>JAHRHZ010000112.1:39269436-39352447 GCA_024137785.1 Ginglymostoma cirratum
ACAGATGCTGCCAGACCTGCTGAGCTTTTCCAGCAACTTTGTTTTTGTTCCTGATTTACAGCATCCGCAGTTCTTTCGGTTTTCATTCAATGTGATCATGGCTTACTTGATTCCTCAACATTCCCCTCTTTGGTTATCAACGATCTATCTCCTTTAGCCTTAAAAATATTCAAAATCTGTACTTCCATCACCTTTTGGAGGAAGAGAATTCCAAAGATTCATTTCTTTCTGTGGGAAACAAAATCCTCAGTCTTAAGAGGGTGACTGCCTGGGTTTTAAACAGTGATCTGTGGTTCCAGATTCTCTTAAAGGAGGAAACATCCTCCTTATAAATCACCTTCAAGTTGCCTCAGGATCTTATAGGCTGACTTTTACCAAATATTGGCTGGGTGCCAATCTGGGGTGTTTCTTAGAGGGTGTTTCTCAGTGAGCTTTATCAAGTTGTCTCAATTCCGCACAGCTTTCCTTGTTATTTCTGCACAGTGCCTTTATGGTGCCCTGTTCACTCTGATGTACACTCACCAATGATGGAAGTACTCACTATTGCAATATCTTGTGCCGGGCCATACTTGAAATGTAGCACCTACAGCAGGTGGACTGCAGCAGTTCTAGGAAGCAGCTCACCACAGCCTTCTCAAGGGGGAAACTAGGGATGGGCAATAAATGCTGGCCCAGTCAGCAATGCACACATCCCACAGATGAGTTTAGAAAAAAAAAAAAACAGGGTAAGCTCTTTCCGTCAGCAACTGCCTTCACAATTTCAGGCTCAGAGGTGGCCATCAGAGGTAGGTTAGCACCCCGCTTCACTGACAGACACCTGGAGATCCTGGTGGATGGGGTAGTGGGGAGGAGTTCCTCTTTTCTCAGGACTGCCAGTGGAGGCCACAGCCACAGATCTTGCCAGCTTGGTCTGTAGATGCCACCCCAGTCAGTGTGGTCCAGACGAATGCAGGAAGAAAGTTAATGACCTCCTCAACTCGGAGGATGAGAGCCACCATATTCCCTGTGACTTTCACTCTCACTAATCTCTGTCACCGCACCTACTCATATCAAAGCTCATGGCCTATCACTTACTACTATGAAAAGGACTCATTCCTCATTCTCTCTCTTCTTCCCAATCTCCCCATACCAATAACCGTGCATGGCCTCACTTAATCCTTCCCGATGTCTTATCCTGGGTGGAAACTACTCACAACAGGATATAGAGAGACAAGATAGATGGTGGCATCTGTCTCCTCATCCCCTATGAGAAGAGAATATTTGCCTTAGTGGGAGAGTACAGAGGTCGCCCATGTGGTAATGCCGATAAGCCCATGTACGATTCATTGACGAGCACTGTTGTTCTCTCATTACTTCCACTCTGAACGTCTATTAACATGCACAAATGTATATCCCTATTTCACAACTCATTCCGTCTCTTGTCTCCTGCAGCAGGATCTGCACCGCCTCTGCCCTGAAGAGAGGAACTCCTCCAGACATCATTTCCTCCTCCATTTCAGAGGATGAAGCAGCAAGGCTGTCTCCTGCACTCCACCAGCTCAGAGATTGGATCCGTTACAGGGCATTCTCATGAGCACCTCATTGCCAATTCTCTGTAGCTGGTTCAAGAAGTGGATCAGAGATGTGCCCTGAAGATGTAGCAAGGCATTTGCTTTTCTGTTGCCAATCAGTGTGGAACAAGGAAGTGCAGACTGTCACGGTCCATGGAGCATAGTCTTAGATGTTGGTAACTGCTGTCCAAGATGGAGGCCTGGGAGAGCAAGTGGTGAATTGGAGCTACCAGATAACCATTCATGTCAGGGATTTGTGCTGTCTAGTGTCGTGTCTAGTGTCTATCTGGCACATTGGAAAGCAGAAAAATGCATATTAATGAGGCAAGGTTAGGTTATTAATAACATGTAACGCATGCAAATGGGGTCATGGCTGCTCAATACTGAGATTCTTGTATTGCCCTTAAAAATGTGCCCTGAAGATGTAGCAAGGCATTTGTTTATCTGTTGCCAATCAGCATGGAACAAAATCAGACTTTTCTTCCTGATGCCGAGAATCTCATTCTTTTCTGAACTTGTCTTAGTTGCACTAACTGACTTGCCATTGGCCACATCATTCTGGGGCTAGGAAAATTCAGCACTACATGTTTAAATCAACCAGAAGTGTAATCAGTAAATTACTTTTAAAATTCAGTGGTTCCAAACATGTCAAACCTTTCCTCAAAAAAAATTGGTCATTCCAGGTGATAGTCCAGTAAACTTTCCCTGAAATGCTCCCAATGTATTTACATCCTTCCTTTAATAAGAGAGACCAGTTGTGTACACAGTACTCCAGGTGCAGTCTCACCAATATCCTGTATAACTGAAAATAACCTCCCTAACTTTCTGTTCAGTTCCTCTCACAATAAACAATAATGTTCTATTCAATTTCCTAAGTACTTGCTTTATCTTAGCCTTGTGTGATACAGACATGAGGAGACCCAGATCTCTCTCCAGCTCAGGGACTGTAATCTATCACTATTTAGATAAGATGCTTTCTACCCTAATGGACAATTCCACATTTTACCAATTATACTCTGTCACATCTTTGCCCATTCATTAGCCTGTCTACGTCTTTCTTTAAGCATTCTCTTTACAATTTACTCTCCTATGAGTTATTGTGTCATCATCAAATTCAGCAACCATAACATTGATCCTTCCATCTGATTCTTCTATAGAAATGGTAAAGATTTGAGGCCCTAGCACTGATCCACATGGCACACCTTATGTCATCCCAGATAATAACATTTTGTCAACCTTCTGTTTCCTGCTAACTAGCCAATCTTGTATCCATTGTTATGGACCAGACTAAACACCCCTCAAATATAGCAAGGAGATAGCCTAGACCCTAAATTTTACGCATTTAAAGGCAAGTGGAAGGTGCCGCATTTCAGACATTATTCAATTAGTTACACTACTTGGCTTTAAGCAAAACAAACTTTATTCTGACACTACAGCTAAAATACAAACAAAAGAAGAATTGGAATAACTTCTCTGTTGGAAAACGTAATAGAATAATAAATTATTTCACTACTAAACAGCAACTGTTCAAATATAGTAACATCCTATCAACACATGCTTGGCAAAGGCAAATTCAGTGAAATAAATTGTCTCACATGCAATGTTTCTCCAGTCGAGGAGTAAAGAACATCAAGAAAAAGTTCTGGCAGAGAGAGAATCCAAGTTTTTTACTGTAGCAAAGAGAATGAGAGATGCAGCAGCTTTCAGAACCAGCTTCCAAAAACTCCAACAAATAGCGAAAGCTAAACTAAAACCTTGGTTTCGTGGGGCCCTGACTCTGCTCATTCATGCTGCATCTATTGTTCCAGTTTTTAAAAGAAAAACCCAAGGCCTCACAAGCTGTTTCCTTTATTGGCTTGGAACAGATCACTCAGTGCCTCTATCGCAACTTCTCTTCTTAAAGAAACAGCCAGGACAAAATAAATCTCTTAAAGCCACAGCATAATCACACCTCTCCCTTAAAAAATGAAACATCAATATATAAATGTGGCTTCATTTTTAAAAATGAAGTTTACTATTACAAGATTAGTGCAGTACAGTACATATACATTACATTGACTCTAAACATGAAAACATTCAATACTACAGTCCATTTCAATCTGGTTCTCTGAACACCTTTGTCTTCCTTCGTCAAAGTCGTGACAACACATTGACAATTATGGTCTCCTGTCCTACCACATGCATAATTATCAAACTAAATGGCTGTAACAATAAACTCCATCTAAACAGTCTGGAATTATTATCCTTAAATTTTTCCAAAAACGTTAAGGGATTATGATCCGTATATACAATTGTCTCAGACATCACCGGTAACAGAAATGTTGCAATGCTAACACCAAACTCAAGGTACCCTTCTCAATTGTGGAATATTTCTGTTGATGAATATTCAACTTTCTGGAAAAAACCTCAATAGGTCTTTCTATCTTCTTGTCGTCCTCTTGTAAGAGTGCTTCTCCGACAGCCACATCGCTCGCACCGATAGCCACTTTGAATGGCTTTGTATAATTAGACATGGCTAACACTGGGGCAGTGGCTAACACAGCTTTCAGGCTGTCAAATGCCTTCTGACAGTCCACTGTCCACAGAAATCAACCAGTTAAGTCAGTGGAGTAACCACTCTGCTGCAATTCGATAAATTTCTGGTAAAAGCCACTTAGTCCCAGGAACCATAGTACCACAGTCTTTTTCGATGGTTTGGGAAACTCCCCGATAACCTTTGTTTTTACATTCTTGGGGGCAATCTCTCCATGTTCCTGGAATGTGACATGGGTTTTTGCGAACTCAGTCTTAGCCAGGTTTATCTTCGAGTTTACCTTCTGAAGTTGATCGAACAATTCCAATGTCACAATATCCAAAATTGTCTCTGCCCTTTCGGATAAAGGTACCTGCCAGTATCCTCTAAGTAAGTCTAAATTAGAACTTTAAGTTGCTTATCCCACCTTCTCAATAATCTTCCAAACGTGGAAAAAGATATGAATCAGACTTTGTAACTGCATTGATTTTGTGGTAATCAACACAAATGTTGGATATCATCTGGTTTTGGCACCATTACTATGGGTGAACTCCAGTCATTGCAATTCACTTCAATTATATTGCCTGGTCATGAGTTCAGTCTCTTTAAGAATTTGTGCCAATTTTAGAGGATAAAATCAAGAAGAATATTCCTTAATTGGAACAGCATTTCCTCTACCTACATCATATGTAATCCTGTAGGTACTTCCCAGCTTATTCCCGCATATCTCCCCATGCGATAGTAATAACTCTTTCAGGTCATTTTGGTTTTCTTCTGGAAGGAAACTCAATTATTTAACCTAATTTTTGAGAACTTCCTCATTATCCTATATCAAATTCAAATTTATCTGAACTTGGTTCTTCACTGTGTTGTAACCAGTACCACATTCTCCCTTGGCTTTCTTTCCTTATCAAAATACCATCTGAGCATATTCACATGACATCAATGAGTTTTCCTTCTATCTGGAGTTCTTATCAAATAATTCATCTCACTTAATTTTCTTTCAATTCGATAAGGCCCACTAAACATTGCTCTTAAATGTTCATCTACTACTGGTAGTAATACTAA
This sequence comes from Ginglymostoma cirratum, assembly GCA_024137785.1. Taxonomy (NCBI): domain Eukaryota; kingdom Metazoa; phylum Chordata; class Chondrichthyes; order Orectolobiformes; family Ginglymostomatidae; genus Ginglymostoma; species Ginglymostoma cirratum. The sequence continues at coordinate 39,274,567 of JAHRHZ010000112.1, forward strand.
CACTTTATCTCCTCTAGCAAAACAGTGAATTTTTAATTTCTTGTCTGCTTACTGTTTCATCACATGCTGTGCTACTTTCATATACTGTCCAGCCAACTCACCCACTCTATTTAATCTTTCCCTAAAATTTGACATAGTCCAAATATGTTGCCTCTGAACTCTGACTTACAAATTTTTCCGTAATTAATTTCAGTGAGGCTCTCACCTCACGCCCAAAAACTAATTAAAACGGACTGAATTTAGTTGATTCATTAGATGCATCCCTAATTGCAAAACATACAGATCAAATGCCTTTATTCTAATCCTCTGGCTGCTCTTGACTATAAGGCCTCAACATGGTCTTTAAAGTTTGATGGCACTGTTCTAATATTCTTTGTGACTCTGGATGACACACAAGTGGATTTAAATTGTTTTATTTTTAAGTTATCCAATACTTCCTGGAATAATTTTAATATAATATTTGACTGTTAATCTGGTTGTATTTCTGTCAGTCATCTGTATCTAGTTAAAAAAAATTGGAGTAACTCTTCTACAATCCTTTTAGCTGTGATATTGCAAAGGATGGCCTCTGGAAATCTAGTGGACACGTCCATTATGGTCAACAAATATTGATTCCCACATTTTGTTTTAGGGAGGCTTCCTAAGCAATCAATTAAGGCTCTCGAAAAAGGTTCCTCAAATGCTGGAATAGATATTAGTAATGCTGGTTTTACCAGTTCCTGAGGGTTTCCTATTACCTGACACGTGAGACATTCTAACAAAACTCAACCACATCTTTATGCAGTCCAGGCCAATGAAAATGTTTTTGTATTTTGGTTTGAGTTTTCCTTACTTCCAAATGGCCTCCTACTGGTAATTCATGTGCTACCCACAACACCTCCTTTCTATGACCCGCTGGTAATACAACTTGATGAACATCTATCCGTTTCTCATCCACCTGAATATGTGATGATCTCCATTTCCTCATTAAGAGATCATTTTTAAGGTAGTAACATTCTGGAATACACTCAGATTCTTTGAGTGTATGCTTTTTAATACACCTGTTTCTTTACAACCCTCTTTCTAATTTAATTTAGCTAATTTCTCTAACCTAAAAATATGCACTTTGTCTTCCACCTGTTCTTGTTTTCGCTCAACCACTTAATTAAACATAATTTCTGATAAGTGCACTTCAACCTCCTTATCTTTACACCTTGATTTCTCCTTCTGCTTCAACCTTTGGGACCTTGTTACCACACAGTCAGGAAACATCCTAGGATATACTTCCTGTAACACCTCAGTTGCCTGATTTTCTGCAGGCTTTTCAACCACCGTAGGTATCATCCCGACCTGTGATCCATCTATATCATTCCCAAGGATAAACTGTATCTCCAGAACAGAGAACTTCTCTTTTACTCCCACCACCACTTCGTCACTTTTCAATAGACTTCACAGACAACTCCAATTTAAACTTGTTTGCCAATTCTGAAAGCTTTGCCTTCCTCACTTTCTGTAAAACCCCCGAAGTGACTTCTTCCACCCCAAGAAACTCTTAGTGTCTGAAAGAGCCATTACTACACAAAGCATGCCTTGTTTAAACCAACCAAATCCAACACCCAAAAAAAATACCAGCACCCAATCACAGTCTTTGAGTCCAATAATCCTAAACTCAACCTGGAATTAGAGATTTTAGTCTTGACAAGTATCAAATGTATAGAATTGTGATTGCAGTTAATTATTGCTCAAAGGGGTGGGTGATTTTTCTTGGTAATGATAATACAAAATAAAATGGCCAAGTTTGTCCTCCACCATAAATGACAGGTTTCCTCAGTTGAAGGAAATCTGAGAAAGTAACTTTATAGTAATCATAAGGTTAATTAGTACCCTAAATGGATGCAAGACTCTTCAAAGTCCCCAGTGGAAAAAGGTAGGAACTGCCAAAGATCACACTAGTGTGGATCCAGGCACTCGGGAAATCTTCCATTTTCCATCTGAACAATCCATCCTTGAGTAGTTGGGACCTAAAAAGACTATGCCATTTCTGAAATTAGAGCAAGATTCCTTTTCTTTTCATGACAGTTTAAACTAAAACAAAAGACAATATTGAAAAATATAACATGATGCGCGTGGAAAAAGAAGCAAATTCTGTTATAGAGATATAGAGTATAGTTATAGTTATAGAGTACTGCAGATTCTGGAGAATCCGAGATAACAAGGTGTGGAGCTGGATGAACGCAGCAGGCCAAGCAGCAAAGCTTGACGTTTCGGGCCTAGACCCTTCATCAGAAAAAAAATCTCAAATCCTGTTATATTTGCTTTAAATTTCTGCTGTATGGATCCTGCTGGTGTCGGAAAGAAATGTTTTGCTATGATAAGAACAATTTTGTTATCAGTTGTGAAAGCCTAGTTTTACAACAGAAATGAAGTGAGGCAGATATTTTTTTCACGAAAACTCAAAGGAATTCAGATAATCTCAAATACCAGACAGACAGCCTCAATCTCAAATTTTGTTTCTGTTAACAAGAGTATATTTTGCAATCCTTAATGAGTCAACTTACAGTAATTGGGTCATTCCTGAATACTCAATCTTTTTTAAAGATTGATCTTGGACTTAGTTATATCAAATCTATGGCAAATTGTTTGGCCAAGTATTGTCTTAAATTCTGTCAGACCGGTAAGGATTGTTTTGGTTCCCCAGACAAGCCATAATGCTCTGTTAAAAGTAATTACCAATGAGATTTCTGCTTTAAAATACTTGCTTTGACAGGAGGTAAATATTAATAACTGCCACAAGAAAGCGAGTAATTCAAGGCTTAGTGTGACTTGTGACTTTATTTCAAAATAGCCAAGAGAAACATTTTACCTGCATCGACCTTGCCTATTCCTTTACCTATTTTATAGGTTTGAATAAAATTGCTTCTCATTCTTACAAAGATACTAAAGAATACAGTGGCACGGTGGCTCAAAGGTTAACACTGGTGTCTCACAGCACCAGGGACCAATGTTCAATTCCAGCCTCAGCCAACTGTATGGAGTTTGCACATTCTCCCTGTTTCTGCGTGGGTTTCTGCCGGGTACTCCAGTTTTCTCCCACAGCCCAAAGATGTGCACGCTAGGTGGATTAGCCGTGCTAAATTACCCGTAGTGTCTGGAGATGTGTAGGTTAGGTGCATTACCAGTGGGAAATGCAGGTTTGGATGTGGGTGGGGTGGTCTTTGGAGAGTCAGTGTGGATTTGTTGGGCTGAATGGCCTGTGTCCACACTGTGGGGTTCTTTGGGCCCAGGCTCCCAACCTCTCTAAAGGGGATAGTCTTCCCATCCCAGCAACAAGTCAAGGGAAAGTTTTGTTGCACTCCCTCTATGACAGTATATTCTTCTGAAGGGAAGGGAAGAAAAACTGCACAATGCACTCTGGGTGTGGTGTAACACAGTTTTCATACATTTGCAGAAAATTTTACTGCTCCTGTACTTAAATCCTCTTCTGATAAAGGCTTTTCATGTCATTAGCCTTCCTAATTGCTTGGTGCAATTGCTAGTTAGCCTTCAGTGACTTACTGGTTTAACTTCTGCTGCTACTTACCATTCACCCTGTGGGTAGGGAAAATATTGTACGAGTGGAGACAAAATTCATCGGTTGAGCTATTTAGTTTTGGGAGTGGGAGCTGGTTTTCCTCACCATCCGCTTCTACCTCAAAACATTTCCACATGTGCAAAATTAAAGGCAAATGTTTTGAAGACCTGAGTACTGAACGAACCTGGTTTGTCCAACTGATTTCAGATCAGGTCATCACACTTCAAGATTTCCTTAAAAAAACTGATGAAACAAAAAAAGCCTAATAGGTCAATGAGGTGAAAGGCTTGTGACACAGTAAGAAGTAAAATGAAGATAACTACAAATTAACAACAGAATTGATAGCCACAAAATAAACAGTGGGCTGCCATCTTTCTCTTTTTTGGCAACGTCCAAATTGTACTGAGTTTGTGGAGGGTTTTTCGTCGTGACGCCTAGCAAGTTTCGTCAGCATATTTTAACAAACTCGCTACATTAATGACCTATGCTGCCCCTATTGTGTTCCTCACCACCTCACTATGTGTTATTCACAGAGGAACTCGCCAGTCAGTGAGTATCCACTGAAAGACCAGCATGCTTTGCAGCCACTCCATCTTTGAATTGTGGCTGTGTGCCCAGATGAGCATTGGCATTCTCAGGGGCTGATGAACAGACAGAGGAGAAGACGACAGTAGGCCTGAGGTCCTCCTACAGGGACTTGGAAGTCCAGGTGGGTGCATGCTCCACAGAAGAGGCATTCTGGTGGTAGAGCACGAACAGAGAAGGCCATGCCACTACACTCGGCCAGGACAAGGCTGCCACCTGTGTCAGTGCCATCTCCAGGGTGAGGAGGAACAGCTGGCAGTGCTGAAAGAAGGTCAATGACCATCTTGATTTTGCCATGGTAAATGCCACACACTTCACTTGGCCACCTCAAGCTCTCTCTCTCTGCTACTGCACCCAACTCCCACTGAGGCTTGTTCTCTGCAACTGTCACTGTTGGCTGCAATGCTGTCCCTCCTTTACTCTTAGCACCGCACACCCCCCACCCCCTGCACGTCCCACACCATTAATCTGGCATACCTCTGTGCTGCCACCCTTCAAAACATTTCACTGTCTTTTCCCCAACATTAACACGATACCACCTATTCAGGGTCCTCTTGTTTTACGCAGAGAGAATCACACAGGAATGCCAGGATCGTTCCTGTGAGGATGCTGAAGAATCCATACCTCGTCAAACAAGTAAGTGCCACTCTTGTTTCCATTACATTCCTCCCATTAACTACGCAGTCCGTCCCAGACATTGCCCTCTAATTCTACTCACTGGTCACAACACCTTTCGGTCTCATGACTTGAAGATTCTGCATGATATCTAGCTCCCCCAGGTACACCCTCTAAAGGCAAAAGTACAGAGTCCTTACAGGAAGCATCAGCAAGACTGCCTGCTGTATCTCCCGACCCCTCCTGCAGCTGAGATACTGACACCTCAGGGAGGGGCGTTTAGGTGTAGACAGAGAGGGTGGGTACTAACCCTAACCCTATTGCAGGTGACCAGCTGGCAGAGAAAGCAATGCCCTAAGGTCGTGGGCACTTGGAGTATGTGGTCAGATCCACATGGGAGATGTTATGCTAGCAAGCAGGGATTTCATTCACTTGCGCATGGGAGGAGCAGTTACTTCAGGCAGGCATCTGGGATGCAATAGGCCTCATTGCCCTGAAGCTGCAGTCTTTGCAGTGAATCACATGACTGTCTGTCTGCGTCCATTAGCAGGTTGGCAGCTGCCAGAAAGAGAGAGAGGGTACCCTCAGGGTCTGCTGGAGAGGGGCAAGTAACTGTACTTTGTCACCCCAACACTAATCGTCAGGACCATCGGAGGTTTAGGACCTTGACCCCTTCCTCTGGTCTAGATTCACTGGCTTGTCTCCTTGTGAGGAGGAGGTGGTGACCAAGAGGCACCTATATAGGGGTGGTACCTCACACAGGCCTCTCTGTACTTCCCACCCAGGGCACTGCAATGGTGGCTGCGGTCTCCATGTCCATCCTGCTTCCTCCTCTCCAACACTTGGAGGTTAGAGCCAAGGAAATGCAAATTCCATTGGGCAATAAGACCCTTCTTATCTCCGGCCCATCTAGATTGCCCAGCATAGTCCAATCACCTTCCAGGGCTAATGGGATCCCCAACCAATCAGGCTCCTTCCAGCCCAATGGCAGAACCAGGGACAGCACTACAATGTAGTGAGGAGGGGAGAGAAAGAAGAAAAAGTACTGAGGTCACATTATCGGCCTCAGTATGTCACCTCCTGTTTCTGCATAAATGTTGTTCAATGCTGATGTTAAATATCCATGTTTGAGAGTCTCTGTGTAGATGCTAAATGTGCTTTCACACCATCATCCAGCTGCACTTCATGGCAATAAACAAGGTTTCATGGATGATGACTATCTGCAAGAGGGGAGAGCAAATACATGGCATCAGGTCATAATGACACCTTTGTCCCTCCTCATTCCACTTCGCAGTGTTTCACTCCCTCTGTGCAAGATGTAGCTGTCACACACACACACCATATAGCCAGGCAGCAGGCAGCCTGTGTCCCTGGGTGCTGTACATTGCATGGTCCATGACCAATGCGCTTTTCCTTTAACATCCCGGTGATTGGTGTTTGTTGCAGCCCCGTCCTTCACAGGTCAGCACACTGAACACCACCCACCCCCCCAACACTTGGAGTATGCTCACAGCCATTTTCTTCCCCATTGGGCACTTTCAATTTCCAGCATGACGGAAGGGGGCAGTAAGTTTTCCTCAGCCAGTGGCTTCCAACCTCTGTCTGACCTTGTTGGTAAGCCCTCAAATATCTACATTCCCTTCCTAATAGACCATCCCATTAATCCCACACTCCCTCAAGTCCCCACGCAATTGCCTACATTACCTACACCTGCCTACCTTTCCCATCCTGCCCTTGACATATCAGGTGACCATGGTGGATCATTCACTGCCCCCTGCTTAAGGCAGGAAGCTTTGACTGTGAATGACCCCCTCTCCTGCATTAGCCCCTTCCCAGCTATGCTTTACCGTACCCTCCCTTATGGATCCTGCTGAAGTCTATGAGATCAGCAGAAACTGGAGAGAGAGAACCTGGAAGCTTCGGGTCTCTGTGACTCAATGCTACACCAAATGTTGTCTTTACCTGCCAATCATCAGGGAGCCATACCAACAGCTTAGAACTTCCAGCCAGATTTATACAACAACCAGCTTCACTTGTTTTCCTTAGACATTGCAATCCTCTCAACAAAAACAAAAACAAAAAAATTCTCTGAAGTGGAGTATAGTTTGAAATCATAATCCTTAGTGAGCGGTAACTCACTGACTCAGAAGATGAGCTGAAACAACAATTTTGTGTACTGCTTCATGCTGTAATATGTGGACAATTTGTCAAGAGAGCAACCACCCCCTTAGAATCTAATCTATAATAAGATGGAAACATGTAACTCAATGTTACTTTCACTGGATAATTGGATTGAAACTGTGTGTGAATGTGTAAGGTCTGTAAGTAGGTAAACTGGGCCATCCTGTTATCTTCATGATTGATTCCTTAATTTCCTGTTGACAGTGTTTTCTCTTGACAGATAGCCCTGTAAGCTTTGAAACACTTACTTTTGCTTGTTGTGTTAAACCCTGAAATGAACTGAAAGCTCAATATTTTAACTTCACTTGGGCAAATCAAATCTGATCACTCATTTCTTAAAATGTTCAGAATGAGGTGATTTCTTTCTTGCACTGTCAATGAATGCCAGAAATTTTCCTTTTCTTTTTTGACAATTAAAAAGCAAGTGGAAAACTTTCCTGGGGCTGGATGAACACAACAGGTCAAGCAGCATCACAGGAGCAGGAAAACTTGACGTTTCGGGCCTAAACCCTTGACCTGCTGTGTTCATCCAGCCCCATGCTTGTTATCTCGGATTCTCCAGCATCTGCAGTACCTTTTATCTCTGGAAAACTTTCCTGATGGCTCAGCGAGTTTATTCAGTAAACCATAAAGACTACAAAAGTTGGATTTAATCCTCAGTCTCTACTCATGCAGGGAAACAGAAGTACTATGGTCTATGCTCCAGACTAAGGAGATTAGAATCCTAAACTTCACTTGGGTGGCCATTATCCATTTATGTGTTAGCTGTAGAAAGAGCATTGCGAAGGACATAGAACAAAGCAGCTCAATCCAATCATATAGTCGTAGAGTCTTAGAGCATGGAAACAGACCCTTTGGTCCAACCAGTCCATGCTGATGATGTTCCCAAACTAAATTAATCCTACCTGCCTGCTCCTGGTTTGCACCCCTCCAAACATTTCTTATTCTTATCTAAATATCTTTTAAACATTGTAACTGTATCCGTATTCACCACTTCCTGTGGAAGTTCATTCCACAGATGAACCACTGTGTAAAAAAATTTGCCCCTCATATCCTTTTTAAATCTTTCTCCTCTCACCTTAAAATGTACCCCATTGTTTCGAAATTCCACACTCTAGGGAAAAGACACTTGCCTTTCACCTTATCTATGTGCCTCACAATTTGAAAAACCTCTACAAGGTCACTCCTCAAACTGCTACACTCCAGTGAAAAAAGTTCCAGCCTATCCAACTGTTCCACAGAACTCAAACCTTTCATTCCCAGCATCATCCTGGTAAATCTTCTCTGCACCCTTTCCAGCTTAATAATATCCTTTCTATAATGGGGCAACCAAAACGGGACACGGTACTCCAGAAGAGGCCTCATCAACGTCCTGTACAACCTCAACATAATGTCCCAACTCCTATACTCAAAGGTCTGAGCAATGAAGGCAAGCGTGCTAAACACCTTCTTAAAGGAATACAAGGTCAGTGCTCGGATTCTTTTTCCTCATAAGAATTCTAAATTCTGTAACCATTTTTGTTGTGCTCTGATCGTTTTTCAGTACAACAGTATTTTATTGAGAGAACTGCATGATACATTTGAAAGTGGCTTCATAAATGATCTCTGCAAGGCCAGAATCAGCATTTTGGATTTTAGGCTTAAAATTACATCAAACAGTGTTGTCATCAGACGCATGTTAGGATATTTCTACCTGTTGCTATTTTAAAACTAGCAATAACCCATTAATGTTCACAGAAATATATCAAACAGATAAAAACCATTACAATTGCTTTATCATTCGAAGAAGACTTCATTGGTTGTCAAGCATTTTAGGAAGTTCTGAGAGCATGAATGGCATTTTAAGTGTGCGAGTATGTGTGTTTTATTCCCAGTGTGGAAAGTTCAAAAATTAGGTGCCAAAATTTTCAGGTGAGGGGGGATAGATTTAATGGAGATGTGCGAGGAAAGTTTTTTCTTTGTTACGCAGAAGGTGATAGGTGCCTGGAATGCACTGTTAGGAGAGGTGGTAGAAGCAGATATGATAGCAACGTGTAAGCGGCATTTAGACAGGCACATGAACAGGCAGAGAGTAGAGGGATATGGACCATTTGCAGGCAGATAGGATTAGTTTAGAATGGCATCATAGTTGACACAGACACAATGGGCTGAAGAGCCTGTTTATGTGCTGTACTGTTCTGGGTATCTATGTATCTGCATAATAATCCTGTAACTTAGACCACTGCAGTACAGGCAGTGCCCAGCATGGTCAGTGGTGCCATTGATATTGGAGAGCATCTGGTCTCTGGTAATTCTCAGAAACTGGATGTCCATTTTAAACACAACAAAGCTGCCGATATCAACTGAGCAAATTGGCAGTGGATGGGGTCAGGTCAGAGAGAATGACTACCACCAGCTCTCCTGGGGAAGCCCACACCCACAGTAATGGGCACTGCTGAATGCAGTGACATTTACTTTCGTTCTGTATTAACATATACGCGCACCCAATCCAACGACTATCTACGAGTCGTATGTGTTGATCGGATGCCAAAAAAATTACAGCTTCTAAGCCAGCTTTGAAATTATGGAGCTACTTTCCCCATCAGCAACTTGTTCACAAATGGGATTTAAGGTAAAATAGACTCCCCATAAAAATCAATACCATACTTCAGAGTTGAATGCACTGTTAATAGAATTACATTATGGACCCACAGATTAAAAAAAGCTCCTAGCATTTTACTTTTGGAAAGACCACTCCTAAGCCAAAGTGAAAGGGGGAGAACAGTGATTAATTCAAAGTTTCCATTTCAGCACTCTACCGTATTATGTTGAGATGTCTCTATGATATTAATACACACTAAAATTGCTCACAGAGGGAGACTTTAGAGTTTAGATTAAGTATGGTGTTCGAAGTCTCACCATTTTTCGCTAAGAGAGAAATTGATTGACAAAGACAGCTCACTATTTTATAGTGTGGTCCGAATCTACTGAAAGTCTGACACAAAAGTGCAATTTGAGTAGGAGTGTGGTCATACAGAGGTGTTATGCGTTACAGAATAAAAATAGCAACCCGTTTGTGTTATGACAGGAAATTGTCCCCCCTTTTCCCTAAAATGATTCAGAATTTTTGAACAGAACGTTCCACAAAATTTGGGAATATACTTTGCCAAAAATAGAATTTGATTTATTCAGTCACCAGAAACCAACTTCCCAGGCACTTTAATTGTCACTAGAGATTTGATTCATTGCAAAGATAAACAGTCTGTTTTGGAACACGTCTTTGCTGCATCTGGTTATGTCTTGTTTAACTGGATTTAATATGCTCCTCCACTGAAAATTATAGTTATAGGGTCATAGTGTCGTATAGCATGGAAATAGACTGTTCGGTCCAACCAGTCTATGCCAACCATAATCCCAAATTAAACTGGCCCCAGAGATAACAAGGTGTAGAGCTGGATGAACACAACAGGCCAAGCAGCATCAGAGGAGCAGGAAAGCTGACGTTTCGGGCCTAGACTCTTCTTCAGAAATGGGGGAGGGGAAGGGGATTCTGAAATAAGTAGGGAGAGAGGGGGAGGCAGATAGAAGATGGATAAAGGAGAAGACAGGTCTAAGAGGCAGAGATGGAGCCAGTGAAGGTGAGTGTAGGTGGGAAGTTAGGGAGGAGATAGGTCAGTCCAGGAAAGACGGACAGGTCAAGGGGGCGGGATGAGGTTAGTATGTAGGAGATGGGGGTGGGGATTGAGGTGGGAGGAGGGGATAGGTAGGAGGAAGGACAGGTTAGGGAGGCGGGGGATGAACTGGGCTGGTTTTGGGATGCGGTTGGGGGGGAGGGGAGGTTTTGAAGCTTGTGAAGTCCACATTGATACTATTGGGCTGCAGGGTTCCCAAGTGAAATATGGGGTGCTGTTCCTGCAACCTTCGGGTGGCATCGTTGTGGCACTGCAGGAGGCCCAGGATGGACATGTCGGCTAAGGAATGGGAGGGGGAGTTGAAATGGTTCGCGACTGGGGAGGTGCAGTTGTTTAGTGCGAACCAAGCGCAGGTGTTCTGCAAAGCGGTCCCCAAGCCTCCGCTTGGTTTCCCTGATGTAAAGGAGGCCACATCTGGAACAGCGGATTCAGTATACCACATTAGCAGATGTGCAGGTGAACACTTGATGTGGAAGGTCTTCTTGGGGCCTGGGATGGGGGTGAAGGGGGAGGTGTTGGGGCAGGTATAGCACTTCCTGCGGCTGCAGGGTGTGGTGGGGCTGGAGGGGAGTGTGAAGCGGACAAGGAATTCACGGACAGAGTGGTCCCTCCGAAAGGCAGATAAGGGTGGGGACGGAAAAAAGTGTCTTTGGTGGTGGGGTTGAATTGTAGATGGTGGAAGTGTCGGAGGATGATGTATTGGATCCGGAGGTTGGTGGGGCGGTACGTGAGGACGAGGGGGATTTTTTTTTTGGTTACTATTGCAGGGAGGGTCCTGTACAATCTCAACATAATGTCGCAATTCCTGTAAGCAAAAGTCTGAGCAATGAATATCATGTTAGGCTGTTGACTTGCTCGCTGAGCTGGCTTGTTTTTGTTCAGACGTGTTGTCACCATGCTCGGTGACATAATCAGTGGAGCCTCCAATGAAGCGATGTTATTCTACTCTGCTTGGAAGTTATACTGTGCGGTCCATTATGGTGAGTCGTGTCATTTCTGGTTTTGATCTGTATGGAATTATATATGGGGTCCATATCTATATGTTTGTTGACTGAAGTATGAGTGGAGAACCATGTCTCCAGGAATTCCATGCATGTCTATGACACTTCCTAGAGGCATGGTTCTGCACCCACACTTCAGTCAACAAACATAGAATTGGACCCCATATACAAACCCCTACAGATCAAAACCGGAAACCACAGTACTCACCATAACGTACCGGACAGTATAAATTGCAAGCGGAATAGAATAACATCGCTTCATTGGAGGCTCCACTGATGTTACCTAGCATAGTGAGGAAATGTCTGAACAAGAACAAGCCAGCTCGGCGAGAAAGTCAACAACCTCACCCACAACCCGACCTACAGACCTTTGCCAAAACCTTAAAGTTCATGTTCATAATATCTTTTCTTCCAAACTCTTTATACTGAACATAATCTGAATCAACTCTTCTAGTCTGAATCTCTGGATTGAATGTTAACTCCAAACCTCTTCACTGTTTACACATACCTAACCTTATACAGATAACATTAAAGGTATGAAAATGTGAGGATAAATTTTCTCTAATGTTGGTCCATATAATTACACTGAATAACACTTGGGTATATCGGGACCTGTTAATTCCACGCTTTTTTGATATTTGAATGTTACGTGCGTTCTGAGACAACACAATTAAGTGATAACAGAATATTTTGAAATGACCTTTCAGTCTAATGAGGTGGACTCCATATTATGTCCTGAATATAGCCGTCATCCTTTTGAATAGAGATATGATTAGTGGCAACAATACAATGGATTTCAGATAAGATCAAAAGCTGTAATCATCAAACTACAATAATTACTAATCATCATCAAAATTATGAAATACTCTGTGGCAAAAAGATGAATCATGTCTTTTCATGCCTAGATTTCCATACAAAACTGACAGTATAGATGTTGATTATCATTTTGCCTCTCAAAGATAAACACAGACATTGCAAGGCTTTTTATGGACAATTCCTGGTTATCCAAAAAAACTGATTGTGGCTCTTCTCATGGAAATTGTTTGTACAACAGCGAGGCTTGACATTTTACAGAGTATGAGGAGCCATTCATGTGATGCAGACGAGAAATCACAAATAAACAAAACTGAGGGACATTACTTACATTTTTATGATCTAGCAACGTTCAATTCTATATTTCCAGGCAGCCATCCACAACTCGACAAATGTATTCATATAATCTACCAAACTGAAAAAGGCTGAAAAACAGTTCCAAGGAAGCTGACACCACCCCACAAAAGTCTACTAGACAAAAAAAAAAGCACTGAACTAAACATACCCTGGATAAATGTTTATAAAATGATCGTTACCCCAAAGTTGTTACATCAGATGTCAGGATTTTGAAGTTAAACAAAAACAGAAGTTTCTGGAAAAGCTCAGTATGTCTGGCAACATCTGAAGAAAAAGTCAGAGCTAACGTTTCGGATCCGGTGACCCTTCAGAAGGGTCACCGAACCCGAAACATTAACACTGACTTTTTCTTCACAGATGCTGCCAGACACACTGAGCTTTTCCAGAAACTTGTTTTTATTCCTGATTTACAGCATCTGCAGTTCTTTCGGTTTTTATTTAGGATTTTGGAGTTGGTGGTTAGTTCTCCAAGCTGACTGGTTTTCATGTAAACATTTCATCTCCCTTCCAGGTAACATCATCAGTGTTGTGTAGTTTCCGTTGAAGCTCTGTCGATCTGTCCCAATCTGAATTTATATGATCCGGTCTGGCATGGTGGGCAAGTAGGCTTGTTTCTGGTTTTGTACCGTAATGGTTTGTAGATGGGTCCATTTCAACATGTTTGTTTATTGCATCGGTGGTTGAAAAGCAGGCCTCCAGGAATTCTCAAGCTTGTATCAGAGATAGTAGGAACTGCAGATGCTGGAGAATCTGAGATAACAAGGTGTAGAGCTGGATGAACACGGCAGGCCAAGCAGCATCATAGGAGCAAAATGGCTGACATTTTGGGCCTAGACCCTTCATCAGCTTGTCTTTGTTTTGCTTGTCTTAGTTCTGTAACTTTATCCCAGTCAAATTGATGTCTTTCTATGTTGAGGTGTATTGAAATGAGGGAGAATTAACAGTGCTGTTTTCTTACAAGTTGGTGTTCATTTATCCTGGTGACAAGTTTCCTGCCTGTCTGTCTTATGTAGTGTTTCTCGCAGTTGCTGCTTGGTATTTTATATATCACATTTGTCCTGCTCATTGTGGGTACGGGGTCATTTATCTTTGAAAGTAGCTGGTGAAGCGTACCTGTTTGATGTGTGCCATCATTACTCCAAGAGGTCGCAGGAGTCTTATAGTCAGTTTTGATGTGTTTCTAACATAGGGCAGGTTGGCCAGTGTGTTGAGGTATATAGTGTCTTCCTGCTGCTGTTTGTTTGCCAGGCATCAACCACTGGTACAATAAACAAAAATATAGACCCTATCTACAGATCACTACGGTAAAAAAAAAATCAGAAACAAGACTGCTCACCATGACAGATTGAACCACATAAATTCAGAGCGGGACAGAACGACAGCCCTTCAAGAGAGGCTACACAGCACGGATGATGTCACCTAGAACGGAAACGAAACATTTGTATGAAAACCAGTCAGCTCGGCAAACCGACCAACAACTCCAACCACAACCCGAGCTACAGATCTTCGTTAAAACATTAAATGTCAGGATTTTATTGGAAGTAAGCTGAAATTCATCAGCTGTACACATAATATATGATAGAAGGTGTGTACAAAGCAAATATATGAACAACGATAGACAAGTAAAGGCCTTTTGGTCCAACCAGACTGTCCAACAGAGTTATAAAAGCTTGTGTACATACACAAGAACATCAGAAATAGGTGCAGGAGTAGGCCATCTGGCCCATCGAACCTGTTCTGCCATTCAATAAGATCAGGACTGAACTTTTCATGGACTCAGCTCCATTAACCCACCTGTTGACCATAACCCTTAATTCCCTTACTGCTCAAAAACCTATCTTTGCCTTAAAAACATTCAACAAAGTAGCCTCAACTGCTTCACTGGGCAGGGAATTCCACAGATTCACAACCCTTTGGGTGAAGAAGTTCCTCCTCAACTCAGTCCTAAACCTGCTCCCCCTTCTTTTGAGGCTATGCTCCCAGTTCTAGTTTCACCTGCCAGAGGAAACAACTTCCCTGCTTCTATCTTATCTATTCCCTTTGTGATTTTATATGTTTCTATAAGATTGTCCCTCATTCTTCTAAATTCCAATGAGGACAATCCAGTCTACTCAATCTTGCCTCATTAACCAACGCTCTGAACTCTGGAGTCAACCTAGTGAACCTCCTTGGCACCCCTTCCAGTGCCAGTACATCCTTTCTCAAGTAAGGAGACCAGAACTGTACATAGTACTCCAGGTGTGGCCTCACCAGCACCTTATACAGCTGCAACACAACCTCTCTACTTTTAAACTCCATCTGTATAGCAAAGAAGGACAATATTCCATTTGCCTTCTTAATTACCTGCTGCACCTACAAACCAACTTTTTGTGATTCATGTCCAAGGACATTCAGGTCCCTCTGCACAGCAGCATGCTGCAATTTTTTCACTTGCAGGCACTAGTTTTCCAATGAATCTGCTGCATTTCTGGTGAATTTCTGCAGTGCTCCTTGTAGACAGTGCACACTGCTGCCACAGAGCATCACTGGTGGAGGGATTGGATGCTTGTAGCTGTAGTGCCAATCAAGTGGGCTGTTTTGCCCTGGATGGTGTCAAGCTTCGAGTGTTGTTGGAGCTTCACCCATCCAGGCAAGTGGGGAGTATTCCTTCATACTCCTGACTTGTGCCCTGTAGACGATGGACATGTTTTGGGGAGGCAGGAGATGAGTTACTCGCTGCAGTATTCCTAGCCTCTGACCTTTTAGTAGCCACAGTGTTTATGTGACAAGTCCGGTTGAAGTTCTGGTCAATGGTAATACCTAGGAGTTGATATGGGGGAATTCAGTGATGGTAACACCATCTCAATGGGACGATAGTTAGATTCTTTCTTGTTAGAGATGGTCAGTGTCTAGCATTTGTGTGATGTGAATGTTACTTGCCACTTGTCAGCCCAAGCCTGGATATTGTACAGTTTTTTTTTCCATTTGCACATGGACTGCTTCAGTGTATGTGGAGTTGTGAATGGTACTGAACATTAAGCAATTATTGGCAATCATCTCAACTTCTGACCTTATGATGGAGGGAAGGTCACTGATGAAGCAGCTGAGAATGGTTGGGCCTAGGACACTACCCTGAGACAGTCCCACAGAGATGTCCTGGAACTGAGATGACGGACCACGAACAACTGCGACCATCTTACTACATGTCAAGTCTGATTCCAACTAGCAGAGAGTTTGTCCCCTGAGATCCATTGATTCCAGTTTTGATCAATCTCTTTGATGCCACACTCAGTTGAATGCAGCCTTTATGTTAAGGGCTGTCACTCATATGCCCTCTGGAATTCAGCTCTTTTGTCCATATTTGAACCAAGGCTGTAATGAGATCAGAAGCTGAGCATCCCTGGCAGAAACCAAACTGGGCATCGCTGAGCAAGTGCCACTTGATAGCACTGTTGATGACATGTTCCATCACTTTACTGATGGTCAAGAGTAGACTGATGGGGCAATAGTTGTCTGGGTTGAATCTGTTCTGCTTTTTGTATACTGGACATAACTAGTCAATTTTCCACATTGTCCAGTAGACACCAGTGTTATAACTGTACTGGAAGAGCTTAGGTAGTGAAATAACAATTCTGAAGGGTCCCGACCGGAAACGTCAACTTTCCTGCTCCTCTGATGCTGCCTGTCCCGCTGTGTTCCTCCAGCTCCATGTTGTGTTGTCTTTTCGGTCATGTAAACTGTTTGAAACATAAACGTTTATTTCTCTGCATTCTCTAGACTCCATTTCTTTCTCCACAGTAAACTGACACGAAATATTCATTTAGTATCTCTCCCATCTCCTGGCATTCAACAAAAAGACAACCTCCTTGATCTTTAAGAGGCCCTATCCCCTTTCTAGTTACCTTCTTGCTCATAATGTGTTTGTAGAATCTCTTTAGATTATCCTTAACCTTATCTGCCAATGCTATTTCATATCCCCTCTTTGCCTTAAGAATGCCCCTACACTCTTTATATTGAAGAGATTCAATTGAACCAAGTTGTCTGTATCTAAAATAAGATTTTTTATTCTTGACTAGAACCTCAATATCTTTATTCATCCATTGTTCCTTAATCTTACCAGCCTTACCATTCACTCTAACAGGAAAGTAATGCCTCTGAACTCTCATCATTACACTCTTGAATGCCTCCCACTTGTCAGAAGTCCTTTTACCTGTGAACAGTCTACTCCAATCAACTTTTGAAATATCATGTCTCATGCCATTAAAATTTGCCTTACTCCAATTAAAAGCTTTAACTTTTAAGGAAGGCTTATCCTTTTCAATAACGATTTTAAAACTAACAGAATTATGATCACTAGACCCAAAGTGTTCCCTTACTTTTAATCCAGTAACCTGCCCTGCCTTATTGCCCAAAAGAAGATCTAGTTTTGCTCCTTCTCTAGTAGGAGCATTTGCTTATTGATAAAGAAAAATTTCTTGAACACATTTGACAAATTCTTCACCATCCAAACCTTTAACAGTATGGTAGCCCAAATCAATGTTGGGAAGTTTAAACCCCCCCCATTATTACAACTTTATCATGTTTACATAGATCTGCAATTTCCCACATATTTGTTTCTCAACTGGGGGGCCTATAGTACAATACCATCAATGTGATCTTTCCTTTCTTATTTGTAACTTCTACCCATATATTTCACTGGATGATTTTTCAGAAATATCTTCCTTAGTTACAGCAGTATTGTATCCCTTAATCAAAAACACCATCCCTCCCTCCTTTTCTATCGTTCCTACAGCATCTAAAACCTGGAACATTGAGCTGCCAGTCTTGTCTATCTCTCTGCCAAGTTTCTGTAATAGCTACGATGTTCCAATCCCATATTCTTAAACATATCCTGAGTTCATCAGCCTTACCTGTAAGACTCTGTATTGAAATAAATGCAATTTTGTTCTTCAGAGTTATTACATACTCCGACTCTTTCTTTACTTTCTTTTCTAATTGACGCGCTCTCGTCACATTCAGAACTTCTCCCATCAGTCCTTCTGTTTACACTGTTACTAAGAATTCCTCCACTCCCTGAATCCCTGAACAATAAACCAGCTGTTCAGTCATTGATTTATCTCTTAACCTTTTGTGACTTCCTTCATTTGAGTTTGGCATTGGGAGTAAACCAGAAACAACTCGAGGTTCTCTTTTTTAAATCTTCTACCTAACATCTCAAATATACTCTGTGCTGCTTTAATCTTTTTCCTAAAAATGTCACCCCGATCAACATGTATAAAAATTTTTAGTTTCTCAATCTCACCTTTGCCAATACGTTTGAAATGTTTAGAGACGTTGTCCTTAATCCTAGCACCAGGAAAGCAAAAAAACATCCTAAATTTACGTTCACTGCCATAGAATCTCCTGTCAATGCCACTGACAGGAGAGTCCCCTACAACAATACTTCTATCAAATCTTACCTGCCATAAGAATCATTCCAAGTGTCCAATAACTGACTAGCCGTTGCATTATCTTTGGAGAGACTATTCCCTTCCTCAGTTCCAAAAACTGGATATCTATTTGATAGAGGAATTGCCACCGGAGACTTCTGAACTATCTTCTTACCTTTCCTTACAGTCACCAATCTATCTGACCAATCCTATTGTGCAATAACTTTTCTAAATCTACTAGCCACTACCTAGATCCAATTTTGCTTATTTCTGCAAACCTACTTTATATTTCTTTTCATCAGATCACACCAATATATTTATTTTAACATATAAACAACAGGGTTAAGATTTAAAGCTTGCACAGAGATCATGTGAATGCCATATAGATCAAAAATTAAGCATTCCTGCTGCTAAACAATGTCCAAGTTTATGTATAAAGGTGAAAGGATTTTTTAAGACTTTAATCGAATGCTCTATACTTGAATGACAATTTTAGAGTATGGTATAGTTAGAGATGATTGTTAATTCTCTCAAGTTATGTTTTAGATTGAGACAGAATGACAACAATCTTCTTTCAGGTCAAGATTTAGTGTGCATAAATATTTTCAAATGTTCAAGTCTTTTGTGAAACTTGGCATGATTTCACATTTAGCTGTCAAATGTATCACAGATACTGTTCTCTGGCTAGTACCAACTGACTATGAGGAGAGTTGAGATAGGTGAATTGTACAGTCCATTTCTGTGGGCTGTGCTGAAGTTAATGAGATTTTTGATTCACATTATGGCCTAACTCAGACTGAAATTGCTCTGAGAGTTGCATTCAAGGAAAGGAAGCAGTTGCCAAGTGACATTGTTTCAGATTACATTCTTAAATTAATGAAACTCTCAACTTTATGGCTATTGTTAGACATCAACTTTAAAGACATGTTCATTGTAAACCAAAACAAAAACATCAGGTCAAGTTTTTGAGCACAAGCTTATACATGTTATGATCCCTGATGATGGTAATACTGGACAGATTTTAGACGGAAATCTGGGTGAATAGATCATAAGTTTTTTTTGTCTTTGGTTACTGCACTAGTTAGCAACATATTCACAAGGGGCTGCCAATGTTCTTTTGACAAAAAACAAACACAAGTTTATTACACAAAGAAAAACAGATGCTCTATATCACCATTCAGAATGATCACAATATAAACAGTAGAAAAATTAAATCTTTTGTCCTCCTAGCAATATCCTTTACAGTCACTCAAACCCAACAACGTATTGCTGCGTGACTGATGTTTTTTTACTCAAAATTACTTCTTGTAGCCCTTCTTTTTGGGCTGCTGAAACTGATGCAATGGTTTTTGTCGATGTTCGTCCAGAGTAGCTCCGTGATACAGGAGCCTGTGCTCTATGATCTGCTCCCGGGACACACAGACAAATATCAACTGCCCCCTGGAGGACCATCAACTCGGTGAAAGATGCGCTTTGGTCTACCCAAAACTTTTGGTCTTCCAGAACAAGGAGTTGACCTTGACTGAGTGTTGCAGACTGGCACATTCCAAGGTCCAGGACTATGTGCTGAGGGATGCACTAAAGCTTGGGGCAGCTGCTGCTAAGGTGCAGTGAGGAAAGACCACTGTCTGAGGTCTCTCAGCCAAAATACTTGGGGGTCTATTCAGAGATCGGATCCTCCCGGTGCCTAAAATATATGTAACTATAGTCTTGTACAAGTAAGAAATGCCTTTGTCTTGTTTGGATAGAATCAAACTCAAACGTTTGTTTGTTTCCTTGATAAGCTCCTGGACAGAACTGAACTGCTTCATCGACTATGTATATATAAAGATATTTTTATGAACAAAGCATATTTTTGAAATAAAAAGAACAGTTTAAGAGTTAATTTCAGCTCTGATGGCCTAAAGGTTTCTTTCCAACTTTGATGACCAGGATATTTCTTCCCAGTTCCAATTCTGACAACCTAGTGATTTCTACCAACTCCCACAGCCCGCTACTTCGAGAAGCTTAATTTTCATCTGGAAACTTCTACAAACCAAAAATAAACCTCTTTCTTAGAATGACCTCTTCTTCTAAACCCAACCTGTCAGTGGTCACTGACCGTAATAAACCTCAGCTTTGTAAACAATCAGCGGTTATATCCCATGTTTCTGGCAGTTGCTTAAATATCTCCTTTCTTGTTAACAATGTTTAAGGTCTCAGCTAAAAAATGACTCTGACTTAATAATAGTCATACAGCATAGAAACAGGCCATTCAGCCCACATTATCTTTGCTGACCAACTAACTCCAAACTACACTAATCACATTTACCTACACTTGGCCCATAGCCTCCTACGCTCTGGTGAGATGTTTCTTAAGAGTACCCTCCATTACCCTCTCAGGTAGCACGTTCCATATTTCTACCACCCTCTGGGTGAAAAAAATACTTCCCTTAAATCCCCTTTAAACTACTTTCTCCTCACCTTAAATTTGTGCCTTCTGGTCCTAGACATGTCTGCCATGGGGAAAGGATTCTCACTGTCTGCCTTGTCTATGCACCACAATTTTGTATATCTCAATCAGATCCATCCTGCATTCTCAGCCTCCTCTGCTTCAAGGAAAACAAACCCAACCTATCCAGTGTCTCCTTATAACAAACACTCCATCCTGCTCCTATGATGCTGCTTGACCTGCTGTGTTCATCCAGCCCCATGCTTGTTATCTTGGATTCTCCAGCATCTGCAGTACCTTTTCTCTGATACAACATCCTGGTGAATCCACTCCTCACCTTCTCTAGTGTAATCACTCCATTCTGATAGTGTGGCGACCAGAACTGCACACATTATCCTATCTGAGGCTTAACCAGTGTTTAATAAATTTGTAACTAGACTTCTTGCTCCTATATTCTACACCCCAGCTAATGAAGGCAAGCATCTGTGCACCTTCTTTCCATCCTGTCTACCTGTGCTGACACTTTCATGGATCTATGGACTGGTAAACCAAGGTCTCTTTGTTCTTCCGTACCCCCTAAGGACCTACCATTCATTGTGTGTATCCTTTCCTTATTAGACATCCCAAAATGCATCATATCCACACTGATCAGGATTAAATTCCATCTGCCATTGCTCTGCCCAATTTACCAGCTGATTAATATAAGACTATAGCCTGAGACCATCCTCCTCACCATCAACAACACCGCCGACTTTCCTGTAATCTGCAAACTTAATAATCATAAGTTCTACATGCACTTCCAAGTCATTAGTGTACATAACAAACAACGAGGGTTCCAGCCCCAATCTCTGTAGTACACTGCTGGTCACAGGCTTCCAGTCACAAATCCACCACCACCATTTGCCTTCTATTTACAATTTAAGTTTGGATCCAGTTTGCCAACTTGCCTTAGATTCCATGGACTTTTACCTTTTGGACCATGTGAGACCTTTTCAAAGGGCTTACTGAAGTCCATGTAAACCACATTAACTGCACTCAGTTTAGTCGCCTTTCCCAAAACTTATCAGTCAGACAGGATTTACCCTTAACATATCTGTGCTGTATATCCCTGATTAATCCTTGCTTTTTTAAGAGTTGAATAATCTTGTCCCTCAGAACTTTTTCCAATAATTTCCCTACCAGTGACCTCAGACTAACTGGTCTCTAATTACCTTGACCTGCCCCTGCTGCCCTTCTGAACAAAGGAAGCACATTCACCATCCTCCAGTCATCTGGCACTTCACCTGTGGCCAGGAAAGTATTAAAATCTCTTCCAGGGCCCCAGTAATCTCCTCCCATAGCATCTTAATAGGCCCTGGGGATTTATACATCTTTATGCCTACTAAAACATCCAGTTCCTCCTCCTTATTAATCTTAACGTATTCTCGAACCTCAGCATCCTAACTGAAATCTGACTACAATGCTTTTCGCTTTTGTGAAAGTAGATGAAGTCACCTGCACAGAACTAAAACCAAACCCAATGATGCCTACCTGAGAATCCAAATTCACAAATACAATATTACAGACTTCTGTCACACATGGAAGGAGATCTGCAATGAGATCACAGGCATGAAAATCACAGATGGAAATGGCTGAGCGTTTCCTTTCTTGAGCCGACAATGAAGATGCACCAGATTTCAGTGACATCCAGCCACAGACTCAGCAATTTAGGTGCTGCCATTCCTATGGAGCCACCAAAATATGTGTATGTATCCATATCTACTCAAAGTGCGATACTTGTGGGAAAGTTCTTCATATCCAGCCATCATTTCGGAATAGAGGAAATAGTTACATTTCTGGTCATGATAAAGCTTCAAGTCTTGTCCATGCACTAGGTTGAGGTCATGAGCTAAGCTTAAGCAGAAGTCTGGAAAACCCCAAAGCCATACATGATATAGAATATAGAACATAGAACAGTACAGGCCTTTCGGCCCACGATGTTGTGCCGAACTTTTACCCTAAACTTAAGGTCTATCTAACCTCCACCCCTACCTTATACTGTCATCCATATGCCTATCTAATAGCTGCTTGAATGCCCCTAATGAGACTGACTCCACTACCCTCTCTGGCAATGCATTCCACACCCCTACCACTGAGTAAAGATATGTGTGGAAATAGAAAATTAATTTATCAGCAGGAAGCTAAAGAAATGTATTCAGTCGGACTACAAGAAAAAGAACATGGAAAATGATAATGAAGATGCTCAAGATATAATTCCAGTGCCCACAGTGAAATAAAAGTTGGAGATTCAGTTATTTTCATCAGTGGTATAGCAACGACAGAGTCTCTTCTGTGAGGGAGTGTACAAGAAATCCCTTGGCCACATTCCCTTGTGCAAAACTACTGTGAAACTGTCTAATTATTCCATCAACAGTATTCCAGTATTAGGCAATGTTTGTATTGAATATGATGGTGCCTCTGATTATTTGAAGAAAACAAGAAGTCTCCCTCTTGGGAAAGATGCTGTTAAACTGAACCAGGTTATTTACAGTGTCAATCAGTAAAATACATATGAAATTGAGAAAATGCTAAGAAAGCACAAAGTGACCTCTGAGTAAGGAGGAACAAGTGATAAAATTAAACTTCACAAGGTTGAAATCGAGATAAAGGACAATGTACAGCTGACATTTTGGAAACGCAGGCACGTGCCTTATGCATTGTTAGTAGCCACAAGAAGAGAGCTGCACTGATTCACATTAAACAGGACCAGTTGAAAACATGAAGAGCAGTGAATGGGCTGGCCCATTGTGCTGGTTCAAGAACCAGACTGGGTTTGTGAAGACCATAAACAAATATTAAATAAGATATTTGAAAATCCAACTTACTCACTGTCTACCAGAAGAGATTTGTTTTCTCATTTAGTTGGTGAAAAAAATAGTAAGGGCTGAAGCCTGCCCAGTCACCAAACTGCAAAAACAAGGCAACCAGACTAGGTGACACCAGCAAACCAGACTGGGTCTGGCAAGTGGGACTTTACTCAAAATAAGGACCTCAGTTGAAAAGGTTCAGATAAAGGTGGTGGAGGCAGAAAGGAATGGAACTTAAAGGATGTTGTTGTTGGGGCTCTGGTAGGATCTTGAGGGATGTGGAATGCAGAAAGGTGAATCAGAGTGATAAGGAAATAAGGAAGGAATAAGAACATACTGGGGTAGTTAAGTGCACTGGAAAGGAGGCAGTGAGTGCAGTTAAGTTGAACAAAGGGGCAGTGTCAGACCAAAGGGCCAGACACAAGGGCTATGGGTGGGACAGGGATATAGGGAAGAGCAGAAGTATTGAGAGAGATAATGAAACGGCCACTAGTCATAGAGGTGTGCAGCACAGAGAAAGGACCTCCAGCTCATTGAGTTTGTACCAGTCAAAAACTTAACTGTTTAATCCCATTTTCTAGCACTTGACCCATACTGTGGTGGTACAGATATCACAAGTGCACATCTAAATGTTGTGTGGGTTTCTGCCTCTGTCACCCTGACAGGGAATGAGGTCCAGATTCCCATCATCCTCTAGGTGAAAAAAAAACAACTTTGTGTCACATCCCATCCAAGCCTCCTACCCCTTACCTTAAATTTATGTTTCTTGGTCATTTATCCCTCCACCAAGGGGACATGTTCCTAGCTATCTGTGCCATTCAATTTTTTAGATATTAAGCATGTCCCTCCTTGACAACAGATGGTAAGGGTCAATGTGACATTTATACAGTCTTTCTTCTTTACTCTACTCTGTCTCCAATCTATTCACAACTGAAACTGTCCAGCCCAGGCATCATCCTGGTTAATCAGCTCTGTACCTTCTCCAGCGCAATTATATCCCTTCCATAAATGTGGGTTCCAGAACAGCACACAATAATCAGTGACCTAACTAACATGTTATACAGTTCCAGCTTCACCTCCTTGCTACTAAACTCTGTGCCTTGACTTTTTTAAAAGTAAGTACCCCATATGTCTTCTTCCACCTGTTCTGATACCCAAAGGAACCAGTAGGCATGCACACCAAGGTCTCTCTGATACTTGGTACTTCCCAGGGTCCTACCGTTCATCATGTATTCCTTTGCCTTGTTTGTCCTGCCCAAGTGCAGCACCTCACATTTATCTGAATTGAATTCCATTTGCGACTATCAGCTCATCTGACCAGTCTGTTCTATATCTGTCTGTAAGGCTATCCTCCTCATTACTTATGATGGGAGAGATTGAAGAAAGACAGAAGACACAAGAAAGGTCATCAGCAGTGACTGCGTGTGTCTGTGGGGTGATGGTGGGTGTGCAGTGTAAGAAGGAGTGTAATATGTGAATGCTATTAATGCCTAATTTAATGCACCATTTTTCTCCTAAATTGGCTCTTAGAGAATGTACTGTTCAAATGGGAGGGGCCTGAGATCTGTATCCATGTGCTCTTGCAGTGTAAACACACCAACTGAGGGAATTGGCAATAATCTGAAAAAAAAATACCACCGTGAAGCACTTATTTCAGGCCTCAGCACTAAAGGGAAGCATTTACTGTGGAATAAAGGTGAATAAACTCTCAATTCAAATGGCAACATCCCAACCATTCATGTTGTATTTAATTTTGAGAAGAAAGGCACCTAATACTCAACAGTGGTGTTGGGGTGTGGAGGATCTATTTAGATGCAGGAATATTCACAGGCCACTGTATCTGAAAGCTTGATGACAAGATCTCAAATGGAAAACAAGCCTCTGATTCCCAATATTTCTTCTCAGATCAGTACTTCTGTGCCAGACGTTTGTTCAACTTTAGCCAGAACCTGTACAAGCAGGAGGAGGGAAAAGAGAAGATGATGATAGAAGGCCCAGTGCCAAGGGATGAACTGTCATGATGCACAGGGGGCTGGAGCTGTGGGCAAACAAGCAGCACAAGGCTTTCAGAGCAGAGCAAGTGCTACCTCTTCAAACAACTCCATACATTGGTCAAACATGGTTGCCCTCTAACAAAACCACATTGACTTTACCTGATCACCTTGAAGTTACCCAAGCCATGCAATTACTTCTTTAAGTAATAGCTTTCAACATTTTCCCTATGACAGATGTTAAGATAACTAGCCTGCAGTTTCCTGCTGTCGCTCTCCCTTGTTAAATAAAAGGAGTTCAATTCACTATTTTCCAATCTAATGGGACCAACTACAGGTCAGAGCAGCTTTGAAAAAATTGATTCTGCATTGGATTTTAAAACTATTTCATATTAATGTAAATATTGATCTAACTGGGTGAGAATAATTCTGGTTTGTATAGGTCAAGGCATACTGCACCTCCCCCATTCAGTACTGTTAATGAATAATGGCTTTAGCTGGGTATGATTTAATTCTAATGAACGCAGTGTTCAAGAATATAGATTTACACTAAATACTGGGATCTGTTTTTACTCGGCAACATTCGATAAGTGGAATTTACTTCACCCTGATTCACATATTGCCCAATTTCCTTTCCGTTTGACTTCAAAAGATCACTTAGATTGATGTAGCCACAACTGAAGTTAAATTTACTCCCTTCTGTAAACAAACCAGTAGAATTTACTGGATTTCGACAGCAGTTGTGCAGTGCAATGCAACGCTTATGTCATAGGATGAATAATCTGGTGTTGTGAGTCCATAAATCCCTTTGTGGTAAAAATAGTGAAATTGAATTCAATTTCCTGGCTGCCATTGGGAAAATAAATGACTATAAAAGCTGCAGAATTGTTGTAAAAAGCCATTAGTTCAAGCTCTGTTCTTACAGCTGTGTAAGATTGTATTTCTCACGAGGTCAGAGATTTGATGGTGAAACGGATCCATTTAATCCATATATTTTATGGATGTTCATCTGGGGTCCCTGAAATGTGCTTTGCACCTTCTCTTTACAACACTGAAAAACCTTCTGCACACCAGCGGAGCAATACAGTAATCTGATCAATATTTATGTAGCACACTTTCTTTTACTCCTGACAATCTCTGATTAAAATGGGGACCAGAACAGTTTAAGCAGTCATTCCCTATTTAGTGCACAGGCAATAGAAGCGAACACAGAGCACAGTATTGGAGAAAACAAAGGGTGTTGGTTATGACATGGTCAGATTCTAGACATTTTGTCAAATCAACCCCCTATACTCAACCTTTCAAACATCAATTATTTCATTCTGGCAGAGTCTGTAGATCACGCATTTGAGTTATCAGCCATTTCCGAACCCACGAAGTGAGTGAATGGTAATCATCCTCAGTCCCAAGAGGCTGATTAAGACGATGACAAAGATGATGGGGAAGCAGGGAACATGTCTTGCTAGATAAGAAGGTGTGGAGCTGGATGAACACAGCAGGCCATGCAGCAGGTTAGGAGCAGGAAAGCTTGACGTTTCGGGCCTAGGCCCTTCATCGGATTTCTTGGCCTGCTGTGTCCATCCAGCTCCACACCTTGTTATCTCGAATTCTCCAGCATCTGCAGTACCTATTATCTCTGATACAACATGTCTTCCCAGTTTCTCTCAGATATTGATCTTCCTCACACCTCAGAGCTCTGACTAGCCAGATAACCCACGGTGGTAGTGCATTGCAAATCAAACCCCACTGTTCCCAGTGTCACCACAAATATGAAAACTATAGTCAAACCATTCAAATTTACTTGGCTGAAGAGCTGTCTGAAAGAAAGTGCTTACCAGGTTTCAACACAAAAATAACAGTTTATTGCAAACAAATTGATTTTGGCCAATGATAAAAGGGAGTATGGATTGCTAACTTGTAACTCTGTAGCCTATACTCTACTGCTTCTTAAACTCCCCCTTTGCAAACAAACATACACAAAAGACAGATAAAACTTGGACGTTAGGAGAGGAAAGGGAAAAAAGTAATCACAGTTCGAAAGCACCCATCCAAACCACTGCATTTGTTAAGTTATTTTCTTTTGCATCCTTTCAATTCCTTGATATTGGCACAAAGTTGTTTGCACACCTGTGTTCAATCTTTCACTCTTCGGCTGAGAATTCATCCTTTCAACATTTTCAAAGGTGTTTCATTCCTTCTTCAACAGGGAATTTGCAGAGGTGAGTGGATACCAGCTAGCTGTTACTGGATCCTTTCTGGTACCTTCACAAAGCAGAGAGGTGTAGATTTTTGATGCTTTCTGTTTGCAGCCTAAGTATTTCTGTTCCATTGCTCCACACAAGCCATGATCAATTAGTCAGGAGCTAATCAAAAGGTTGTCGTCAAACAATTATTGCCTAGTTCAGAACTTATCAGTCCCATTCTGCCTGCTTTCAATCTCACTGTACCAAGAAAAGGCCATATTGTTCAACTGGGCTAATGGGCAAAGGAGTGGCAGATAGAGTTTAATTTGGGATTGCATATTGGGAAGACGAACTCGAGAAAGGGCTAACACTACTTATGGTAGGACCCTGGGGAGTGTTGACAAACAGAGACCTAGGGGTTCAGGTATACAGTTCTTTGAAAGTGGTGTCACAGATAGGCAGGTTGGTAACGAAATTATTTGACACACTTGCCTTCATCAATCAGAGCATTCAGTTTAGGAATTGTGATGTCATGTTGCAGCAGTACAGGACATTTGTGAGGCACATTTGGAGTACGGTTACAGTGCTGGTCATCCTGTTGGAGAAAGGATATTATTAAATTAGAGAAGGTTCAGAAAAGATTAACTGAGATATAACTGTAACTGGAGAGTTTTATTTACAGGGAGAGGATGGATAGGCTGGGACTTTTATTCCCTGGAGCATAGGAAGCTGAGGGTGACATTACAGACTTTTATAAAATCATGAGGAACAATAATAAGGTGAATAGCAAAGATCTTTTCCTGATGTTTGGGGAATTCAAAATTAGGGAGCATATTTTTAAGGTGAGAGGAGAAAGATTTAAAACAGACCTGAGGGGCAATTTGTTCACGAGGGTGGCTCATAAGTAGAATGAACTGCCAGAGGAAGTGGTAGATGCGGATATAGTTGCAACATTTAAAAGTCATTTGTCCAGGTACATGAATAGGAAAGATTTGGAGGGATATGGGCCATACATGGGCAAATGGGATTAGTTTAGTTTGGGAAACCTGGTCAGCATGGATAAGTTGGACCGAAGGGTCTGTTTCCTCGCTCTATGACTCCATAATTCACAACGTGCTGCAGTAAACAGGATTTCACGGTTACTTTGTTTTAATGCAGGATATTTGTTTTAATCCACAGTCCAAATGCAAAGTAAATAAAAAGATAAGGTCTTTACTCCATTTTTAAAGAAATGTTCTTTCTGACTTTGCTTGTAAGGGGAAAACTGGATGGTTTTATGTCAGAGACAGTAGGAACTGCAGTTGCTGGAGAATCTGAGATAACAAGGTATAGAGCTGAAGAAGGGTCTAGGCCCGAAACGTCAAGTTTTCCTGCTCCTATGATGCTTCTTGGCCTGCTGTTTTCATCCAGCTCTACACCTGGTTTTATTTCCGTCTGCTTTACCCAATGAAAACATTTTCTTTATTAAGATAACCTATAATATCATTAATAATCTTAAAATCCAATGACCAATATAATTACTGTGGGGCTAAAATTCTTTTCCGGATGCAATTATCAGACATACATTACTTTGGAATTTTATGGCCAAATTAACAAAATGACCTAAAGGAAAAAGCAGTCAAAGGTTAGCTATATTAAATCTGAACCATTCATGTTTAACTAATGATAACACGAACTGCTGCAGGCATAGAACTGACGTTGTTATTATCCAGCTGGTCAGCTCAATGAAGAAGTTCCTGAAACATACCCAGC
This sequence comes from Ginglymostoma cirratum, assembly GCA_024137785.1. NCBI lineage: Eukaryota > Metazoa > Chordata > Chondrichthyes > Orectolobiformes > Ginglymostomatidae > Ginglymostoma > Ginglymostoma cirratum. Next base: position 39,303,951 of record JAHRHZ010000112.1, read on the forward strand.
TCAGCTTGAAATTCCAGACATTCCTTATATTGTTGTGGCTATGGCAACACTGCCAGGAAACATTATCAATAGTAGTCTGTAAGAAGGTACCTATTGTACACAATGTCTGATGTAAACTTCCTGCTTTTAACTCAAGTATGCTTTTTGATCTCTGAAGTTCATGAAACTGACTTTACAACAGCAAATAAATTATTGATAAAATCAAAAGGCAGCAGTTTTCAAAGCAGAATTATTTTCTCATTGCGGATTGAACATTCACCTCAACACTATTTACTCTATCAGAATATACCACCATTTAATGTGACCCTATTCTATTGTCCCTTCAATGCAATACTTTGCAATACTCAGCAGTATAAATCACCACAGAACAAATAGAAGATATTCTCTTTTCTTAGCCATGCCATTTATGGATAGAGAGGTGGGAAAACAATATCATTCCCATGGGGAATTATGAGAACATTTGGGTTTCTACTGTCATTAAAGGTGGATGGAAAAACTTCAATCACATTTTCAAAAATGAAGAGTTTAAGCCTTAAAAGCATCTTGAGGATGATTCCATTGTTTGAAAGTTTAAAAACTGTTTCATTGAAATATTCCTCACAGTTAGTTTGCTACTATACTGAATAGACAGTTTCCTTATTTTCAAAATTTTTAGGTTTATCCTGCAAATTCGGAATCAATCTAGTGATATACTCCAGAGGTATTGATTACCAAATGTCACTTTGGAAATTCTGCCAAAAGGCTATTAATTTGTCCATCAGTCACCACAGCGGCTCTGTGGAAACAGGAACTGCAGAAAGCTAGTGCTGGGTGGTTGGTAATGATGTCATTTGTTTCTTAGCTTGCTTGAGCTAGATATTGTGCAAGCAAATCCTCAATGCAGCAAAATTCAACCAATGAGAAAAATGAACAACTTTACTTTTCAATGAAACCTATTTCCCAATGTCATGATAAGCACTCCATCTAAGTTTTGGATTCTTACAATTTAAGCATTACATCAGTGTAGAGCCCAGTTCACTGTGACCATAATCAATCTAGTTAAATGAACAGAATTTCATTAATTGTACTGACACAAAGCACTCTCAGTGCACAGTGCTGTATGAGGCAACATTTCATCTGGACAACATCAATTTTAAGGCATCCCTGCGTAAACATCATCATTTCTGTGTAAAGTGAAGTCAACTTACTTGAATGCATATTACTTGATGTAAAGCAGTAATCTTTACAGTGTGGAGCTGGAGGAGCACAGCAGGCCAGGCAGCATCAGAGGAACAGGAAAGCTAATGTTTCGAGCCGGGACCCTTCTTCAGAAATTGGCAGTTCTTACTATCTTTACAATATGGTTTTGTGTTTGTGAACATTAGTAGAGAGAATGAATGGAGTACATATATAGCTACATGAAAATGAAAACAAAAAGCTTAAAATAAAATATAAAAATGCGAATGTGTTGGAGAGAGTACAGACTGATTTACAAGAATGGTTTCAGGGTTGACAAACTTCAGCTTTGAGAAGACATTGAAGAAGTTGGGACTGATCTCTTTGGAGAGAAGAAGGCTGAGAGGAGATTTGATAGAGGTTTTCAAATTCATGAGCGGTTGGATAGAATAGAAATGGAGAATCTGCTCCCACTTGTAAAATAGAACAGGAATGAGAGAGCATATGTTTAAAGTGATGTGCAGAAGAAGCAAGTGTGATTGGAGAAAACACTTTCACACATTCCAGGGTCTGGAATGGTCTGCCTGGAAATCTGGAAAGGCAGGTTCAACTGAAGCATTCAAAAGGGTATCGGATGATTATTTGGATAGAAGTGCCGTGCAGGGATATGGTGTAAAGGCAGGAGAATGTCGCTAGACAACGATGCTAATTTGAAGAGCCCATGCAGGCATGATGGGCCAAATGGCCTCCTTTGGTGCTGTAACAATTCAGTGATACTACGATAAATACTTGTAATATAGGATTACATATTTGTTGTAAAAATGTCATACATTGGAGTATGGAATACTGAACTATTTAGTGGCAGCTGCATCATTGTAGCTAAGAGGAGCATAGTAATCAATATTTGGGATGTTTCTAATCTATGCCCATTATATTGACTCACAGTGATAATAAATGCACTTACTGCTTTCCAGAAAGCTCACACAATGGTCTGATTTTGTTTTTCTCTTGATACTTGAGAAAGTGTAGAGGATGTGGAACTCAATCATATTGTGTGGTTAAGGCAAATAGCATTGATGTAGTTAAGGGAAAGCTAGGGAAGTATAAATGGAGAAAGGAAATGATATATTGGTGGTGGGAGGTGAAGTAAATAGACACAGAAGGTCCATGTGAAGTATATTGATCAGCATTGGCTGATCAAAATATCAACAGATTGTATCTGTTCTGCAAAGCTTTTGTAGATTGTTGCAGTGTTATAGTTGGGTGATGAAGGGTGATTCAGTTTCCTTTTTTAATCATAGTCATAACCACTATTTTCAATTTTTTCAGCACACAGCTTTATCCAATTTCAACTAAAATATCATTCTAGTCAAAATGAAAGAGCCAATTACAAGGGTTTCCTGAACAAAAGGAAGAGAATTTTATGGCCTACCTCAGAAAAAAGCAACATAAAACACAAAACACAAATACAGGTGATAAGTTTAGTAAAGGAGGAAGTGCAAGATACAGACAGCAAAAGGTAAAAGGTTAACAGCTTAAAAGTCCTGACAGTGAGCTGTTAGATTTGTAATTTGAGACCATAGTCTTCAATTGTCAATGTATATGCTCAGCAGGTGTGAGGTTTGTACATTCCTTTGAGTTCTTGTTGGTTGATTGTTTATCTAATTTGTTTCTCACGAGGTTCTGTGTTCTGAGATGATGAGAGAAAACAGAAGGAAAGAAAGGGACACTCCATCTTTTTTTGTTACAAGTTAAGCTTTCCTTCTCCCAGCCCTGCTGCTCAAAAGCCACTGTTGAAATAGGAGTCATTTGTGTATTTCTGGGTCTGGCTTCATTATTTTCCTTGGAAGCTGAATAATGTGTAGGCAATTTTTCATCTCCCAACATGAGAATTTATCACATAGGTGTGAATTAAGACAAAAGATGCAGATTTGAGTTCCACTGAATCTTAAAAATATTAATTTTGGAGCAACATGTGGAGCTGGAGGAACATAGGCCAGGCAGCATCAGAGGAACAGGAAAGTTGACACTTTGGGTCGGGACCCTTATCCTGAGCCGAAACATCAATTTTCCTGCTTTTCTGATACTGCCTGGCCTGCTGTGTTCCTCCAAATCTACACTTTGTTATCTCTGACTCCAGCATCTGCAGTTCTTGCTATCTCATTAATTTTGGAGCAGAAGCTTTTGCTTATTTCATATTGGTTTCATGAAGCTTTGTCTCCAATTGTGGAGAGATAGCCATGACAGCCATTTTAGGCCCTAGCTTCTTCCCTTAAAATAATACATGTGAAAGATTTTAAATGTTAAAATCAGGTAGTGGAAATTGAAAGTTGGCAGTACCTATTTACCAGTATCATAACAAGTGCTAATGCACTGTTATGGATTTGTTTCCATTCTCTCATTGGAAAGCCATTTGATTTTGTTTTGTTTTATTGGAGATCTTATGTTCCAAAGTGCTGAGAAAGTCTCCCCCCTCTCAAACCCTTCCGATAGTATATCTCGGTTAATTACAAAAACGTACTAACACTGTGTAGATGCGACAGAACAATCTAAAAGGTAGAACCCGCTACTCTTGTTAAAGGCTGGTTCTGTGGTACTTTCCTACATGACCACTCCTGGTACCTTGTGATAATTGCCACATCTACCAATATGTAGTGCTGGGTAAGAGTTGTTTGAGGTAGTTCGCTACCATTAATCCTCATTAGTCTTGCTATATCTTGGGTCTATCTAGTGATTAGATTTAGCGACATACCTCTGTAGGATAACTCAGGAAAAAAACATTTTTCTGCGATGACAAGAATGCTTCTTGCATGAAAGAAATACAACTACAGGTGTAATTACTTGGACCTTAGAGAGCAGGTATAGATACAGCTGCTCCATGAAAACTAGAATGTAGCATCTTTTCTCCAACTGCAGATTATGTGCACCATTAGTAGAATGGTGACAAACATTGACCCCTTCAAAACCACTAGCTTCTAAAATATCTATGGATAACCCATTATACAATTAGCTTTCTAAAAATTTCATTCATGGGACGAGGTCATCACTGGCTTGGCCAATATTTATTGCCCATTCTTAATTGATAAGAATCATGCACATTGTTGTGGGTCTGGAGTCATATATAGTCCAGACCAGGTAAGGATGGCAGCTTCCCTCCCTAAAGGACATTAGTGAGCCAGATGGGTTTTTCCTGACAATCGACATGGATTTATGGTCGTCATTACACCCTTAATTCCAGATTTGTTTTCTACTGAACTCAAATTCCACCATCTGTCATAGCAGGATTCAAACCTGGGTCCCCAGAACCTTGTCTGGGTCTCTTGGTTAACAGTCCAGTGATGATATCATTAGGCCATTGCCTCTGTTATAATGGTACTGCACATTCTACTGTTCCATACCCCCTCAAGTCTTTGGCTTTACATATTCTTGCTTGAGATTTATTACCCTGGATCTGATCTGCAAATTATTTATCGGCTGGAGAGTTTTTCGTCTCTTGCATTTTAAATGTTGTTCTTTTACACACTGTTGTTGATCCATTATGTTATTTGGAATACCTTTAGTCTCCAGAATTTTCTTAGCATAGGAGTACATCTCTACCAGCTCAGGTAGTTACTCCACAATACTGTTTGTTGGACCATTACTTTTGTGAAGGTCCATCTTGGAAGACTGTTGTTCTGTCATAAAAGAGCTTTCTTTTGTGTAATATTGTGAATTTCTAGATCAGACTATTTATTTCTGATTGGAAGAGATAGTCCATTTTTGCAGTGTCCTGAAAGCTTAGATCAGGCAATATTTTCTTCTTGACCAGATCCTGAATCTATGGCTCTTGTGGAGTCAAATGTAGCTCATTTCTTGCGAGTTGTCTATTAGGCTGAGTGTCTTTTTACACTCATCCCTGGAACATCTGGATAACAAGGACATCTATATTATGCTCCTGCTCATTGACATCAGCTCCACATTCAACATCATAATCCCTACAAACTAGTCTCAAAACTCCAAGACACATCTCTCACCTCTGCTGTCTGCAACTGGATCATCAGTTTCCTGACCCACAGTCCGTAATCAGGGAAGATGGACAACAGCACGTCCTGCACGATAATCCTCAACCCTGGTGCTCCGTAAGGATGCATTCTCAGCCCCGTCATGTACTCCCTGTACACCCACGACTGTATTGCCAAATTCCATTTGAACGCCATCTACAAGTTTGCTGATGACACCACCGTGGTAGGAAGGATGTCAAACAACGATGAGTCAGGATACAGAAAAGATGTAGAGAACTTATTGTGATGATGCAATGATAACAAATTCTCTCTCAATGTCAGCAATACAAAAAGAACTGATCATTGACCTCAAGAAGAAAGGAGGACGACACACCCCTATCTACATCAATGGAGCTGAGGTGGAGAAGGTGGAAAACGTCAAGTTCCTAGGAGTGATGATAATCAACAAGTTGTCCTGGACCTCCCATGTAGATGCAATGGTCAACAAGGCACAACAATAACTCTTCTTTGTCAGGCGGCTCAGGAAATTTGGCATATCCATAAGGACCCTCACCAACTTTGACAGATGAACCACAGAAGGCATATTGTCCAGGTGCATAACGGCATGGTACTGCAACTGCTCTGTCCAGAACCGTAAGAAACTACAGAAGGTTGTATGCACAGCCCAAACCTTGCTATTTGGGTTGCTGATTAGATGTCTCCTTATCCATGTGATTGTACTGTAGATATTTTTGGTGATCCCACTTTCAAGTTTTACACATACATCTCACTTGGCTCTTCGGGAAAGAAAGTAGCAGTTGGGGAGGCAGTGAACTGCCTTCACATGTGGCATCCTCTGAGGGTTCAGTGGTGTCCTCCTCAGCCCACCCTAGACCATCAGGGAAACCAACCTTCCATCTATGGTCTCCATTTACACTTCTCATTGCTGCAGAAAGGCAGCCAACCTCAAACACCCCTCCCACCCCAGTAATGGTCTCCTACAACCTCTTCCATTAGAGAGAAGACACAAACTTCAACACATGCACCAACAGGCTCAAGAACAGCTTCTTCCTGTCATTATTAGACCAATGAATGAACTCCAACTTTAAATAATGTTGATCTTGTTAATATTGATCTTGCTTCATGCACCTCCTGTGCAGTGTAACTCATGTGCCTTACTCTGCCTAGCAAAGCTTTTCACTGTATTCAGGTACACATGACTACAATTAATCAAATGGACCTGTGGGTCTTTGGCACAGGCCTCTTCGTGGAGGTTCACTGGGTGCTGCTGGTACATGCGAGAGAGAAGAGACGAAATGATCAAAGATGCATGTGGTGTAAGAATGCATTATCAGTGGTAGTAATGGGACAGCAGCAAACATATTGAAGTTTACTGGATTAATTGCCGTTTGAGCCTCCCCATCCCCATGTGAGCAGTACTGCTCTTCTCCAGCCTGATCTATGGTTTTCTCATCAGGACATTTCCTGATGTCCACCATTACCAACCCATCCCCTTTCTGGCCTTGTACTTCTTAGCCTGGCTATGCATTGAAGAACTGTAATTCTGAACATTTTATTTCTTTATTCTAATTTATTCCTAAGAATTTGTACCTAGGTACCTGTGTACCTAAGATGGCGCTGTAGCAGCAGCTTTGTAAACCTTTCACTGTATTCATGGGAATACATGTGACAATAAACCTAATTCTAAATCGAATTCTAATTTTAACTCTAGTTCAGTGGCAGAGGCAACGTTGGGCATTATACAATAGATGCTCTGGCACCCTAGGTTAGGGAAAGCTAAAATTAAATTGGTTTCTTGAACCTGGTCACTATCCTGAGACTCAACCGAAAAACTTAGTGGAACTGTGTCTGGTTAGTGAACAGCCCTGTGGAAAATTTATCCAATGTTTGTCTAGACACACACATAAATGATTGTTAAAAATATGAGGTAATAGATGGCTGCTACTATCTGTAATACATACCTCAACATGAGTCACTGCCTTAGAGGACTTGGCTCATGGATCAAACCAATGCTTGTCTAGCCACATATCTTCCTGTTATGTTTACACTGATGACCCAAGTAAACTTTCTTCCATTGTATGTACAGTGTACAAATAAAGATTAACACTTTTGTTGGATGTATATTTGTCAGACAGTGCAAAGCATAAAAGATTTCAATCATAAATGGGAGTGGGTGTTCAGTATTCAGGGGTCAATGCTCCTGCTTTCATGTTGGAAGATTGCAACTGATAGAAATGAGCCTACTCTGCCTCAGAACTGCTCTGGAGTCTTACCTTCTGACTGCACTGTTCTAAGTGACTCCTGCTGTGAGATCAGAAATTCCTGTCCCGGTATGCAGTAATGGGAATCACAGCAGCAGTAATAAACTCTGATGAACATACTTGGGAAGGAAAGACTGGATCCTAGTCTCTCCTATTAGTGGAAACATCATCTCCATGTCTACACTATCCAGACCTCTGATTATCCAGTAAGTTTCAATCAGATACCCCTCATACTTTAAAATCCATTGAGTACAGACCTACAGTCTGCAACAGCTCCTCAAATGACAAGCCCTTCATCTCCAGGATTATTCTTGTAAACCTCCTCTGGACCCCCTCCAATGCCAACACATCTTCCTTAGATATGGCACAATATTCCAAACACAATCTGACCAGAGCCTGGCACTGTCTCAGCAGTATATCTTTGTTACTATATTCCAGACTTTTGGAAATGAATGTCAATATTGCTTTTGCCTTCTGAAATAGCTGCACAGAGGCTGGTATCCCATCACCAAGTAACCCTTTATTTACATGTGCACAGCACACTGGCTGTGACCAGCCAGCTCAGAGTCAGTCCCCTGAACTAAAGAGATTCTAAATCCCCTGTTTATATTGGTCAGCCTGATCGGCCCAGGTTAACAACCCCAATCGAGGATTTCATAGGCAACAGGGTCTATGTGGTCCCAAGCACTGCATTCTCCACCCACCCCCACCCGGTGAGCTAACACTACGCTGATACCACACGGGGAGGCATCGCATGTCAGCAACACCTCTCACTTCACATCGTAGTGGGCCAACACCTTAGATGATAGCTGTTTTTTTCACTTCCCTAAAGGCTACGTCTTGGCTTGGTGACCTTTCCAAGGCTGACCCCTTTTCAATAGCAGGTGGAAGGGTGCCAAGACAGAGGCCAGGTTACGTATGAATTTTCCGTATAAATTCACTAATCCGAGGAAAGACCTAAGCTCCGGTACAGACGTGGGAGCTGGATTGCCTTTGAGCACCTCCTCTTTCTTCAGGACTGGTATAACCCGGTTTTGTTAACTCTGTGACCCAAGTAGGTCAAATGGGGTGGCTGGAACACATTTTCCCTTTAAGGTGTACCCCTGCTTGGGAGAAACATTTCAACGCTATGTCCAAGTTCTCCAAGTGCTTTTTATTGGTCTTCCCAGCTATCCAAATAAATGGAAACCCGAGGTAGTCCTCATAAAATGTTCTCTCTGGTCTGCCGGAAAAGGGTGTAGGCTGATGTTACCAAAATAACAGTCTTGTATATTGGTATTAACCCTTATGGTGTTAACTCTACGTACTTCCGGGACTCCTCATCCAGTCACAATTGCTGGTAGGCATGTCTCACATCCAGCTTTGTAAAGGACAGCACCCTTCCAGCCAACTTTGCTTACTAGTCCTCTATGGAAGGGATTGGATATTTATTCAGCTGCAAGAAGTGGTTTATCATTTGCTTAAAATCCCCACAAAGGCAAACTGAACATTAGGGTTTACAATTGGTATGACTGGTGCTGCCCATTCTGAAAACTGCACTGGTTTGCTGACACCTTCACCCTCCAGCCTCCTGGTTTCCACCTCTACTTTTGCCCACAAGGCAAATAGCACTGGGCTGGTCTTGCAAAATCTTGGAATTTCTTCCTGATCAACATGTACAATGGCATTGTTCCTTTTGATAGTCCCAAGGCCTTCCTGGATAACTCCAGGGCATTTCACTTGGACTTCACTGAAGTAGCCAATTTCTCATCGAAAAATGTTGAGCCAATCTCAGCAAATCTTTCCCAACCAACTCCAGATGAGGGTGTCCACTTCCATTGGGATGCCCTGTAGCTGCCATGCTCCACTTTGCCACATTTTCTAATGACGAAGCCAGCTGTAGTGCCTGTTTTGAGTCCAGTCAGGCTTCAGCTAGCAGGCACTTCTGCATGGTCACATCATTAATCCCACATACCAAATGGTGTCAATATCTCAGTCAGGGTTAACCCAAAATCACATGCCTGTGCCAGTCATCTCAACCTTGTCAAAAATCTCGATACCCATTCCCCCAGTTCTCTTACAGCTGAATAAAAGCAATAGCATCTAAGAATTAGAGGAGTTTTGGGGTGATAATATTCCTTAACCAACTTTGTCAACTCTTCAGAGATAGTGAGAACTGCCGACCCTGGAGAATCTGAGATAACAAGGTGTGGAGCTGGATGAACACAGCAGGCCAAGCATCAGAAGAGCAGGAAAGCTGACTTTTCGGGTATGGACTTTTCTTCAGAAATGGGGGAGGGGAAGGGGATTCTGAAATAAATAGAGGGAGAGGTGGATGGAAGATGGATAAGCAGCAGATAGGTGGAGAGGAGACAGACAGATCCAAGAGGCGGGGATGGAGCCAGTAAAGGTGAGTGTAGGTAGGGAGTTAGGGTGGGGTAGGTCAGTCCAGAGAAGATGGACAGATCGAGGAGGCGGGATGAGGCTGCTGGGTAGCAGGTGGGGGTGGGGCTTGAAGTGGGAGGAGTAGATAGGTGGGAGAAAGGACGGACAGGTTAGGGAGGCAGGGACAAGCTGGGCTGGTTTTGAGATGAGGTCAGGGGAGGGGAGATTTAGAAGCTTGTGAAGTCCACATTAATACCATTGGATGCAGGGTTCCCAAGCGAAATAAGAGGTGCTGTTCCTACAATCTTGGGATGGCATTGTTGTGGCACTGGAGGTGGCCCAGGATGGACATGTTGTCCAAGGAGTGGGAGGGGGATTTGAAGTGGTTTGTGACAGGGAGGTGCAGTCGTTTGTCACGAACTGAGCATAGGTCTTCCACAAAGCAGTCTCTAAGCCTCCGCTTGGTTTCCCCGATGTAGAGGAGGCCACATTGGGAACAGCGGATACAGTATACCACATTAGCAGATGTGCAGGTGAACATCTGTTTGATGTGGAAGGTTTTCTTGAGGCCTGGGATGGGGGTGAGGGAGGAGGTGTAGGGGCAGGTGTAGAATTTCCTGCTGTTGCAGGGAAAAGTGGCAGGTGTGTTGGGGAGTGTGGAGCGGACAAGGAAGTCACAGAGAGAGTGGTCCCTCTGAAAGGCAGATAAGGGTGGGGAGGGAAAACGTCTTTGGTAGTGGGGTCAGATTGCAGATGACGGAAGTGGCAGAGGATGATGCGTTGGATCCGGAGGCACTTGAGGACAAGGGCGATTCTGTTTTGGCTGTTATTGTGGGGAGGGAGTGTGAAGGTGAGTTTCAGGAAATGCAAGGGACACAGTCGAGGGCGTTTTCAACCACCGTGGAGGGGAAGTTGCGGCCCTTGAAAAATGAGGACATCTGGGATGTCCAGGAATGGAATAGTGCCTCATCTCAGGAGCAGATGCAGCAGAGGTGAAGGAATTGGGAATTGGGGATGGCATTTTTGCAGTAAGGTGAGTGAGAGGAGGTGTATTCTAGGTAGCTGTGGGAGTCGGTAGGCTTGAAATGGATATCAGTTTCCAGGTGATTGCCAGAGATGGAAACAGCAAGTTCCAGGAAAGAGAGAGAGGTATCAGAGATTGTCCATGTGAACTTAAGGTTGGGGTGGAAGGTGTTAGTGAAGTGGATGAACTGCTCAAGTTCCTCATGAGAGCACGAGGCAGCGCCGATACAGTCATCGAGGTAACAGAGGAAGAGGTGGGGTTTAGGGCCAGTGTAGCTTCAGAAGAGGGACTGTTCCACATATCCTACAAAGAGGCAGACATAGCTTGGGCCCATGCAGGTACCCATAGCCACCCCTGTCAACTCTTGGAAGGTTTTAGTGTCTGGTGCCTCTGGGAAAGTTAAGCCCCACATAACCAAAAATGCTGCAGTTAGATGCAGTTAAATGCTGCACTCATTGTTTTTCATCTGCCCCAATATCATTTGTCTGGAAAAAATATCACATTCTTTCCACATACTGGGCCCAGTCTTTGACAGCACAATCAAACTAATCAAGCTTCCTAAATAAAAGCATGATGCCAGAAATGCTTACCCCATCTTCAAGCTGACTGTTGTGAGCAAATGTTCTTCAGGCATGTATTGTTTTCTCCCATCACCACTGAAATAAGTCTCCCGAGTCCCGAGTCCCGAGTCCCGTCTCCCGTCTCCCGTCTCCCGTCTCCCGTCTCCCGTCTCCCGTCTCCCGTCATTGACTTGTGCACAGTACACTAGCTGTGGTTAGCCAGCTTAGAGTCAGTCCCCTGAACTGGGGAGATTCTGAATCCCCTGTTTATATTGGTCAGCCAGGGCTTCCTGATTGTCCCAGGTTAACAATCCCAATCAAGGATCTTATAGTCAACAAGGTCCACCTGGTTCCAGTTGCTGCACCTTCCTAGCCACCGATTGAACCTGCATGCTCACCTTAAGAGAAACCTGAACTAGTGCTCCCAAGTTCCTTGCAATTCAGATTTCCAAAGCTTTTCCCCACTTAGAAAATAGTCTATACCTGTTATTTTTTCTCCCAAAATGCATAACCTCAAACTTTCCTACATTACATTTCATCTGCTTCTCCCGTCTCAAGTTGCCAAATCTATTCGAAGTCTATCCCATTTAGCACCATGATAGTGCCACACAATGCAATGGAGGGTATTATATTTCTTTGTCCACTGTCCTAGCCTGCCTTCTGCAGCTTCCCCATTTCCTCAACACTACCTGTTCATCCACCTATGTTTATGTCAACTGCAAACTTATAAACAATGTGCTCAGTTCCTTCGTCCAGATCACTAATGTATAAAGTGAATAGTTCTGGTCCCAGACTGACTCCTGTGGGACTCCACTAGTCACCGGCTGCCATGCTGAAAAAGGCCCTTTTATTCTTACTCTCTGCCTTCTACCTGTGTAACATCTTGTCAACAGCCTTCAGGAAACCCCTATAGATCACATCTACTAGCTCTCCTTTGACTAATTTGCTTGTTACCTCCTCAAAGAATCCTAATGGATTTGTCAGGCATATCCTCCCGTTGATAAATCTGCTAGAATTTTTCAAGGCAGTAACAAGCAAGTTAGACAAAGGAGAGCCAGTAGGTGTGATCTATTTGGATCGATTGATCTATCTAGTGTTTGGTTTAATCTAGTTTTTTGAAGCTTTTCACTTGGTTTCAAGGAACATAAATTGGAACCACCATCAGACTTATGTTGTCTACACTGAGTGCTGCTTTCGCTGTACAGAGTGTAAAGAGGAAATATAATGAGTTAAAGAGAGTTGGATGAGGTTAGAGGAGGAGGAGGTGCCTCTTTATTCTTCTATTATTTTCATTCTCCTGCAGTTTCAATCTCCTCACTCCAGTGCTGGGGAAGAAGCTGACGGATGAATACTGCCATGTTTCCTATTATTCTAATTGTAATAAATAGCTTTCAAAGTTTAGGGATGGCAGGTGATCTTGGTCAAATGGAGTCAAACACAGTATTTGTGGAATATGGATACACCTTATGTCCCGGATGAACACATCAGTGGGAAGTGTCACTGGCTGTACAAACTCGAGCTCTGGATTGTGAACTAACAGCCCCAATCAGTGACAACTTCCTTAAACATGCATCACTGAGAGTGGCCAGGGAGCAGAATGTACTCTGGGTGGGAGGCTTCATTACTACACTATTACTGATTGATCTCGTTGAGACTTAAAGGACATAGCTTGAAAATTAGGGGTGTGGTAAGGGATGAAGGAACCAACAAGAGGGAAAAACATCATGAACCGGATCTTCACTAATCTGTCTGCTGTAGATGCATCTGCCCAGGCTAATATTGGTAGGGATGACCAGCATAGAATTCTTGTGAAGTCCCTTCTTCACATTAAGAATACACTCCATTGCACTGTATGGCACTACCATGGTGCTAAATGGGATCAACTTCTAATAGATCTAGCAACTTGAGACAGGAGAAAACATAAGCCATCAGCAGCAGCAGAATTGTACTCCAAAGCAATCTACAACCTCATGGCATGGCATATTGCACATTCTACCATTAACATCAAGCCAGGGATTAACCCTGTTTCAATGAAGAGTGCAGGTGGGCATGCCAGGAAGAACAGCAGGCATACTTACAAATGAGGTGGGGTTTTCCTTGCAAATAGAAGGTACTTTTCACTGGTGTTCCTCAAGATTCAAGGTTGGGCTCCTCTTTGTTTGTGGTATAAATTAATGATTTAGATTGTGCCGTGGGAAACATGATTGGGAAACTTGCAGATGATACAAAAATTAACCAGGTAGTGAAGAGAACAGGTGTTGTCTTCGCAATGGTATCAATGTTTTGATGTAGTGGGTAGAAAATTGACGAACAGAATTGAATTCTCAGGAGTGTGAGATTATACATTGGGGAGGATGAACAAAGCAAGGGAATACATAATAAACAGGAAGGTGTTGAAAGGGGTGGAGTGGGTGATAGATCTTGGAGATCACATTCACAGATCCCTGAAAGTAGCAGGAAGGCTCATGAGATAGTAAAAAATGCATATGGAATAAATTCTTTCATTGTGTGGGGCACTACATACAGTGTGGAGATGTAATGCTGAAACTATATGTGACTATGGTTAGACCACAGCTTTTGCGTACAGTTCTGGTCACAATATTATAGCGAGCGTATAATTCTTCCAGAGGGAGTATAGGGGAAATTGACAAGAATGTTGTCAGGGCTTGAAAATTGAAACTGGGATGAGAATGGGAGACTGGTTTATTCAGCTTGCACATTCTCAATGAGTTCAATGGTCTCTTACAATGCTATAACTTTTCTCTGGTTGTCATAGGCTGCCCAAAACTGATATTTCCAATCTATTCTATGGGCAAGAATGCAGTTCGTCAGGAACAAAAACAGAAGTTGCTGGAAGCTCAGCAGGTCCAGCAGCATTTTAGAAGATAAGATCAGAATAACGTTTCGGGTCCGGTGACACTTTAAGGGACCCGAAATGTTAACTCTGATCTTTTCTCCACAGATGCTGCCAGACCTGTTGAGCTTCCAGCAACTTCTGTTTTTGTTCCTGATTTACAGCATCTGCAGTTCTTTCGGTTTTTATGCAGTTCATTCAAATTTACTTGAAAATTTAAAATTGGGCCCTGTGTCATTGTTACTCAGAAAACATTTAAAATAAGGGTGTCATATAAAAATAAGGACAGATGTATGAATTTGAAAAGAATCTGATTTCTTGATCAAATTTCCTATGTAATTTAACCTCACTACTATATATGTAAAGTGTGTGTGAGTCTTTTTTTATTTATGTATAGGCAGACAAATGTTACTTATATATGCATAGATTCGTACCAATAATTTATTTTTACGCAGACATAGTTCATTTATTAATAAATATATAGATGTAGATTGATTAATATGCAAGTATATCTAGATTATATATGGATATCGATGATCTCTTTATATATTGTATAGATTGCACATATGCCATGGTTTCCTCAGTAAATACTGTGTCAGTGATGCTTTTTAAATCATTGCAATTATTTCATCATGCAAAACACTTCAATGAGGCCTTTCATTATTCTGACATGATACTTCTAAAAGCTTGTAGATCTGTTCCCTTCATGTGTTTACATGTGCAGCAATTATGACTTAGAAATGACCTTTGCATGTATGGTTTGAATATTTAGGTTCAGAGAGTCTTAATACCGAGATGCTTCTACAAGAAATTATGCAATAATATGCATGTTAATCAAAAACAGATTAGTACAGTATATGATAAGAGATTAAAAGGATTACAAGAGATAAAGAATAGGTAAAAGAGGATTCAAAATAAATATGCTTAAAAGTGAAAGGACTGATTGACAGAGTCATGAAACAAGCATCAATGATTCTAAATTCAATTATTTGAGGCTAAGATTCTGAAAACAAAGATCTACTCAGATCCTTATTCAGCAGACATTAAAATACTGAGGAATCTTTTTGGAAGTGGGGTGCAACTAACAGGACCTCATATGCAATGGGCACTTTATCTTAAAAATGTGGACGTATTATCCAATTTTGGTTGAATGTCACACATAGTGTTTTGCTTTGATTACGTGTACATTGCTGGAAATGCTTAGCATTCATCGTCTAATCCTTACTACCCTTGAGAAAATTCTGGTAATTTGCCTATTTGAATACAATTGACAAGAGGCTTTTTGACCTCTTTCAGACTCTTTGATGATTAAAAGTTAACTACATTTCTATAAGTCTGGGGTCACATACAGTTCAGTGCTGATAAGGATGAAAGACGTCTGATCCTGAAAGAATCCGAAAGAACCAGATGGATTTTGTTCAACAGTGAGACAGTTCCATGGTCATCGTCATTAATACTAATAATCACAATGCTTTAGCACCTCAAAAACTTGGGTTTTATAATATGCAATTGTCATTGCTTTCTCTAGTTGCATCGACAACTGAAATGTTTTCATCATGTGACTTAAGTAAGAATTTCGAAGCCACTAAGAGCTACAGATCAGTTTCACTAAAGGTTTGGGGTCCACCTAGAAACATTGAGAATTATGTTCTTTAGAACAAATAAAATTACGTAGATATCTGATAGAAATGTTCAACGCAGCAACATTTCAAGTATTATAAATAGCAAACACCCAGCTCCACTGGTTAATGAGTCATCAGCAGTCAAAATCCAAGACTACCAAGATAACGAAACAATTTAGCTGAAATGTTTTACACAGTGAATTATTAGGATGTGGATGCCCTCATGGAAAAAAAGTGGTGAAAATAGTATCAAGAATAGTTTTTAAACAGAAAATGTATAAACATTTGTAAAGAAGGATACAAAATGTCTGGGGAGCAGCCAGCACAATGAGACTAAGTGGATTGTTACTTCATGAGAATTTGAGGAATGCATAACATGAAATAGTGCCATTGGCTTTGGAATGTATGAGTTAAATGCCCTCAACATAGCTTCACTTTCTTTGGAGAAATATGTTCCAAATTTTCCTCAGGGCTCTAGAAAACCCAATCTGCCAACTTTCGTGAATTGCAAATGGCACAACTCACCATGTGTGACTTTCCACAATGTTTTTGTCCGTTCTCACTGGGGTCTAATTCGCAATGCAGCTTGTGAACTGTGTTGTTTTATCTAAGGAATATGTGGGTAGAAACAGTTTGGCTAGAAGACCTTCCTCAGTTCTCCAACATGCTATCACAACTCTGAACAGTGTTTAAACCTCACCTATTCTTCATGCCAGCCCATGCCACTCACTATACCCCCATGTAACGTACACAGCCACTCAACCCAGTGAGCACTCTGTAAAGTCCTCAGAAACCATGCAATATCAACGGAAAATATTTTATATACCTCAAGAAAAAGTAAATGTCTTGCAATCTAACAAAACTCCTCATTTCATTGATTAGAAAAAATAATGTATCAGCCATACAAAAAAGTGTCACCGAGATTTTAAAGAACTGCTCTATATTATGAATCACTGCATTAAAAAAACACACTTACATTACAATGCAGCACTTTATAGTGACATTTGAAAATGTGAAAACCCTTTATGTTTGCCTTTCAAAATGTTTCAGACTCTTCAGCAGGCTTTCCGTTTTCATCATGAACTCTCAAACCTGGAGTACTTTTAATGGGCATCCAACCCACTCTCAACAGGATGAAAATGGTGAGCGGGAGGGAATCCAACTTTGAGACACTCGTTTAAAATGGGGAACGCAACCTCAGTTGGTTTGGTTTGTGGGGGGAGGGTGGGTGTGGTGGGGGGTTGGAGCGATAGAGGCAGATGTGCTTTTTGCATATTAGCCATTCCTGATCTGAGAACAAAAAGCCAGAGACAAATGATGTGAGCTTGGGAATGTAAAGGAAGATCAGGTTTCACAAAAAAAAATCAGACACAATTACTTGAAAGACTGAAGGGACAGTCCAGATATTGAAGGCACAAATCTGGTGGTACATTCATAGAATGAATGAGAACGTGCTCCCCCCACCCCATACTCTTCGGGATCACGATTCAACTTTGGAACCCTTCACACTCCCAGTTAACAAAGTACTGTTAAACTAAAACTGATTTGGCAACTGCTCTGCCCAGGACCGTAAGAAACTGCAGAAGGTGGTGTGCACAGCCCAGAACATCATGGAAGCCAACCTTCCATCCATAGGCTCTATTTAAATGGCTCACTGCTGCAGAAAGGTGGCCAACATCATCAAAGACCCATCACACCCTGGTAATGATCTCCTAAAACCTCTTCCATCAGGCAGAAAATAGAGAACAAAAACAGAAGTTGCTGGAAAAGCTCAGCAGGTCTGTGAAGAAAAAGTCAGAGTTAATGTTTTGGGTTCAGTGACCCTTCCTCAGAACAGTTTCCTGATTTACAGCATCCACAGTTCTTTTGGTTTTTAGAAAATACAGGAATCTGAACACAAGCACAAGCAGGTTCAGGAGCACCTTCTTTCTGACTGTTACCAAACTGTTAAATGGACTCTAGCCTCAAATAATGTAACCTGCACTGTTTGCCTCTAAGTCTTTTTGATCTGTACACCCGTTGCTTGCTGCGATCTGCAC
This sequence comes from Ginglymostoma cirratum, assembly GCA_024137785.1. NCBI lineage: Eukaryota > Metazoa > Chordata > Chondrichthyes > Orectolobiformes > Ginglymostomatidae > Ginglymostoma > Ginglymostoma cirratum. Next base: position 39,321,831 of record JAHRHZ010000112.1, read on the forward strand.
ATACTGCTCTTAAACAAAGCTTTTCACTGTATTTCGGTACATGTGACAATAAAACCAAAATCAAAGCAAAATCCAAACTTTTCAGTGTTGAGATTTTGTGCTGGTATTCTAATCCTGCCTCCCTAATGGACTTTGGCACTCCCCTGCTCCATTCCAACTCAGCTATGTCCTGAATCACTTCCTTTTCCAACTCAAAATTTCACCCTTACCTTCCTTCTAAGAGGCTGCTTCCAGCCTTCACCTCTTTCTTTCTTTCTTCCACTATGGTATATTCTCCCCCTTTCTTTATCATGTATTTGTTCCTAATCAGGCCAAGATCACAAACAGGTTTGATCCATTGCACCTCATGGAGACCACTCTACTTGGAAAAATCAACTTAGAAAGCCAGGCCGTACGTTCCACAGGAGGAGAACTGAATTCCCAAGCAGGATATTCTGGGAATTATCTCAGTGGTCAGTACAAGTGATACAAAGACTACCATCCTGCTCTCATCAATCATTTTTGTTACTTTCTCAAAAAACTCAACCAGATTTATGAGATCTTCCCCAATCTATGTAAAGATTAAAATCACACACGATTTATGTATTGCCTTTTTTACACCAAGTCATTATCTCCTGACGTAGTCTCTTTCCTACAGTATAACTCCTGTTAGGGAGCTAATAGACTATACCAACTAGTATCTCCTTGTCTTAGTTATTTCTTCCTCCAGCCAGGTAGTTATCTAGAGATTATTATCTTGGAGGTTCTATTTTTTAACTTAACTCCCAACTGTCCAAACTTTTTCAGCTGCACTTCTTTTCTGGTCTATCAATGTCAATGGTATCGTTGTGGATGACAATTAGGTCCTTGCCTTCTCACTCCAAGTTCCTCTCCAGTTCTGAGGAGATGTCCATAACCCTGGCATCAGACAGACAACACAGCCTGTGGGACTCGTGCTTAAGGCTGCAGTGACCTATATCAATCTAAGTATTTAAACTGTCCCTTACATTCCTATTGCTTCGCCCTCTTGAATGCCTTCCCATGCTAAGGTGCTGCGGTCAGTTTGCACATCTTCCCTGCAGTCCCTGCTCTCTTCGACACACCTTGCAAGAATCTCAAAATTTTTGGATACTTCCGGGGCCAAGGCTCTTTGTAAACTGTGCTTGGATCCCTATGCCTGCCGCAGCTGCATTCACACGCTTCTGACTCTCAATTTAGATTTTTATTGTCACGTGTACTCAACTGCAGAAGTACAGGAATACAGTGAAAAGTGTCTGATGACATCACACACCGTGCTATTTTAGGTACAAAGGTACCAAGGTACATAAAACTTAGGTACAAAGTAGTAAAAGAAACAGGGCTAAAAAGTTAAGCATTGTCTTCATAGTGTAAGTGGAACATAAAGAATGAAGGCAATAGTTAACATTAAAGTCCTTCTTAATATAAACCATAAAAATAAAGGAAAAAAGTTAAAATTCAACAGTCTTTGGGTCCTACACTTAGCTCGCTCTCCAGGAGAATTCAACTGTCTGATCTCAATGCCGATGCTGCAGATTCCGGGATTCGTCCTTCACCTGCTCACTTTTCCCATGTTGGATCATGATGCCATCACTGCTGCTGAAACTGCTGCCTCTCCAATCTCCCCCTACTGCCTGCAGAACATGCCCGGGCAGGAGTTAATTGCACGCCGAGAGACCATCACAGGCCCAGTAACCGGGCCTAAAGACTGCCAAGGGCTGAGAGACCATCACAGGCCCAGTGACCAGTCTGAGATACTCCCACAGGCTGACACACCATCATGCCGAGAGACTGCCACAGGCTGAGAGACCATCACAGGCCCAGTGACCGGGCCGAGAGACTGCCACAGGTTGAGACACCATCGCGCCGAGAGACTGCCACAGGCCGAGTGACCATCTCAGGCTGAGAGACTGCCACAGGCTGAGAGACCATGACAGGCCCAGTGACCGGGCTGAGAGACTGCCACAGGCCGGGAGACCGCCATGGGCTGCAGACAGACCAGTCTGAGAGACTGCCACAGGCCAGGCTGCGAGGACACCTCGGTAGGTCCATGCTGAGGCCGGGAGTAAAGAAAAGAAGAAACGAAACGCCAAACGAGAAGAAAAAGAGAAAAAAAAAGACAAAGAAATGCGAAAGAAAAAGACGGAGCACATGAGCTCTGGGGGAAGCATCCTAGTCCACCACCATCTATTCACAGATCATATTTGAATTTCCTGATCTAACGGGTGTGACTATATCCTAGAACAAAGTGTCCAAGTAAACACACACACACACACACACACACACATACACACACACACACATGCACAAACACATACACACACGCTCATGCACTCGCGCACACACACACGTACACGCACACACACGCGCGCACACACACACGCACACATGTACACGCACACACACACGCACAAACACATGCATGCACAAACACACGCACACACACACAAACACCCACACACACGCGCAGGCAATCACACACACGTACACGCACACACATGCGCGCGCACACACACGCGCACACACACACATGCACACACACGCGCGCGCATGCACTCGCACACACACGCACATACGTACACGCACGCGCACACACACGCACACACACACGCACAAACACACACACATGCACACACACACACGCACACATGTACACCCACATGCACACACACGTGCACACGCACACACAAGCACCAACATGCAAACACACACACGCACGCACAAACACACACACACACGCGCGCGCGCACACACACGCACACATGTACACCCACATGCACTCACACACACGTGCACACGCACACACATGCACACACAAGCACAAACACGCAAACACACACACGCACGCACAAACACACACACGCACGCGTGCACATACACACACACACACACACACACACACACACACACACACACACACACACACACACACACACACAGAGTCCATTGAACATGGACTGCTTCGGTATCTGAGGAGTCACAAATGGTGCTGACCTTTGTACAATCACTGCTGAACATCCTCACTTCTGGACTCCACAGACAGCATAAATAAACCCGAAGAAGTTTATCTGACAATTCATGATGTTAAATGCCAATTCTTTTTGTCACAATGCTGTTTTCAGTGAAGGTTATTTTCACGTTGTATCTTTGTCTTATACATGGCTGCAGTATCATCAACAATACAAATACAGTGAGGAACATTCTCAACAATCCTATCCACGTGCTGCTAACATTTGTTTTGGCTAACAGAGAGCCCAAATAATAATTGTAAGAAACAGTACTGTTCAAATGGCCTTTGAATGATTCAAGTTCTTGGAATTCTTCAGCTAAGTGCTCAGGGTGTTTTACATCTCACTTTGATAATGATCTTGCTCTAAAAATGTCGAATTTAATCTCCCAGCATTGATATTCTGCTCAGATATCTTCTAAATGATTGTTTGAGAAGCTTGAATCCAGGCATACATTTATGGTGCCACCTTTCTCTAAGACACACATGATGTGGTTAAACCATTCAGTGTGGGGATCAACATTCTGTATTATATTGTTACACACTATATCCTTCAGTCCTGTTCAAAGCTTCTCTGGAATATGCACACATTCCTTCCTTGGAGGATGAATAAAATGGTTGTATCACCTTGAACGTACCATACTGCATCACATTTAAAATTGTTGACCGTGTCAAATCCATTTGGTATATTGGGTACGTTTGAGATCATTGATTATTTCGTCTGCATCACGTGGACTATTCCACCTCAGTTGGTGCGGTTTGAATCTTATGAATTGTAATTACATTGAGATCTGTGCACACTGTGGTCTGCCAGTGCAGAACCATTGGAAAGCCAAGATGAGCTTGTGTATTGATGGTGTGGATTTGCCAATACGTAGAATTGGTGATCCATTTTACAACGTGAGATAGTCTCTCCGAGGCTGTACAATGGAGCACCACTTGCTAAGGTATGTGGATTTCCGGATGGTTACTGGGTTATGTGTTGGCACTAGGTCCTGTGTTGGTTTTAGTTTTTAAGAGTGTGCTGTCCTACCTTTTCAGGACTTACAATCTTAATGGTTGAAAAACCTCATGATTATCTTGTCAACGTGGTGTGCAAGGTTTACAACTTAGAAAACTGGAACACCTTCTGAAATTTAACTATTGCTTATTTAACTCTGAACGTTATTAATGTATTTGTGTTTGTGTACAATCTTAACAGTTGTCTTGCTGCCTGTAGTGAGGTGTTGTATAATCTTGTTGGTTACCTATGTTTTGTCCCGGGGTCTGGCTAAGGATTTGGGATCAGATTTCCTGTACATATGTACCTCTGTCTCTTGGTGCCATGGACTTTACAGGTATTACAAAAAGCTGGGCAGCTTTTGGGTTGGTGTGACAAACTGTGTCTGGTGCAGATTTTTCTGAAGAAGGGTCTCGACCCGAAACGTCAGCCTTCCTGCTCCTCTGATACTGTTTGACCTGCTGTGTTCATCCAACTCTACACCGTGTTATCTCAGATTCTCCAGCATCGGCAGTTCCTACTATCTCTGTTACAGATTTTGTTGGTTTGGTGCATTTTGTTGATGATAGCAATCACACTTGCTGCACCCAAAGCAATAAATTGTTATTGGCCTGCCACTACGGTTTCATGCTGGCATCTATCCTCAGGTAATGTGTCAATGGTGTGGCCAGTTTTGTATATATTTTGCATTAGCAGCTAACCACATTTATTCATTCAAGATGCAATAGACATTGCATATGTTTGATTTTGATAGAGACCTGTACTTTATAATATTTTACTTTCGTAATGTGAAAGGTACAATATTCATAGACTGAAGAGTACAAGATGCATTTTGGTGAAATGCTGAGATATGTTGACTCATGGTCTGACAGTGACAGAACAGAATGCAAAGCCGTCCACATTCATGATGTATTGTGAACAATCGGAACATTAGAAGAGACATGAGAAACAATAGGTCAATACTGCAAAGTCTGCATTCTCCTGTCAGTATCTGATATCATCGACTGGTGAAGTGAGGAAACAGCGACAAAGGATGTCAATTTACAGCAGATTTCACCTGAATCAGCTTTACTTGCATGTAGAGTAGCTGCTGGTTTGGACCTATCTGTAATCCCATTTTCAGACGGCATTTATTCAGCTTCATTAATTTTAAATTGCAAATTGAGTGGAGTCCAAATTAAACTGCATTGTAGAGTCAGTTCTGGAGCAGCGTCATATTCAACATGAAACATTCAGTCTCGGGTAGATTTTACGCTGGTCAGACAGTTGTTAAGTGGGTGTAGCTGGGAGTTTTGTGTGGAGATCCTGCTGGGTCCCCACTGTTACACACTCTAAAGGAATTGCCTGGGAAATAACATTTTCAGCTGGGCCAATTTCTCTATGCTAGGGTTCCTCTGAAAGTCTCCATTTAAATCTGAGACTTTGGATCGTTCTTATGTCATTTGGTACACTATTACCCAGGAATATGAGGCTATGAAATATCGAAACTAAAACCTGATTAACTTAAACAGACCCCATACTTAGCCACTGAGCACATACGCATCAACAACTACACATCTCAGGATGCAATTCTACTCCCCCTACAAACTGGATCTGCCATCCCACTTCCGGCACACCCCACTGCCAGGCTTGACCTGCCACATTTTTCCCTCCCTTCAATGGATCCATCTTCCTGAACCCCTGCCAGACCAAATATCTCCAGTCCCACACTGACCTACCCTACAAATCCATCAGTTACTTGCCACCTTGCAACCTGGTATTATGGCATCAAGATATGTGACCATCTTCCCATAGCATCCTTCTCACCTGGAATGCCATTCACCTGGAACTCCATGCATGTGGAACCCTATGTACCTGGAACCCTACCCATCTGGAATTCTATACACCTGGAATCCAACCAATCTGGAACCCTCACCCACCTGGAACCCTACCCATCAGGAACCCTACCCACCTGGAACCCTATCCACCTGGAACCCTATCCACCTGGAGCCCTACCTATCTGGAACCCTACCCATCCGGAATTCTATACACCTGGAACTTGACCCATCTGGAATACTCGTCCACCTGGAACCCTACCCATCTGGAACCCTACTCATCTGGAACCCTATCCACCTGAAACTCTACCCATCTGGAACCTTCAACCACCTGGAACCCTACCCATCCGGAAACCTACCCAACTGGAAACCTACTCATCTGGAATTCTATCCACCTGGAACCCTACCCACCTGAAACCCTACCCATTTGGAACCCTATCCACCTGGAACCCTACCCATCTGGAACTCGACCCATCTAGAGCCCTCACCCACCTGGATCCCTACACACCTGGATCCTTACCCATCTGAAACCCTACCCAACTGGAGCCCTCAACCACCTGGAACCCTACCCATCTGGAAACCTACCCATCTGGAACCCTACCCACCTGGAACTCTACCCATCTGGAACCCTCACCCACTTGGAACCCTACCCATCTGGAAACCTATCCATCTGGAACACTACCCACCTGGAACACTACCCACCTGGAACCCTACCCATCTGAAACCTTACCCATCTGAAACCCTACCCACCTGGAACCCTAACTATGTAGCATCCTATTCACCTGACACCCTACTCACCTGACACACTAATTACCCCTGTAGCCTCTTGGCATTCAACTCTCCCAGCACCATGACATCCCATTGGCCTTGGATACAGTTGGTTTGACAGTAGCAGTATTTCTGAATACAGCAGCTGCCTGATGTGGAAAGGGGCTTGTGGCTTGCCTTCCTCTGACAGTTCTGTGCTATGAAAGAACTGTCAGAGTGGAAGTATGGCCCTGCATTTTAGAGGGCTCCATGGCTAGAATCTCCTCTCAGAAATATGGAGCAACCCTTCTTTTGTAAGACAGCAGAGGGCTGGACTGGCAATCTGTGTAGGATCACCACCTCTGGGAAAATTGGGCCCTCTGTTTTTCTCTCTCTCTCTTCACAGATGTTGCCAACACCTATGTTTTTAAGTTCAGATTTCCAGCAACAGCAGAATTTAGCTTTCATTTTACTGCATAAATAGTGTTACGCAGCAGAATCAATATCAAAGCTGAACAAATGAGATGTATTCACAGATCTCTTAGCACGATAGAATCACTTTAACTAATTAGCCTTTCCAATCAGAAGAAAGAAATTTTAATATCCTATAAACATATCTTATGAGACAAAACTGCTGTATAAAATTAACGGAATCTAACATGAAAAATTGCTTCATTGACCTCATGTAATTACTGAACAATGATGTCTTTTCAGCACTTTCAAAACTGATTTTTGTCCTCTCGAAAGATCCTGTGAGTAAAAGAACCAAGGCACACTTCTATCAATAAGAAAACCCTGGTCTCAATTCCAGTCTGCGCTAGTCTCAATCAGGCTGGTGGTGGCATTACATTGTAACTAACCTTATTCGGTGCCCTGGGAAAACCAGCCAGAGTTCCAATTCCGGATCCCATTCGCCAGCTCAAGTGTGGATCCAGCTTATTGATTATCAATTATCACTGTTTGAGAAATCAGAAAAATGTGGACCTACAGACACCAATATACATTGAATAATACATTAACAAGTTTTAATGACTTAAGTTTCTAAGACTGAGTCACCAATTCCCTCCGTGCCCTTTTCCTCACTTGATATCCCACATCTTTAAGCAAGCATTGAATCCAACCCCATTTCTGCAGAAGGGTCTAAACCCGAAACGTCAGCTTTCCTGCTCCTCTGATGCTGCTTGGCCTGCTGTGTTCATCCAGCTCCACACCTTGTTGTCTCATTTAATCCAACCACCTCTTTTTTTCACTGAACGTTCAGTCTTGTTTACTAGTACCTAAATGAAGTGCTTTGGAACAATTTTCTGCATTAAAGCCACGACAGAAATTATTATTGTATCTTTATCAGAATCTGGAGCACCCTTTGCTTGGCATTCACTGGGTCGTGTACATTGAATCTATTTCCTTCTGAGAATAAGAGCAGCACGGTGGGTCAATGGTTAGCACACTGTCACACAGCACCAGGGACCCTGATTTGATTCCACCCTCGGGTGACTGCTTGTGTGGAGTTTGCACATTCTCCCTGTGTCTGTGTGGATCTTCTCCAGGTGCTCCAGTTTCCTCCGACAGTCCAAAGATTTCAGGTTGGGTGGATTGGCCATGCTAAATTGCCCGTAGTGCGCAGACTTCATGGGCAAGCCATGGGAAATGCAGGGTTACAGAGATAGGGTAGCAGGGTGGGTCTAGTTTGGATGCTCTTTGGAGAGTCAGTGGGACTCAGTGGGCTGAATGGCCTGCTTCCACATTGTAGAGATTCTTTATTCAGTGTACCCATGTTCCAAAATGGCACTAAATACCTGCTCCTGCACTTCTCCACAGAACTCTCTGCCACAGGGCATATCCTCATTTTGTGGGACAGTGGTTATGAGGGTGAAGATGGAGCAAGAAATTAAAACTAAAAACAATCCAGCGTTATGAGTGTGTCAGTGTGCAAGAAGCGTGAGTAAGGATTGATCATGTTCAGGCTGTTCTGGTGCTTGCAGAGATTGCAGATTCTTGGCTTTATAAAAATAGCAATAAGGTGGAATTTAATGCCGATCCCATGGCAACTTTGGCGCTGGGAGCAATTAATCAGGCAAGAATGTAGCTGGTTGGAACTCCGTATCTTCCTGTTTTTATCTCCCTTAAGTTAATGGAAGAAGACCTATGGATAGCCTTCTTGTCTCTAGTGCCAACTGAGGCCCTTTTAATTGCCCGAGGTTTCATTCTGAAGCCCATGGGAATTACCTCGTGGTGGCTGGAGGCACTTGCAGCTTGCATGCATGGAGCACTGTAAGGAAGCTCTTGTAACGTTGTTTGCAGACTGCTCGGCAGGAATGGGATGGTTCTCCATTCAAAAGTACGCAATGTTTTGTTAATGGACCCAGTATCAGGAAGCAGAGGGCCCACTGAGGGTTGTCCCTTTGCCCTTGCTGCTGATGCCATCCCTCAGATCCCCTCCAGCTTTCATTCATGTGGGTCCTGGAATCCATTTTCATTTCTGCAAGTCGAGTGGATGCAGTGCAACCACTGCATCCCCGGTAGCGCCGCTGTCCAATAGAGTTACCAGCCTCTGTGTGGCCAGTTGGGACCTCTGACCCCAACTACCTCCGCTCCCCCATTCCCCCCACCAACCCCACCCCGGCCCCCTCCTCTTCCCGGGTTCTTGATCTTGAGGAAGATCTGGTACCGTCCAGTTAACTACCTCATTGGTACTTGATGTGCTGTGATTATCCTAAAAGGGTGATCTAGGGCTCTCTGTGGTGCAGTGGTAGTACCCTATCCCTGTGCTTGGACACCTTGGATCAAGTCCCACTTGCTCCAGAGGTGTGCCATAATCCATATTAGGCACATTTTATATCTCCCTATTAATTGTATAGAAATTCTTCAGGCAACTTGGTCTTATAGCACCGCTAATTTTAGGTACGTGAGTATAATGCAGACCTTCCCAGATGTGGTTATGCTCTGCTGAAGAGATATGACAGTCCTGGTCCATTTATATGAAGTACTTTGGGGACTAGCAGAAGCCCTTGTGACGGGGAAAGGAAGCTGGAAGAGAGGTTTTTGAGTATAAAGCAGGTACCTGATTGTTTCTTTTAACAGCATTGTTTCATTGTGCTGCAGACAGAAAAGGGATATTAAAGATAAAGAGGGGCAAAAAAATGAAAGAGTTATACAGGTTATATATTGTCAGCAGACCCTTGGTCACCTCTGCACCATCGCTGAATTTCTTCCTTTTCTATGTGGTATTTCTCAGAGTAGCAGAGATTGTATAATTGGCTGAGAGCCTGCAACATTCTCCCAGGAGAGCTTCTTTCCTCACCTCATCAACCCATCTGACATTGGATTCTCTAATGGGTTTCAGAACTGCCAGTCTGAAAATCCATCACTGGAGAAATGAACAGCCAGAAGCTATTGAGTTTACGTGCTTGAGCAAAGAAAGGTGTTATCTTGTTTACTCTCCAGGCCCATTTTCATATTTGTGAAGGATTGAAAGATTGTGGTCAAGCCTCTGATAGCTCCTCCACAACTCCTTTCACCAGCATTTGGTTATATGCCAGCTGGGGCTGGAGTCTCGTGCATCTTGAATTCTGTTAAGTTTCAAAGCCATTTCCGTTCCGACAGCATGTGGACTGCAGCGGTTCAAGAAGGCAGCTCACCACCACCTTCTCAACAGCAGCTAGGGACAAGCAATAAATGCCGACATCCCATGGGTGAAAAAATAGTTAACTCTATTAAGTACTCCGATCTTTCTTTCATGTTAATTTCTGGAATAATTTAGAAAAACAAGGCAAGGTTTTTATTTCAGACTTCCACATAACTTTTATAAATTATCTATTCATCTTGTGTCCACAAGGATAATGTTATTATCAACTTTGGTTTGTTGACTCCATTTCATAATCTGGAACTTTTCAGTATGCCTATGTTCAAACCTCTCATCTTGCATAATATCCCAGTGTGCAAGGTAACTTTCACTTATCCTAATCACTCAACTATAATTTAGTTCCTGAATCTTAATACCCTGATTAAATTAGTTTAGATTAGATTAGATTAAATTAGATTAGATTAAATCAGATTAGATCAGATTAGATGCACCAAAAATGCTTCATAGTCTGCCAAACTGCCAAAACCTTTCATTCTCGTGAGTGAATACATGATGCAGCTTAGGTCAACTGACCATTCAGCACACTGTAGGCAGACTGGGTGTTGCTGAGTTATCCCGACAATAATGTTTAAGTACTGTGGACAGTGAAATGCAATAATACAAACTGGAAATTGCACTTTTTAAGGTAACAATAAAAAGGTGGCATAGCTGGAAGGTGCCAGCCAGACAATCCTCTAAATAGCCAACGGACACTAGATTTCCAGTTGACTCTCTCAAGTAGATGCTCAATTTACCTTTATTGTTATTAGCAGCCACCAGAAAAATGTAGATTGCGTGACCCCAATCCGGAACTGCAGATAGGTCAGTGCATTAAAGACTACAGGTCACCAGCACCACCCTGGTAGAATGGAGCTAATGATTTTTACGGCTGTGTGTAACAGGATCACAAGACTTGCTCGTGTTTTCACTAGGTCTGCATCTAAATGACAGAAATAGAGTTTGACAGGTACAAACTCACATTCTGTGTGACTCATTCTAAAAGGTTAACACAAAATGCTAAAAGTAAATTAACTTTACATGTCACTTATGGCCCTGTCTAAGTTGGCTCTGGGCCAATGCTGATTACATATTTTTCTGCAGGTTCTGAAGTCACCCTGCAGCTGAAGCAGGTATGCATTGAACAGAATCCACAAGTTAAGATGACGATAATGAACAGGTTTTATAACTATTCTGCTTTCAAATGTTCCACACTTCTATTCATTGCCATAGGAGAAAGTTTTCCCAGCATCTTTCTGTTATATGGAGAAATAATTGATGTTATTACCACAGATGTGAAAGTGCAGTTGTGTTCCAACGCTGAAATATTCTAACAGTACCAAAAATATGTCTGGATTGCCATTTTATATATAAGCAGCACATTAAGTTGGTTTGATATGATTTGATTTATTATTGTCACATGTACCGCGATACAGTATTGTTTTACTGCCATCCAGACAAATCATACCTTCTATCAAAACATCAGGATAATAGAACTGAATACAGAATATAGCGTTACAGCTGCAGAGAAGGTGCAAAGAAAGACCACCTCTAATATATGAGAGGTCCATTCATAAATCTGATCACAGTGAGGAGGAAGCTGTTCTTAAGTCTGTTGGCATTTGGAAGTCGGCTTGTCAACATAAAAGCATGCAAGATTTTTGACAATGTTGGAGGTAGAAAAACTGGCATGTATAGAAATCTTTCACAACCTCATTTCTTTCATGAAGGAAACAAAGTGGCGAATTTGCATGCAACAAGTTGCCACAATCAGCAATGTGATCATAATGAGATAATCTGTGCCACTGTGGAACGGGGTGAAGGGCTCTTTTGATACAGTGGAAGTGCCCTTTATCTGGGTCAGGAGGCCTGGGTTCAAGTCCTACCTGCTCCAGAGGTATGTAATAACATCTGTGAATATCTTGAACAGACTGATAGGGTTTCATGGCACAATGGTAGCATCCCTACCTCTAGCTAGAAGGTTCAGGGTGAATTCCCACAGGTTACAAAGGTATGTCATAGCATGTCTGAACAATTTGATTAAAAGTAATTGGAACAAGCTGATCTACTGTAGAACCCGTGTCGGAAAAATGTAACATCTGACAGCTGGTTCGGGACTGGGACTCTAACTACAGCATTTTCTAAAGATGGACGTGCTTAGGAGGAATAGGTTATGTACAACATTTATAAAAAGACGACACTTTACAGGAAATTCAATGTTGCAAAGCATGTGGTTTTTATCAGACTGAATGGTTACAATCAACTCAGCAGTGGAATTTGAAATTAATCACACAGATAGTTTGCAAATGAAGAGTTAAATAATGAAAATCACAGGTTGCTACAAGTTCAAAGCACATGAGCTGGTGACAAGATTAACACTTGGTGAAAGCATTGTGTTCACCATAGTATTTTGAGCACTCCAGAGAAGTAAATAATCAAACAGAAATTACGATATTGAGATTATGAATAAATGAGAATTTATTCATAGATGAAGGAGCTGGGCAGCGACTTTGATCAGTCAATTACTGATCTACTGGTTTAGATATAATGGAACATTGAACATGACTAATCATGTTCTTTATCTCTGCAAATCCTGTAATTGACTTAACAGGGTAATACTTATTACGCCAGGCCACCAGCAGTTTGCTCCTTCTGTTCAAATTTAAATGGAAGCACAGAATTTAATTACTAGCATTTTTTTCCCTATATATTCATAAATAACAACTATAGGGACTTGGTATCCAAAGGGAGGGGATTTCGTGACTTTAATAGAGAATAGAGAATATTGTAAAATACCCAGAATTATCAATTAATCTTAACCAGGGTCCATTTCATGCATTTAGAATAAACAAAATAGTCAGCTGTACACTCCAAGGCAGGGAGGAGAGATTTGTAAATTGTTGATGAAACACAATGCAATTTAATTTGTTGCGACAGCATAATCACTATTCCAATAGAAGACTGGTTCTCTTATTGTAGTAGACATTATGATCTACGCAAGAACTAGACAATTTGGGTGGTACGGTGGCTCAGCAGTTTGCACTGCTGCCTTACAGCACCTAAGACCTGGGTTCAATTCCAGCTTCAAATGACAATCAGTTTGGGGTTTACATGTTCGCCCCACGTCTGTTTGGGTTTCATCCGAGTGCTCCCATTTCCTCCCACAGTCCAAAGATGTGCAGGCTATTTGAATTAGCCACAGTGAATGCAGGATTACAGGGATAGGGTAGGGGGGGTGAGCCTGGGTGGGATAATCTGCAGAGGGGCCCTGTGCACATGATGGGCTGAATGGCCTGCTTCCACACGTTAGGTATTCTACGATTCTGTCATGGATGAACTTGGGCACAACATGGACCATGAGGAAGGGTCACTCAACCTGAAACGTTAACTCTGATTTTGCCCCACAGACGCTGCCAGACCTGCTCAGCTTTTCTAGCAATTCCAGTTTTTATTTCTGATTCACAGCATCCGCATTCTTTCGGTTTTTAGGCATCAAGAGGGCATGAGAGTTTACAAAGACAAGCTCAACATCTTTTGTGTCCTCTCATTGCTAGTCAATATCCTACAATGTTCTATGTGGGAAACCAAAACCAAATATAGTAACAAGATCAAGCAGTGTAGGAGATAGTGAGGAGAGCTGGACCAAAGAGCAGGAGGAGGGAGGAAGATGAGGAGCTAGTAATGGAAGATAGGGAATGAGGGAGAGCATGAAGAGAGAGAAAGGAGCAGGGAAAAGGTAAGGCGGATAAGGAAAGATTGGGGGGAAAGAGCCAACAACAAGGAGTATGGGAGAAGGGGAGGATGAATGAGATGGACATGAGATGACAGGGAGAGGGGAGAAATGGAGAAAAGGATGAGGTTGGAGATAAAGGAAGAGGAAGGAAAGTTAAGGCAATGGTAGAAAGGAAATGTGAGTAGTGTGAAAAGGGGAATGAGGCTGCAGGATGGAATAAGGCTGGTTCTGAAGAATGCAAGTGGAGTTGAGGACGAGAAAGTTGGATCTTTACAAAAGCATTTTGTGATGTACCACAAGCTGCTTGGTAAAGGGACGGTTTAATTTCTCAGATATATTGAATTTGAGGGGAGATACTTTTCACCGAAATGTTGCTAAATCGTGAGCAATTCCAAAATGGTGGCTGGTTGGAAGGTGTTCACAAAATGATCGTAAGTTATAGCTACCTCAGCTCTGATGGTTGGCCATTGCTCTTAACAGGCTTTACATCTTAATTCACCAATTGGAGAACATGGTGGATATACTGGTAATTGATGGGAAAAAAATCAGCAGTGATATAATACGTACATGGTTACCACTCAGTTGACATGCAGTTGATGTGCAACCATGCATATTTCATAATATTGATAAATGTTTGCTTTTCTGGGAGTAGCTACTGTGGACTTAATCTTACCAGAAATTGACTAAGTGTATTTTTTGGCGAGTTCGATGGATGGTTTCTCTCTAGTAACCCCAGAAAATGTTCTCTCACTATCTTCCCATCTTCACCACCTCTGCACCATGTCACATTTTCCCAGTCACCGCAGATGAAACTATTGGCCATTGCTGTAACTTCCCAAGATTGCCGGTGCGGGGGATATCTTTAAAGGCCACCAATTTACCTGGTCAAGAGCTGGCTGTCCACAGCTGTCCTGCACATTTTGTTTCACTTGTCTTAGACGTGTGGGAGATAGGGCAATTGACACCCCTCTTTGCCATTACCAACCTGGAGGAGGGGGTATAGACAGTTTCTGCCCCTGGAGCATGCTCTGACTGAGATGTTGCTGACTAGTCCAGAGGAGCAACAAAATATGTAACCATTCTGACTTGCATGTTGGAAATTGTCACCTCCTGGTTTCTATTCCACTGGTGGAGAATGGGAAACTGCATATCAATAAAGTGAGATGATGTAATAACGAGGATATTCAACTGCTCATTCATGAAATCTTGTCTCGCCATTCAACACAGCTGGAAATTGGATATTCTGCTGTCTGTGCATGAAGCTTCTCACTCTCCATGTCACGTGATGTTTTCAACTTTCTCACCAATGCCCATGTACCTAGGAAAATTCCACCCCATTACTTCATTCTGATTCAGCCTGCCCATTCTGCTTTCTTCAGGCTTCTGCAGAGAATGAGTCGGAATTTCTCAGAAATAAAAACAATCCCAGCATTCTTGGAAGTTCTTCAGAAACTAAATTGTTTGATGGAGTCAGAATTTCGTTAACGCGTTAGCAGTTGGTTAACTATAAAATTGTTTTCAATTCCAGTTGTTTCAAACAAATATAATTTATTTAAAAAGGTATAGAAATAAATAACGGTGTTGAAAAAGCAAAGGGTGAAGTTACAAGTAAATTAGAGACTTAATTGTCTTGCAGTAATACCAACAGGCAGTGTGGAATTTAAGGAAGAAAAGTACGCCAGTTACACTGTGAAAAAGCACAGTGATTTTTGACAGATTAATACTGTGTAAATGACCAGAATATGTTGTGAGATAACAACAAATCATTTTCATTCTATTAATCCAATGTAAAAAGTAGTCAGTTTTTGTACATGAAACAGTGAATTCTCTGAAGTTACCTTTAATGTAAAAAGAATAATTATTTAATGTCATGCCCTTTCTAGTTAATAATTCATATATATTCTCCTCAACTTTACCAATGTGCTTTTAAGCTGATAGAGTCATAGAGTCACACAGCCCAGAAACAGACCCAGAGATAAAAGGGTCTAGGCCCGAAACGTCAAGTTTTCCTGCTCCTATGATGCTGCTTGGCCTGCTGTGTTCATCCAGCCCCACGCCTTGTTATCACAGAAACAGACCCTTTGGTCCAACCAGTCCATGCCAAACAAAATCCCAAACTAAACTAGTCCCACCTGCCTGCTCCTGGCCCATATCCCTCCAAACCGTTCCTGTTCCTATATCTATCCAAATGTCTTTTAAACAGTGTAATTGTACCTGCATCCACCACTTCCTCGGGAAGTTCATTCCCACGTGAACCACCCTCTGGGTAAAAAAATTGCCTCTAATGTCTTTTTTGAATCTCTCGCCTCACACCTTAAAAGTGTGGCCCCTTGAAATCCCCTATTCTAGGGAAAAGACAACTACCATCGTAACATCTTCGTATTTTAAATCTCAATAATAATTATAATTACTTTACCAAGTCTTCATTCATGACAGGTTGCCTTGCTTAATGGAGCAAATGCATGGTTATTTATTGACAATATGTCATAAATTTCCTGTGCCTTTCCAAGTATTAAAAACACAGAAGTCTTTGAAACTATACCAGAAGACCAAAAAAAAATTGTGCATGAATTTGATAAACAATTCATCTGCAAGCTTGAACTTTGACCCCAACTTTAACACAGTGTAAGTGTGAGGAATGTAGGGACTGAAGAAAGCAGCAAGGTTGTCTTTTAGTGACTTCTTGAGACCTGGGAGATTTCGGACCAGCATCTTTTGTTTTCCATGGGGGGTAAATGGAACCTGGGGAGAGTGGTGCAAAAAATAGGTGCCTGTCAACAACAACCATCCCTACTCACTCCCACCAATCCATGTACATATTTTACTCACGGCAAGAAATGTGTGAAGCGGTCCCTGATAAGATGGGCCATTTTTGGTTCTTATGTGACCAATTATTGGTGAGATCTGGACCTGTGACTCCAGTGAATTAGGTCTTAGAGTCATCAAGTCATACAGCATGGAAACAGATCCTTTGGCCCAACTCATCCATACCAACCTGGTTTCCTAAAATGATCTAGTCCCATTTGCCTGAATTTGGCACATATCCCTCTAAACCTTTCCTATACACATACATGTCCAACTGTCTTTTAAATGTTGTAATTGGCTATAAGATGCTGAGACATAGTGAGGCAGTAGTGCAGTGTCCACGTTACTGGGCTAATTCTCCAGAGGCCTGGGACAGTAGTGACAAGTTTTTCCGGGTTCGGTTAAGTGGTAGAAGAGGGCTAGAATCAGACGAGACAGGGTAGCTAGTTAATGAGGTGAGTTTGTTATGCTCAACAAAACTGACACATAGACAAAAGGATTGAGTCAATTATTATCTGCTACAAGATAGCGACGGGACAATGAGAGGCAACAAAAAATATCACCGTAGTTCTTTAGACAGTTCTCTTATTAAAACAAGATAACGAGTGATGAGTTTCAGCCAAGGATTGCCACACATCAAGTGAGGGATAAGGTTGAAAAGCTAAAGCCTTCAAAGTGACCTCAACCAATACAAGAAGTGAACCTGAATGCCTGGTATCAGTCCACATCATAAACCGGCTAGCCAGCCAACTAAACTATACTCCATGCCTTCGGGCTGTAATGAACACCTCACACCAAACTGATTAGCTCCTCCCAGAAACAGTCATTTATATATCAGTGGGTGGAGCTATTCCAAAGCTTTTGAATTAACGCTTTCAGGCCAACTGTTCTATACAGCAAATGTGGGCAGCAAATGTTGGCCTTTCCAGTGATCCCCACAAGCCCTAAAAGAATAAAGAAACAAAAAGTATATTAGCCAAGTAACAAATGCTGTAAGACTTGTAGCCTTCCATTTCTTAATGTTTGTTGGTGTGTTATTACTGCGTACGTCATTTTCTATTGATGCATAACTGTCTCTTTCAAATTGAAACACACTATGGTATTTGCAAGAAACTGTAAGAAGTCAATCTTATTTAATTTCCCAACAAGGACAGAATTTTCCCTCCCTGGAGGTGGCAAGAATTGAAAGTAATTGGTCAAATTTTCCCTGGAGGGGGACTCAACCCTTTCTCACTTCCTTACCAATTAAATTCTGGAAGAGAAAGTCCACTAGACACTTTCTCAACCTGCCATCCCTTATTGGCCACTTAAGGGCCTCAACTCACAACCTCCCCAGGGACCTGTTTTCCCACTGGGTGAGAAAGATAGCTAGCTTCCCAATCAGGGACCTGAGTTAGGGGATGCAGGCTACTTCTGCCTATCTGCTGGGGCAACTAGAGATATCAATGATTGGGCAAGTAGGTGAACTTTGCAAGTGAACACCATGGCCTTGCCTCGGACTCTCTTGATCACACAATCTCCACCTCACCATAGAAAGATAAAGAACATTACCTCTTCGCTGTTGGAACTCTAAGAAGTAGGCCTCAACTGGGCCCAAAAACTTCCAACCCCTGTTGGTTGGCATCGTCGGGTGACCCAGAACACCAGTGTCAAGGCATCTGATACTCAGCAATGATCTGCCTGGAGGTTCTCAGTGGTTGGCACACGGTTGGTTGAGTTATCACCATGATGGGAGTGACAGATTAGTCACCAGCCAACAGGGGTGGCACAGTGGCTCAGTGGTTAGCACTGCTGCCTCACAGCACCAGGGACCTGGGTTTGATTCTACCCTCAGATTACTGTCTGTGTGAAGTTTGCACATTCTCTCCATGTCTGCATGGGTTTCCTTCCACAGCCTAAACATCTGCAAGGTAGGTGGATTGGCCATGCTGTAGTGCCCAGGGTTGTCTAAGTTAGGTGGGTTAGACATGGACAAATCAGGGGTAGGATAATGGGTCTGGGTGGGATGCTTTTCAGAGGAGCAGTGTGGATTTGTTGGGCCGAATGGCCTGTTTCCACACTGTAGGGGGTCTAAAAAAAATGACCCATCCTTTTGCTTTGACTAAAAATAGGAAAAACTGTGCCTGAAATGTTTGTTGGATTTTGTTTTAAGTAAAGGAAGGAACATCAGTCTGCTGAAAGTTTACTGTTCTGTCCGTTATTCTGTGAGTTAAAACCACCTGGTGCATCTAAAAGGCATCAAACAACTGTAAGTTTTCATATTACTTCTAAAACTTGATGTGAATTAGAGAGCATTCATTAGTAATTACTTGTAAATGGTATATCTTTATATGATATTTGCTTTTGGTAGGGTTAAAAATAGTGCCTCAGTCTTTTCTGACATTCTAACTCCCACAGTCTGTTGACATTTGTCCGCAAGTCTCAAAAGTCATGGCTTAAATGTTGTGATTACAGAGTTTTGGAATTTCTGCTGAAATTGCAGATGGATAATCAAAGAGAGAAATTCCGTCACTTCCAACCTTCTTCCATCTAAAAACTAAGAGGTCGAGGCTTGAATTGCACTTGGAGAGTCAAGTCTCTGATCTGATCTGTATCTTTTAAAAAAATATACAAAGCAAACTGAATTTTAAGTTTTAAAAAATGGGAAAACCAGGGAAGATTAATAAAGAGCAGGCATTAATCCAAGCACCACGAGAACCATCCCCAATCACACAGAATGTTAAATCAAAGTCCTACACTCAAATCAGGAAGACCCCTATTTCTGATTTCCGAAGACTCAGATTTCTGAAGAAGGGTCCCGACCTGAAATGTCAACTTTCCTGCTCCTCTGATGCTGCCTGGCCTGCTGTGTTCCTCCAGCTCCACATTGTGTTATCTCAGACCCCTATTTCAATCTTTGCTCTCCACTGAATATGCTGATCACAAGTAGACTTGGCTTCAGGATTGCAAATAGCCCCTAAATGCTTAAATAATGGAGTGAAATTTGTAATTTTCCAATCTATTTATACAATTTCTAAATCTGGAAAGCCTAGGAAAATTCTGTCTGAAGCACCTACAATTATGTCACCCATTTCTTTTGACTGATTGCTTTATTGTTCTCACATGTACCGAGATACAATGAAAAGTGCTGTTTTGCATGCTACACAGGCAGATCATAACAAAGTGCATCAGTGTGGCAGAACAGAATGCAGAATACAGTGTTACAGTCACAGAGAAGGTGCAGGGGGAGAAATCAGAATTAACATGAGAGGTCCATTCAAAAGTCTAATAAGAGTGAGAACGAAACTGTTCTTGAACCTGTTCTTACATATATTCAAACTGTTACACCTTCTGCCCAATGAAAGAGGGTGGAAGAGAGCATAAGCAGGGTCTTTGATTATGTTGATTGCTTTCCCAAGGCAGCGGGAAGTGAGGATGGAGTCAACAGATGGAAGGCTGGTTTGTGTGATGGACTGGGCTGTGTTCACAGCTCTCTGTAGTTTCTTGCGACCTTGGAAAAAGCAGTTGCAATACCACACTGTGATATATCCAAAAGGATGTTTTCCATGGTGCGTCCGTAAAATTGGGAAGAATCCTCGCGGACACGTCAAATTTCCTTAGTCCCCTGAGGAAGTACAGGTGTAGTTGTGCTTTCTTGACAGTTGCTTTGAAATGGAAGGTCCAGACAGATTGCTGGTGATCATCACTACCAGGAACTTGACGCTCTCGAACATCTCCTCCTCATCACCATTGATGCAGACAGGGGTGTGCCCTCCACTCTGCTTCCTGATGGCAATGGCCAGCTCCTTCGTTTTGCTGGGGTTGATGGAGAGGTTGTTGTCTTTATACCATGCTGCTAAGCACTCAACCTACTTCCTTTATTTTGTCTCATCTTTGTTTGAGATCCGCCCTATAACAGTCAAGTTGTCAGCAAGCTTGCAAATGGAGTTGGGGCAGAATTTGACCACACAGATGTGAGTGTATAAGGAGCACAGTTATTTGGCTAAGTATGCAGGCTGGCAGGGCATCAGTGTTGAGGGTTATGATGGAGGAGGTGTCGCCTATTTTTACTGATTGCGGTCTATGGGTCAGGAAGTCACGGATCCAATTACTGAGTGGGGAGCCAAGATCTGGATCTCGGAGTTTAGGGATGAGTTTGCTTAGAGTTATGGTGTTGTAGATGAAAGTGTAATTAATAAGTAGGGGCCTGACACAGGTATCCTCGTTATCCAAATGCTCCGGTGATGAGTGTTTGGCCAGGGAGATGGTGTTTGCTATGGACCTGTTGTACCAGTAGGCGAATTGCAAAGGACCAAGGCAATCTGGGAGGCTGGAGTTGATGTGAGCCCATGACTAACTCTTTGAAACACTTCCTAATTATGGAGGTCAGAGCCACTAGGCAGTAGTCTTTGAAGCACACTGCATGGTTTTTCTTTAGCATTGGGATTGTGGAGGTCTTCTTGAATCAGGTGGCACTTCAGACCATAGCAAGGGGAAATTAAAAATGTCCAGCTGGTCCACATAGGATCTGGGTGCACAGTGAGGGACTCCATCTGGGCCAGTCACATTCTGCGGGTTCACTCTTAAGAACATTGATCTAACATCTGGGGTAGTGACTGAGGGTACAGGTGCATTCGAGGCTGTTAGGATTAGATGACATTGTTTCAACTGTCCTTCCACTCAAGGTGAGTGTGGAATGCATTGAGATCGTCGGGTAGGGATGTAATTTTGCCCACGACTCTGTTCAACTTTGCTTTGAAGCCCATTATGTTGTGTAAGTCTTGCCACAAACAACAGAGTCCATGTGGTTAGTCTGGGGCTCAAGTTTAGTTTGGTATTGCCTCTCGGTGTCTCTGATGGCCTTACAAAGGTTGTACCTGGATGTTCTGTATAGGTCAGGGTCGCCCAACTTGTACGTCTCAGACCTGGAGTTGAGTAGGGAGTAGATCTCCCGGTTCATCCTTCGTTTCCGGTTGGGGAACATTCAGGATAACTTTTTTGGCACGCAGCCTTCTACATGCTTACTGATGAAGTCTATGATGGTGGTGACATGCTTGTTCAGGTTGGTCACTGTGTTCTTGAGTATGGACCAGTCTTCCGGCTTGAAGCAATCTCATAGAAGTTCTTCCTCTGTCTTGGGACAGCACTGCACTACTTTCTGTATTGGGTCCCCATGCTTCAGTTCCTGCCTGTAAGTCGGGAGGAGGAGCGCAAAGTTGTGATCTGATTTTCCAAATTGTGGATGGGGGAACGGAGCAGTAGGTACCTGTGATAGTTCTATAGCAATGGTCAAGGGTGTTCGGACCTCTGGTGGGACAGAAGATGTGTAGATGGTATTTTCGTGGTACTTACTTGAGGTTGGCCTGGTTGAAGTCACCAGCTACGATGAACAAGGCCTTGGGGTATTCTGTCCTAAGGGTGTTGGTAGCATTGCAGACAACATTCACTCTTCACTTCTGCATGGAGTGGGGCATAGACCACTGTCAGGATAGCGGAGGTAAACTGGCAAGGCAGGTAGTAGGGACAGCACTTTAGTATAAGATATTCTACATCTGGGGAACAGTAACTCGCCAGGATTGCCACATCTGAGCACCAGGAGATGTTGATTAGGAAGCAGTCCATTCAGCGAACTGAGAACCCTTCGGGTTATAAGGCAGGTGTAGCAGGAGTGAGCCGTGTCACAGTTAAAACAGCACACTGCAGTGTCATACGGTAGTGGATATACAGGTCACCCTGTGGAAACGGTATCCATCACCTGCTGGATGCCTGCTTTGACGGCTCTCTACATTGCACTGATCCTCTGTCGTGTCCTGACGACTGGAATTACATTCAAACACAAGATAAGAAACTGAAAAGCAACTAATATTCAAAAGAAAGACAGATTGGGGTAACATAAGGAAATTGAAATAACAAATAAAAAGCTGGAATTGTGGAATATAGAAGAAACGATGCAAATCAGTGCAAAAAAAATCAGGGACAGTGTTTGAAAGGAAAGCAGAGCATATGGGAAATTACAGTGCTACATTTTGTTCTCATTAATAAAATGTGATGTTTGTGATGAAGTGAAAAAAAACAGCAGGGAATTGGAACTCCAATTTTTTCTGGTCTAACCTTGCTACTGTATATGTTTGAAGGTAGGAATCTTTGTTTTACAACGTCAACGAAAGAATTAGCAGCTGTTAAAGCTGGCCACAGGATTAACCTTTCCTCAAGGCAGAGCTGAAGCTGAAGTTGAAATTGGGGAATTAGAATTCAATAATTTGGAAATCATCTTTTTTTTAAACACATTGCCATTTGTAATAACAATTGTTATGACAGCTCATTGCCTTTTGCTGGCATTAAATATTTCATATTTTTTGATACTGACCTTTTTGCAATGGAGAATAGCCAGCAGGAGAATCAGAAAAGGGCTGATTCTGACATAATTTCTTCAATTTATACGATTTTATCTGCTTTCAATTTGGCAATTCTTCTTGATCCCTGACCTTCAGGGAATTTATACTTAAATAGAGAATGTACAATAAAGGTGAAAATTCTGCTATGAGTGTTCTGATATATTTTTCTATCACAAATTAAAACAATCAAAAAAGTAATCCCTGCTCAAGAGTAAGTTTCAAAAAGTCTTGACCTGGAAGGGGTGGATGGGAGGAGTAAAGGTGGTAGCTTTTGAAAATGGATGTGGAAAATCAAAATGCACAATTGCTTCATGCCTGTGCAATGTGATATAGCCAGCATCCCAGCTATGTGCTATCTGCTCTTCATGGTGACTGCAGTATGCTCTAATCACCATGCGAAATGCCCAAAATTGCATGAAGCTAGCAGCAGTTGAAGTTTAGCATTACTGCACAATTTGGAGTGAATTATGATTGCAACAAGTGTTAGGATTTGTTCTATAAGAGATCCAGACCTGGAAATGATTGAAGAATGGCACAGCATGGGAGAAAATAGGTTCCAAACCATTCAGGTACTACCCAGTCAGAGTCGGTGACTCAGTGGTTAGCACTGCTGCCTCACTGCGCCTCAGATCCGGGCTTGATTCCAGTCTCGAGCGACTGTCTGTGTAGAGTTTGCACGTTCTCCCTATGTCTGCATAGGTTTCCTCTAGGTGCTCTGGTTTCTTCCTATAGTTCAAAGATATGCAGGTTAGGTGGATTGGCCATGCTAAATTCCCCATAGTGTGCAGGGATGGGCAGGTTAGGTCGATTTGCAATGTGAAATGGGGTAGGGTGGTGGGTCTGGGTGGGTTGCTTTTTGGAGGATCAGTATGGACTTGATGGGTTGAAAGGCCAGTTTCCACACTGCAGAGATTCTAGGTGCGCACTCAGAGATCCTCTAGCCAGGCTCAGACCTCAATGAGAACAGATGGAGAACGACTTCCATGCATCAGAACTCATAATTAACATTCATATTGTCCACTTCACTCTCGCACACTGAGTATTGAAGCAAGCCTCAGACCAAAGCTGTGAACCATATTGTCAGTGGATAGCTTTTGTCACCCAATAGCCACGGTCGCCTGCAAAATGCACCATGGAGAAGCCCGCAATCTCAATAAAGCACTACGTTGCTCTGCATGCTTCCCTCTGAGAGCAGAGAATGAAAGGTAATTGGTTCTCTGTTGACAGAGAACATCAGTGACCCCTCCCCTTATGCAACAGTGAACAATGCATGAGGTGTTTCAAATATTTCCAGGCGCTGTTTGGAAGGGGCCAAATGCTGGATGTTCATAGCTGAACTGGGCTGAGAGGTGGCAAATGGAGTTTAATGCAGAAAAGTGTGAGGTGATACACTTTGAAAGGAGTAACAAGAATACAGAGTACTGGGCTAATGGTAAGATTCTTGGTAGTGTGGACGAGTAGAGAGATCTCGGTGTCCATGTGCATAGATCCCTGAAAGTTGCCACCCAGGTTGATAGGGTTGTTCAGAAGGCGTATGGTGTGTTAGGTTTTATTGGTAGAGGGCTTGAGTTTCGGAGCCGTGAGATCATGTTGCAGCTGTACAAAGCTCTGGTGTGGCCGCACTTGGAGTATTGAGTACAGTTCTGGTCGCCGCATTATAGGAAGGATGTGGAAGCATTGGAAAGGGTGCAGAGGAGATTTACCAGGATGTTGCCTGGTATGGAGGGACGGTCTTATGAGGAAAGGCTGAGGGACTTGAGGCTGTTTTCATTAGAGAGAAGAAGGTTAAGAGGTGACTTAATAGAGACATACAAGATGATCAGTGGATTGGATAGGGTGGACTGTGAGAGCCTTTTTCCTCGGATGGTGACGGCTAGCATGAGGTGACATAGCTTTAAATTGAGGGGTGATAGATATAGGACAGATGTCAGAGGTAGATTCTTTACTCAGAGAGTAGTAAAGGCATGGAATGCCCTGCCTGCAGCAGTTGTAGATTTGCCAACTTTAAGGACATTTAAATGGTCATTGGATAAACATATGGATGATAATGGAATAGTGTAGGTTAGATGGGCTTCAGGTTGGTTTCACAGATCGGCGCAACATCGAGGGCCGAAGGGCCTGTACTGTGCTGTAATGTTCTATGTTCTATGTTCTACTGTCACTTTTATAGCCATTGCCAGCTTTGACTTACACTGAGTTTGCAGTTGCAGCCACAGCAATTGGCAGAGAATGTTCTGATGAGAGTAGAGACCCTCCGCTTCTTCCTGTCCCGCAGGCCTGACCAGTCCCCCTCCACTGACACCCTCATCCGCTTAGCCGAACTCGTCCTCACCCTCAGCAACTTCTCTTTCAATTCCTCCCACTTCCTACAGACAAAGGGGGTGGCCATGGGTACCCGCATGGGCCCAAGCTATGCCCGCCTCTTTGTAGGTTACATGGAACAATCCCTCTTCCGTACCTACACTGGCCCTAAACCCCACCTCTTCCTCCGCTACATTGATGACTGCATCGGCGCCGCCTCGTGCTCCCACGAGGAGCTCGAACAGTTCATCCACTTCACCAACGCCTTCCACCCCAACCTGAAGTTCACCTGGACCATCTCCAACACTTCTCTCTCCTTCCTGGACCTCTCTGTCTCCATCTCGGGTAACCACCTAGAAACTGATATCCATTTCAAGCCCACCGACTCCCACTGCTACCTAGAATCCACCTCCCCCCACCCACCTCCCTGCAAAAATGCCATCCCCTATTCCCAATTCCTTCGCCTCCGCCGCATCTGCTCCCAGGATGAGGCATTTTACTCCCGTACATCTCAGATGCCCTCGTTCTTCAAGGACCGCAACTTGCCCCCCGCAGTGGTCGAGAACGCCCTCGACCGTGTCTCCCGCATTTCCCTCACACCCCTAACTCATCCCTCACACCCCGTCCCCGCAATAACAACCAAAAAAGAATCCCCCTCGTCCTCACTTACCACCCCACCAACCTCCGGATCCAACGCATCATCCTCCGACACTTCCGCCATCTGCAATCCGACCCCACCACCAAAGACATCTTTCCCTCCCCACCCTTGTCTGCTTTCTGGAGGGATCACTCTCTCCATGACTCCCTTGTCCGCTCTACACTCCCCTCCAGCCCCACCACACCCAGCACTTTTCCCTGCAACCGCAGGAAGTGCTACACCTGCCCCCACACCTCCTCCTTCACCCCCATCCCAGGCCACAAGAAGACTTTCCACATCAAGCAGATGTTCACCTGCACATCTGCTAATGTGGTATACTGCATCCGCTGTGCCCATTGTGGCCTCCTCTACATCGGGGAAACCAAGTGGAGGCCTGGGGACTGCTTTGCAGAACACCTGTGCTCGGCTCACAATAAACAACTGCACCTCCCAGTCGCGAACCATTTCAACTCCCCCTCCCATTCCTCAGACGACATGTCCATCCTGGGCCTCCTGCAGTGCCATAACGATGCCACCTGAAGGTTGCAGGAACAGCAACTCATATTCAGCCTGGGAACCCTGCAGCCCAATGGTATCAATGTGGATTTCACAAGCTTCAAGATCTCCCCTCCCCCAACCGCATCCCAAAACCAGCCCACCTCGTCCCCACCTCCCTAACCTGTTCTTCCTCTCATCTATCCCCTCCCCCCACCTCAAGCCGCACCCCCATCTCCTACCTACTAACCTCAACCCGCCCCCTTGACCTGTCCATCCTCCCTGGATCCTCCCTCACCTTTACTGGCTCCATCCCCGCCTCTTTGATTTGTCTGTTTCCTCTCCACCTATCTTCTCCTCTGTCCATCTTCTATCCGCCTCCCCCTCTCTCCCTATTTTTTTCAGAACCCTCTTCCCCTCCCTCATTTCTGATGAAGGGTCTTGACCCGAAACGTCAAGATTTCCTGCTCCTATGATGCTGCTTGGCCTGCTGTGTTCATCCAGCTCCACACCTTGTTATCTTGGATTCTCCAGCATCTGCAGTTTCTATTATCTCTGATTACATCTTAGACACTGCTTCTTCTTGCATAAATTCAGAAAAGAGCATTTGCTCTTGAATATTTTGGGCACACATGGCACCCATTCAACCCGTACACCCACATCAGCCAAATGAAATCTGAAATAAACACTGAAATTGCTAGAGAAACTCAGCAGATCTGGGAGCGTCAATGGACTGAAAAATAGAATTAACATTATAGGCCTGATGTGACTCTTCTTTAGAACTAAAAAGGTTGGAGAATTATTGCTTTTATTCTGAAGATGGGGTGCGGGTGACAGAAAGGGCATATTGGATGGATTGTGATGCCACCCATAGCAAAAATACAAAGGCAATCATAATAATGGTGGTAAAGATCAGAAAACCATAAAGATGCTGGAGCAGAATTAGATCATTTGGCTCATCGAGTCTACTCTGCTATTCAATCATAGCCGGCATGTTTCTCAACCTCATTCTCCTGTCTTCTCCCCATAATCCTTGATAATCCCCTTACGAATCAAGAGCCGATCTATCGCTGTCTTAAGTACACAGAATGACTTGGCCGACACGGCCATCTACAGCAATGGCTTCCACAGATTAACCAACCTCTGGCTGAAGAAATTTCCCCTTAGCTTTTATTATCACTAAGTCAGCATTTCTTCTGTCCTGGCCTGCTATCCGTAATCTCTTTGTTTACCTACTCCTTACATATCTTTATCTCTCTGGAATCCGTCTCCTCCTTTCTGCTCATCTCTCCCCTATCCCTCAGCCCCCTCTTCACATTGTCTTTGGCATAAATACCAGTTTTTCATAGCTGCCAACAGTTCTGATGAAGAGTCACTGGACTCAAAATGTTAATTCTACTTCCTTCCCACTGATGCTGCCAGACCGACTGAGTTACTCCATTAATTTCTGTTTTTGTGATATAGTTTATTGGTTGTTGGAATCTGTTATTTATAACAAGTACAGTTCAGGATGGTAATTTTACCTAAAGTTATGTTGCTTCCTGTCTGAGTGAATTGAGTGGAGCATGCTGAGCACCGTTAGTGTGCCCGAAGCATCTGATAATGGATAAAAGCCTGCTCCTCACGTAAGCTGCGCAGTCATTTCTGAGCTCATTGCTACTTATTGTAAAATATATTTTTACAGGACACAGAGTTAATGCGGTCAGGGGCTTGTCCCTTTGTGCTGTGTAGTACATATGAACAGTTTATATCGAGAATAATATGCTGTCAGAATAGAATTCCAGCAATTCACAAATAAAGCAACCTATATAAATGACGAGTATCAACAGATTGGGTTATCACATTCTTTTCACACTGAGCAGAGATCGCTTTCACCATGACTGTTCAGTTAATGAATTATATGATCATGACAGTTCTTTCTTAAAAAAGACATAACATTGTAGTAAGATCATAATATATCCCTTATGTGACCCTTAAACTGGTTATAGAATCGAGGAAAAATTTAACTGATTGCCACAATTAAAGGATTCTGCAGACCAATAGATCATTGATTTTTATCTAACCCATTTTGACCTCAATAAATGAAGGATGTTACTGTTAGGAAATGCTAGGTTCAAAGTTTGCATATTTGGTTTATTATTTTGGTTTTGTACAGATGCTTAATGTAACCACTGTCATTTATAAAAGCCCATCTTGTTCCTTTAGGGAAGGAAATCTATAATCCTTACCTGACCCAGCCTTCAAGTGACTCCAGACCCACAGTAAAACGTTCACTCTTAAGTGATCCCTAAAATGGCTCAGCAGGGCAGTCAATTTCAGGGAAATTTGGGAGTACACTAAGTCCTAACCCAGCCAGTGACATCTACATCCCATGAATTTAAAAAATTGGCATACATTCATCGATTCTGCTGTCGCTCTATCATCAGAATACTTGTCAATAATTTTCTTATAATCCGAAATACCCAGACTTTATCAAAGAATATTTCAATTTGCAATGATCTTGCTCCATAACCCTAATATAATTTGTGTCCTTCGAATTACAACAAATGCAAAGTGTAAATGTGTGGAACCTTTTTTTCCCCTTTATTCATTCACAGGATGAGGGCATCGCTGGCTAGGCAGCAGTTATTGCCCATCCTTAATTGCCCAGAGGGCAGTCAAGAGTCAACCACATTGCTGTGGGTCTGGAGTCACATGCAGTCCAGGCCAGGTAAGAATGGCAGCTTCCTTCCCTAAAGGGCATTAATGAACCAGATAGGTTTTTCCAACAATTGGCAATGGACTCATGGCCATCATTAGACTCCTAATTCCAGATATTTATTGAATTCAAATTCCACCAATGTGCCGCGGCAGGATTCAAACCCAGGTCCCCAGAATGTTATTTGGGTCTCTGGGTTAACAGTCCAGCGATTATACCAATAGGCCATTGCCTCCCCACTCGGTGAAAAGCTATTGTATAGAAGAGGAAGAGATCTGATACAGGAATTTAAAATGACGTGGGAGCTGGAGAGAGTAGATAGGAAGAAACTGTTCCCACTTATAAAAGTATCAAGAACCAGAGGGCATAGATTTAAAGAGATTTGTAAAAGGAGCAAGTGCGATGCCCAGAAAAATACTTAGTGATTCAGTGAGCAGTTAGGACATGGAATGCAGTGCCTGGAAATGTGGTGGAGGCAGGTTCAGCTGAGCCAACAAGAGTGCATTGGATGATTACTTGAATAGAAACAATGTGCAAAGGTGTGGGGGGGCAGGTGGGGTGGGGTGGCAGCAGGAAATTGGCAGTCAGTAATAATAATGTTCATTTGAACAGCTCGTGCAGACACGATGGGCAGAATAGCCTCATTCTGCACCCAAACACTATGTAATTCTGAATCTAGTTGAATTCAAAATGTTAAAATATGTAAGAATGGGAATCAATCAATTTCTGTTCACAAGTGTTTGTGAAACCAAAACAGGCATATGAAGGCAGCCAGAATCTAATTCAATCGTGAATGTGTGAATGGGCTATCCCAGCCCCTTGTGAATAGTCTCCAGGGTGCTACCCATCTTAATCACCAAGAAATGTATACTTTAGAACAATCAGTTCTGCTATAACGCTACAGTTGTGCTTCTGTGCAACATCACGTTGTAGAAAATCGCGCTGTAGAAATAACGGGGCCTATGGGAAAATTGGGGTTAATGGCAAACCACCAAAAAAAATCACTTAAAAGCCTAACGCAAAAGTTAGCACAATTTGAATACATCTTTAACTCATAACTAATAATGAAAGAAAAGTAAATTTAACACTTTACCTTGGAAAAAATGTCAAGATGACTTGCTGGGGGACGCGTTTGTACTGTACCTCTCACAGAAAGTGCTTCACAACAAAGCCCACAAAATGATCACGCGATGCCGGTGTGGACACTCGTTTGGCGCTAACATTGTATGTATTCACGACAAAGCCCGTGTGACGACCATGTGATGTTGACGCGTAATAGTGCGCGCACTGATGGAATTGCGTTATAGCCAACACAAGTTTATGCTTTAGAAACAGAGTTCCCTTATTTGTCATAACAAGCATGGGGCTGGATGAACACAGCAGGTCAAGC
>JAHRHZ010000112.1:39355395-39437679 GCA_024137785.1 Ginglymostoma cirratum
CAGGCAGCATCAGAGGAGCAGGAATAACACAGTGTAGAGCTGGAGGAACACAGCGGGCCAGGCAGCATCAGAGGAGCAGGAATAACACAGTGTGGAGCTGGAGGAACACAGCAGGCCAGGCAGCATCAGAGGAGCAGGAATAACACAGTTTGGATCTGGAGGAACACAGCAGCGCAAGCAGCATCAGAGGAGCAGGAATAACACAGTGTGGAGCTGGAGGAACACAGCAGGCCAGGCAGCATCAGAGGAGCAGGAAAGCTGACGTTTCGGGTCGGGACCCTTCCTCAGAATTTAGATTGCCCCTTTAACATAATGAACCAACCCAAAGTAGTTCACAAGAATACTATAAAACAAAGTATGACAGCAAGCCACATAAAATGATATTAGGAGAAGTTATATGTTGTTGAATTGAAACACTTTATCTCTTGTTCTCTTCTTCAAAGGTTCATTTGAATTTTTTTAGTCACTTGTGGAACGTGGGCATTGTTGGCTGGGCCAGCATTTATTTGCACAGCCCTAGTTGCCCTTGAGAAGGTGGTGGTGAGCTGCCTTCTTGAACTGCTGCAGTTCACCTGCTGTAGGTTGACCAATAATGCCATTAGGGAGAGAATTCCAGGATTTTGAGCCAGTGACAATGAAGGAAAGGCAACATATTTCTGAGTCAGGATAGTGAGTTGCTTGGAGGGGAACTCGCAGATGGTAGCGTTCCCGTGTATCTGCTGCTCTCGTCCTTCTGATGGAAATGGCCGTGGGTTTGGAAAGTGCTGTCTGAGGATCTTTGGTGAAATTCTGCATTGTATCGTGTAAATAATACACACTGCTGCCACTGAGCGTCGGTAGTGGAAGGAGTGGATACTTGTGGTTATTCAAAAGGAGCTGATAGCCCTGTGGTACTATTGCTGGACTGTTAATCCAGAGACCCAGGTAATGTCGCAGGTAGACAGTGTGGCGAAGAAGGCATTTGGCACGCTTGCCTTCATTGATCAGAATGTTGAGTATAGGATTCAGGACGTCATGTTGTGGCTGGACAGGACATTCGACAGGCCATTTTTAGAATACTGTGTACAATTCTGGTCGTCCTTCTATCGGAAGGATATTGTTAAACTTGAGAGGGTGCAGAAAAGAGTTGCAAGGATGTTGCTGGGATTGGTGGGTTTGAGCCATAGGAAGAGGCTGAATAAGCTCAAAGAGTTAGGAACAAAGGGAAGCAGCGCGTGATAAGGAAAGACACAGTGAAGAAGACCCCTCCACAGAACACTCCAGGCCTGCACCCAGAACTAGGCCCGCTCCAAGAAAAATGCAAATAACCTGTGCACCCTGGGAAAAGAATCAGATTCTCGAAGACCCAGGTAACCAAAAGCAAGATATGTTTGAATTATTTTTACAAACTTTTTATTTTTGTTAAGTGTCACTTGCACCTCATTTAAATTTAAGGTCCAAGATCACCAAAGAACCAGGGAATATGAAATCCCACCTCTGTCCAACATTTCGATGGCAATCCTCATCCTGTGGGAAATACTAGAAGTAGGTTTGTTTGTCGGTCTGTATGTATTAGGGTTTTCTAGAATATCTCGACATATGTGGGGAGATGCCAGTGTTGGAGTGTCTGAGCTATAGGAAGAGGCTGAATAGGCAGGGCCTATTTTCTCTGGAGCATGGGAGACTAAAGGGTGACCTTATTGAAGTTTGTAAAATCACAAGGGGCATGGATAGGGTGAATAGTCAAAGCCTTCCTCCTCACATGGGGAGTCCAGTACTAGAGGATATAGATGTGAGATGGGAAGGGAAAGGCTTAAAAAGAATCTGAGTGGTAACTTTTTCACACAGAGGGTGGTGTATGTATGGAACGAGCTGCCAGAGGCAAGTGTTGGAGGCTGGTACAATTACACTATTTGAAAAGCCTTTGGATGGCCATATGAATCAGAAGTTTGAGAGAGATATGGGCCAAAAGCTAATAAATGGGATTAGGTCAGATTGGGATATCTGGGCAGCACGGGTGAGTTGGACAAAAGGGTTTGTTTCCGCGCTGTATGACTCTATGTCTCTCAGTGCAACACTCAGACTGGACATAATACTCCAATTGAAACTGATCCAAAATGTAGCAAGATGTGTTATCTCTGCATTAAATTTCATCCGCCACGTGTCCCAACCAATCCATACATTGTCTATACCCTCTTCACAGTTCTCAATGCCTCCAAGTTTTCTGTCATCTGCAAAATATGAAAATGTGTCGTGTGCAGAAAAATCCATAACATTAATGTATAGTAAGAAAAGCTGTGATCATATTAATAACACCCTGGGAACTCCAGACTCCAGTCCAAAAGAAACGCTAATCTTCATCACTAATCTTCCTTACTAATGTCATCATTTGGATTATTTTGGGATAGTTCTGGGAAATTTGAACACTTTCTTAATTATGCTGTTTAACTGTTATTGGATTATAAAAAATGGTCAAAAAATCATTTTGCAACAAATTAAGGAAATTAAAGTTTTCTAGGGGAGTAAGTGAGTCAGTGTGTGAGTGAGTGAGTGAGTGAGTCAGTGAGTCAGTGAGTGCGAGTGAGTGAGTGCGTGAGTGAGTGAGTGAGTGCGTGAGTGAGTGAGTGTGAGTGAGTGAGTGAGTGAGTGTGAGTGAATGAGTGAAGTTTGATTTGTGCTACCTCCCCACATAAATCAAGATATTCCGGAAGCCCCTAACACATACAGACGGACGAACCTGCTTCAAATACTTCTTACAGGATGAGGATTGCCATCAAACTATTGGACAGAGGTAGGATTTCATAGGCCCTTGGTCTTTGATGGTCTTGGATCTATGATAACACACTCAAAAGGTTCCAATGTGGTGATCGTTGGCCAGCCTAGTGGTGGGAATGAGAAAATATCTCCCTCCAATGTCTCTCTACACTGAAAAGAAGACCTGCTAGTCCTACCATAACTTCTGAAAAATGTCCTAGACCCTCAAAATTATCCCTGAAGTCTCCAATGTTTTGATTGTCGGTATTTAATAACGTGATCCTGTTTACTATTGATGTTCGTTGTGCTCGATTGGTTCAGCCTGGGTGCGGAGTCAGAGAAGGTAAAAAAATATGTAAAGAGAGATGAAAGTCGGAGTTGAAACATGGAACATTTAAATAAAACCATCACTAAAACTCATCAGATACATAGACATTGGTGTCATCTCTGCATATGTCTGAGATATAAAGTATACAGCAGACTCCTTTCTCTCCCATTCATTTTCCAGATCCCAGCTGTAGTTTGGGAATACCTGATTCTGTTAATGATCCTCTGAACATAGGTAGGTGCCCTGGTTCCACGCAGGGAATTTCTGGCCTTAGGGTAAGCCACAATAAATCCATCTGGGAGTTTCAAGCAAATTTGACAGGCTAATTCCAAATATCCTGTGTGAGTTCACCAGAGCAGCGGCAAATATTTGATAACACAGTTCCTTGAAAACTAATAACCATCTCATCTTTTCACAAGTAATCAGGATATTCATCCACCATGGAAAAATTCTAGTTCAAGTTTTTTCCCAGAAGCTTTGCATCAAGAGAGTGACCAAATTAAGGAATCTCCACAAATACTCAGAAATCCAGGATTATCGAACTGATGCAAATCTGTTTGTGAAGTGGAACAGAGTTTCAGAGTTAAACAGTCAGTTTATTTGTTAATTAAGATTTTAGGATTCTCTGGCTTGTTGAAGGAGGGGTTTTAACATTAGTAAAACGTACAAAACCACCATATTTAGGCACATTTCTATATGGCTCATAATCTCCTGCTCAAAACAGTGAAACAGAAATCCTTATGGAGCAGTTAGTTTTGCCAAGACATCGCCTTAGTTGCATTTTCCTGTTTGTAGTGTTTCTCGTGTATTTGGGAGCTTGACCTTTTCCTTTGTACTAAGTAGTTCCTTCCTTTTCCAGTTATTTTGGCAAGCTAAAGACGTGGCCTCAGTATTACAGCAATGATTTGGTTAGAAACACTACGGATGTCTGCGTTCTATGTAGCTGTTGTCCAAAAGAACGGGACATGAAACGTATTCTCCAAACACAAAGAAAAGAAAGCGAGGTACAGATTCCAGATCTGTGGCCATGAACTGAAACTCTCAAAGGCCACGTGCGTTCAGATGCATTTTCCTATAAACCGACTCTTTCATCTCTATTGTTGAGAAAGGACAATGATCATTTGTCCTCAAGCGAAACTGCGCTGGTAAAAACAGAAAACAGTTTATTCAATACAGAAATTGCACGATTCAAAGTTGTGGATTTTGTTACCAAGGTGCTGGAATGAAGAAGGGAAAAAAGACAAATAAATAGACGATGAGAGAAATTGCGATCTCTTCATTAATAAAAGGAAAATTATTATTGAACAGTTTTGCTCCCACTGAAGTCACTTAGAAACAATGAGCCTTAGCTCCTGAAACAGTTGATCATTTCCAAATTTATCAATGAAACTTTATTTTCCATTTATCAATCCACATTGATCTGAAACATTGGGTGGAATCTTACCAGCTGCATGGAGGGGTCTTTGGTGGTGGGGGTGGGAAATGTTAAAAACACTCAATGTCTTCTTAGCACTGGGCAATTTTACGAGAGGCAGGTAACCAATGAAAGCAGCTAATCACCCAGCAGAAATGAAAGCCATTTATTGGTAATGAGCAGGCCACAGGAGGGCAGATTTGGAATGCAAACAAGATCTTATCACCTGTGGATAGCTCCAGGCTGTGCAGGTCAATAGACGCATTTGATCCATTGTGCCTGCGTCAGTTCTTTGTAGAAACATAGAAAATAGGAGCAGGGGTGGGCCATTTGGCCCTTCGAGCCTGCCCCGCTATTCAATACGATCATGTCTGATCGTCCAACTCAATACCCTATTCCTGCTTTCTCACATTGACCGTTTTAACAGAAGGGACACTTCATTGCTCAGACCTTTGGGTGCATGAGCTGGGAAATCATATTGAGGTTGTACAAGACTCTGGTGAGGCCTCTTCTGGAGTACTGTGCCCAGTTCTGGTCACCCTGTTATACGAAGGATAATATCAAGCTGGAGAGGGTTCAGAAGAGACTTACCAGGACATTGCTGGGCATAGGAGGTTTGAGTTGTAAGGCGAGGCTGGATAGACTGGGACTTTTCTCACGGGAGTGCAGGAGGTTGAGGCGTAACCCTATAAAAGTTTATAAAATCATGAGGGGTACAGATAAGGCGAATGGCAGGTGTCTTTTCCCTAGGTTGGAGGATTTCAAAACCAGGAGGCATATTTTTAAGGTGAGAGGAGAAAGATTTAAAAAAGACACCCAGAAAGTGGTTCATGTCTGGAATGACTTTTCAGAGAAAGTGGTGGATGCAGGTACGGTTACAATATTTAAAAGACATTTAGATAAGTGCATGAGTAAGAAATGTTTGGAGGGATACGGACCAAGTGCAGGCAGGTGGGACTAGTTTGGTTTGGGATTATGGTCGGTATGGACTGGTTGGACCGAAGGGTCTGTTTCTGTGCTGTATGACTCTTTGACTTAAAGGCAGCCATTGACAGGTCAGAGATTGGCCAGTGAAACCCCCATTATTTCTCAAACACCAGCCCTGGCACTGGAACGGCTGTGGCCACGGAGTCACAAGAAGCATCCACAAGCCGTCCTGTGGAGAGACCTCATGTCATCATCACAGTCAAGAAAGCACACCGACACCTCTACTTCCTCAGGAGGCTAAGGAAATTCAGCATGTTCACCATGACTCTTACTGATTTTTGTAAGTGTACCATAGAAAGCATTCTATCCAGATGCATCACGGCTTTGTACAGCAACTGCTCTGCCCAAGACTACAAGAAATTACAGAGTTGTGAACGCAGCCCAATCCATCACGAAAACCAACCTTCCTTCCATTGACCCCATCCATACTTCCCGCTGCCTCAGGAAAGCAGCCAACATCATCAAAGACTATTACCAACCCGTCACCTTCTCAGTAGCTGTAACACTACATCTTGCATTCTGTTCTATCACTCTGATGTACCTACGTAAGGTTTGGTATGGCTGGTTAGCACAAAATACAACACTTTTCACTTCATCTGGGTACATGTGGAAACAATAAACCAAATCAAATCAAATCGATAACAATGGCCTCTGTGGCAACTACTCATTAATATTTTCACACATCTTTCCAGATGCTTCATATTGATGGGTCTTCGCATTCTCCCACTCGCTATGGCAGTGCCAATAGTGGGGATGTGGCAGGAAATCATTCCATGCCCACCCATTTGTCCTGCTGGGGGTATGCCTTTCCTGCCATCTTTAACTAATTGCCCTTCGGTAAGATGTGCAGAGTAACTGACCAGGCATCACCAACATGGCCAGGTCCCTGCTGTGCTCCAAACATCAAAAAACTCATGAAAGATGGTATAATCCCATTAATACCTGAGAACAGATGCTACCTGGCCTGCGGAGGAAATTCTATTCTTACTATTTTTATTCTTTTGCATGTAACTATCTCCCTGCCCCTACGCGCCCCCCTGCCCAACAGGTGAAATTACCATTGATCTGAAACATTGGGTGGAATCGTACCAGCTGCATGGAGGAGTGTTTGGTGGTGGGGTACAGGCTCCCAGGGGAGGTATGGGATCCTGAAACCAATGTGAAATTCCGTCCGAACGGGGGAACATACAGACAGGATCCCACAGCACACCTGAGCTTCCTCCAAATGGTACACAATTAGGGCGGTACGGTGGTTAGCACTGCTGCCTTACAGCACCAGGGACCCGGGTTTGATTCCACCCTTGGGATACTGTCTGTGTGGAGTTTGCACATTCTCGAAGTGTCTGTGTGGGTTTCCTACAGGTACTCCGGTTTCCTCCCACAGTCCAAAGATGTGCAGTCTAGGTGGATTGGCCACGCTAAATTGCCCGTAGTGTTCAGGGATGTGTAGATTAGAGTCTGGGTCTGGGTGGGATGCTCTGATGATCGGTGTGGACTTGTTGAGCCAAAGGGCCTGTTTCCACACTGTAGGGATTCTATTCTATGATTCTAATGTCAGGTCCGAGCACTGCCGCTCTAAAGCGTTGAATGACGGTGGCCATGAACTGGACATTTACCATGGCCCTGCATGCCAATTCCTGCTGCAGCATCCAGTCCAGGCCCCCTGTCACCCAGCACATCCCTGATCCTGGTCACCCCCGCAGCTATGGCCCTCTCCTCTGAAGACCAAATTAACTTGCGATTACACAGGTGCAGATTCCTGAGCAATGGGTCCCTGATGATAGCCATTTCTCCTGACGGAAGATTGGCGTGACGTGAGTCAGCCATATCCCAGACAGTGATCAGGTCCCGGTAAGAGTCAGGCAGCCTGCTGAGGGCAACCTCCAAACCGATAAACTGGAGCTGCATGTTATAATTGAGGTTACACACCTGGCAGAAAAAAATACGTCATCAGGGGGCACCACTGAGGAAGAGGCTCAATGTAAAGGTATCGCTGCAAGGTCTAAAGGTGAAAAGGCACCACCTGGGTGCGGACACACACCAGCAACTGATCTCCCTCCTCAATAGGGAGATTCAGAACATGTGCTGCGACCCAGTGCAGCCTTTATCCCAGAAGAAATGGACCAACATTCTCTGGATGTCAGTGACAAAACCAGGAGGATGGACTTGCAGTCCTTTTATTGCGTTAAACCTGAAAATATTGAAGATGGTGGTGCCTCCATTTGAAGGTCTCACTCTACTTCCAATACCATTCTGCTGCTGTTTCCCATGTCGGAGGCTGCT
Source organism: Ginglymostoma cirratum (assembly GCA_024137785.1). NCBI lineage: Eukaryota > Metazoa > Chordata > Chondrichthyes > Orectolobiformes > Ginglymostomatidae > Ginglymostoma > Ginglymostoma cirratum. The sequence continues at coordinate 39,363,141 of JAHRHZ010000112.1, forward strand.
TACTAGCTCTCCAGCTGTGTAAATCTACCCATAATCCTTAACAGAGTCGGAAATTAATTTTCTGACCATTAATTGACCAATTAGGGGAAAACAAAGATGATAGTTTGGTCCCCACATAATAGAAACTTCTCACAGAAAAGGACAGTTTATCTTTATCTACCCTATTTCCACTGATTTAGGATCCTAGAACTAAGAAGCATAGTCTGAGAATTAGGGCCAGACAGTTCAGGAGATATGTTAAGAAGCGCTTCTACACACAAAGGGTGATAGATATTTAAGAACTCTTTTCCACAAATGGCAGTGGATGCTGGATCATATGTTCATTTTAAATCTGAGATAGCTAAATTTTAGTTAAGCAGAAGTGTTAAGGTATACGGACCAAAGGCAGGTGCATGGAGTTAGGCCATAGATTAGGAATGATCTCATTGAATGGAGGAACTTGCTGAAGGGGCTGAATGGCATACTCCTGTTCCCATGTTCCTAATCCCCATGTGAACCCATCAACAGTGAAAATGCTGACCGAACAGAACATGTCTCTCTCAATCTCTGCAGATGCTGCCTGATATGCTGAGTATTTTCAGCATTTTCTGTTTATGTGAACATTTATCACTGTTATTATTGTTGAGGTAAAAAAAAGGCAAAGTCATGGAGGGAACTGTAATCTCGGATCAAGATTTTGAATTGTGTATGTTGTGTGTGGCGGGTCAATGGGAATTCAATGCTGATGTTGTGGCGATGGGTGAGTCATTGTGGGCTGTTCATTGTTTTGAGGATGTCATTGTCGTGAGTATCTGTCATGGATCCTAACGTGACTGAGCAGGTTGAATTTTGACCTTTGGGCTTATGAGGCAGGACGTCCCAGAGGGTAATGAATCCAGAATGTAGGGTTTGTTTTTTCTTTCTTTCCTTCTCTCCTGTCAATTTAAGCTGTTGGGATTCGAGCATAAAGCAGCTTGATGGACAAGTTGCTGCTGTTTTGAGCAACTGGTAGCAGACTCCTCTCAGTTATTGAGTCAAGCCTTCACGGACAGATCAGAGTGCTTTCTAAAACCTCACCACTGTTAGCCATTGGAGACTTGAAAGAACAGGAACTGGTCAAAGGAGATGAATTTTCATCATGTAGACCTTTCCAACAAAGTTGACTTTGCAGGAGTTTTACCCGAACACCCTTGGGCCTAGGTTCAAGAAGGACTCGTTTACTTGTTGTGATGAACCTCCCTTTGAACCGAAAGCACTGATAGACTTAATCTACGAAAAGATGTGGGGAGTGTTGTTCCAACTAAGCTCTGGAAGTCAGTTTTTGAGTCTGTTCAAAGGCACAGAAGAGGTCGGTAGCAGCAGGAATGAAACAGGTTAAAGGCAAATGGAAATAGATTGCCTTGGTGGTGCAGAATCTGAAGCACAGTTCAAGGTCTAGCTGGATATGAAACTGCTGTAACAGGCAACCTATTCCCAGTTAATATCAGCCTTTTCAACACTGACTGTATGGTCAGTTACTTACTCCCTCAAGAAATCACATCATCAGAGGAACAAGTCTGAACGTTATGCTTTCAACATTCAGTTGCACATTGTAGATAAAAAGAGTTAGCAGGAAGAGGGGCAAAAATTGAAGCAGGAAGAGGAAGCAACAAATCTACAAATCGTCTTTGAAATGCTGTAAAATGTCTTTGATGACTGATTTCATATCAGTGGGTGAGTCAGTCGGGGTCTTTCTACACTGTCCAATTTTATGCATATTGAGTTTAATGGGAACTACTGTGGGGGTGTTTATCAACTCAGCATGTAGTTGGGCCCATTTCCTAAATGTTACTTCTTTGATGAAATGCTGAGTGCACAAACTGTGTGGGGGGAGATGGTAATGACTCTAACATTGAACACTACTGTAAATAATATCTACAGAAAGAAGCTAATCCATCTGTTTAATCCTTTCCCATTGTATATGCCAGCAAAGAAACCAGCTGTGAACAGACAAGAGATCGGAAGTGCAGAGCAAAACATATTCTTAAAAAGGAGAACTTGGCAAGAATCACGAGATTTAATGTTGTTGTTTAATATTTCCAAAGTATATTGACAGCTGCACTTAAACAAATTTTTGCATATTTGTTGAGTGAAATGTGACAAAGGCTTTCGAATATCGACACATTTCTCTTCTCTTGTGGTACAGTCAGCGGGAAAAGAATTAAAAAAAATAACCAATTTAAATCCGTTCTGCTTTTGCTGATGTCACACTGGTTTCTCTGATCAACAAGATCCATCAGTCTCAGGTAATATACTTGATAGCTGCTCATTCTAAAGTGAACGCAAGTATAACAGAGGTAAAGGTCACATGGCTAGGACAAACCAGTTAGGTCACTCTGCACGTTTACATTTCTCCAAATAATGCCCTTTCCACCAAAAAAGAAAAAGTCATGTATGTACTCTCATTTTCAGTTGCATGTTACCCAAGTGTTATGGACCAGACCAAACCCCCTCAAAATATATTAAGAATATAGCCCAGACCCCAACGTTTTATTATTTTAAAGGTAGGTGTAAGGCATTGTGCCCTATATGGGGAGGTGACGGCCTAGTGGTAGTATTGCTGGACTGTTAATCCAGTGACCTAAATAATGCTCTGGGGACCTGGGTTCAAATCCCACCACAACAGATGGTGGAATTTGATTTCAATAAAAATCTGGAATTAAGACTCTAGTGATGACCATGAATTGATTTGTTGATTGTCTGGAAAAACCCATCTGGTTCACTAATGCCCTTTCGGAAAGGAAACTGCCATCCTTACCTGGTCTGGCCTACATGTGACTCCAGACCCACAGCAATGTGGTTAGCTCTTAACTGCCCTCTGGGCAACTAGGTATGGGCAAATGCTGGCCTAGCCAGTGATGCTGTCATCCTGTGAACGAATAAAGAAAAAGAACATTTGATTGGTCAAAATACACTATAAATAAAATACAGACATAATAAAAAGAAAAGAAAAGAATTGGCTTTACAGTAACTCTATCAAAGTGCTTAGCAAAATAATGTATATTACCTATGACTAATTGACTGTTCCAACATGGTAACAGCCCAAAAACACACCCCTGGCAAAGGCAATTTCAGTAAAATAGATTGCCTCGCATGTAATTCCAGCAGCAGGAGGAGAACTCCAGATTTTAGCTGAGAGAGGAATAAGACCTTTCACATCCAGCTTCAAGACCCAAGCAACAGCTACTGGAGGTTAAAATCAAAAAAAAAAATCCTCGTTCTGTGGGAGCAAACGACTGCTGATGCTGGAATCTGTACTGAAAACAAAAAATGCTGAAAATCACAATGGGTCAGGCAGCATCTTTGGAGACAGGGCAATTCAGGCTGTTTCTATTATTCCAACTTTAAAAACAAAAGCCCATGGCCTCACAAGCTGTTTACTTTATTGGCTTTGGAGCAGAATGCCTGGCACCTTCGTCTCAACCTTTTTTCATAAAAACCAAGACGAAATAAACACCTTAAATCCATAGTATTGTCACACAAGTCACCCAATGTGTGTAATCAGCTAAGAAAAATAACATTCACAAACAACAATAATGATTCCAGTCTGCCCCAATTCCATTAGTTTCTGCACATACATTTCACCCACTTTCTCTAAAGCATTCACGTCTTTTAATTACTTATGTCCATATTATTGTTGCCAGTTTGTTTACTATCTGCTCATTCTTGGGGTGATGTACCTTCTCTGGGGAGTGTCTTTCCCGTGATGAGTGCTTGATCAGGGCAAAATATGTGTCTTTCACATCCAATGTCTCTGATGGGTTAATGGCTTGCAGAGGACAATTCCTTGTCATTTCTAGTTTTCTGATTTGAATGAAAGCTGCTTCTTGTTGTATGCCCCAACAATACTGCACATCCTTAGCATTGAGCTTACAGAGGCATTCACACTCTGATGATAATTCACTTGGAGATAGCAAGAACTGCAGATACTGGAGTCAGAGTTAGTATGGTGTGGAGATGGAGGAACACAGCAGGCCAGGCAGCATCAGAGAAGCAGGAAAATTGACATTTCATTCCTGATGAAGAGTCCATGTCGACTCTGCTGCTCCTCTGATGCTGCCTGACATGCTGTGTTCCTCCAGCTTCACACTGTATTCACTCTGATGATAAATTAGGCAAGGATTAAATAGTTCATGCATTCAACAAATCACTAATGTGCTTTCACATCTCTTCCTTGCTGTATCTGGGCTATTGCTCTCTCATTGTCAGGCTCCAGATGAAATCTATTTGTTGTCAGTACCTGACCAATGTACTTGACTTCAAACATCTTCAATTGCACCAATTGGCTTCTTCCATTGTGTCTCCACATCCATAGATTAACAAATCACACACAGTTGCTTCCACTCGGAAAAGATTGCGAGCCATTCCACAACATTGTCTTTGATGATCCTCTGGAATAACAGAAATGCCAAATGGGATCCACTACCAGCTATAGCTCCCAACGGGACTCTCAGATGATGCTGGCTCACCTGCCAATAGCCATCCTTCACACTGAGGATAGTAAAAGCCTTGCAAGTTGTGGCAAAATCTCTTCAATGGTTGGCATGGGTTAGCGAAATCTCTACAAGGCTTTGTTGAAATCGTTTTGATCTCTACATACACACCACAGCCTTCTCTCACATCTCTCACCAAGACCCCTGATTCCTGACTTACCTAGGGTCCTCACCACAGTGGTACAGTCTTTAAAAGTATCTCAGAATCTCCCAAGGGCTATCTATAATAACCACCTACTAAAGGCTTCCTGCTTACTGACTGCTCCCTGAATGCACTCTTGAAACCTTCAACAATTCTAAATGTTTTAAAGACGGCAATTAAAGTTTTCAACATCCAGCTCTTGGATTCAGCTGATATCTTGGAAAGAAGGGAACTGGAAGGGAAGAAAAAGATTAACAATCGACATTCCACTTCTGCACTCACATGTAAACATCATAATGAAGCTTTTTGTTGCTATACTGTTCCTTCTGGAGGTGCTGGTTCCTGATGAGTTTCATTTCCAGAGGCACCAGCCATCCTCTGGTACCTTGCCAAAAGGGCAATTTATTACCGAGCCTAAACAATGAACTTCAGCACGCTGTTGAAGTATGGGGCTATGTCTGTCGGATTCCATCTGGTTTCTATCTGGAATAAGCATTGTGTAGTTTCTTCCATATCTAGCTCAGTCACAGTTCCTAATTAACTGAAGTGTCTCTACTATTCCAGCTGAGTTCTGTTACCTTGATATAAAACAACAATTAAATCTAACACCATCCTTGTTTCCATAACTCTATTTCACACTGGACAACGTATTGAGAGGTGGTATTATTGTGACATACAACATTCTGAGGGCATTTGACTGAGAGGATGTTTCCGCTCATTGGGGAAATCTGGAACTAGAGGGTACAATTTCAAAATGACGCTTTTCCGAAACTAAGATGCAGATGAGGAGATATTTCTTCTCCCAGAGGGTTGTTAAACTTTGGGATTCTCTTCAATGTACAACAGTGACTGAGCTAGATATGGAAGAAACTACACAATGCTTATTCCATTTAGAAACCAGATGGAATCTTTGGGATTCTCTTCAATGTACAACAGTGAAGGTTGGAGCCCTGACTATATTCAAAGCATAGGGTTGGAAAGATTTTTGGTTGACAAACAAGTCGAGGATTATGCAGGTGAGGCAGTGAAGAGAAATTAAGGCCTGTAAGAACTATTAAGGGACTTCTATGAATTTGTTCATTAACTTACAGTAACCTCATTCAGCAACTTGGGAAATATATGGCATCTAAAAATATAAAATACTTTCAGAGGCACAAGAAAACCTTGTTTTCATAATTCAAAACATCAGTGGGAATAAAAAGTGAAAATATAACCAATGTGTAAGTTCATTCCCCTACCTCTTAATTTCAATGTAGATTATTCTTCAACCAGTTATCTACATTTGCAAATAAGTCACGGGTAGAAGATATTACATTCATAAATTCATTACTTGTGCACTGAAGACTTCATTTTACATTGAGAAGGGGTAATGGGTTATTTTCAAAGATTCTCCTATTCTGCCAGGAACCTAGCAAATTCAAACAAATTCCAAAGTCCTGAGGCTCAAGGTACACATGATTACTTCATCATTCTGAGTTATTGTTGTAATTTGGTGACATCTGTTTGACTTCAACACATAAAAGGAAGCAAACAAAAGATGATATTTTAAAATGTTAGCTCATCAAAACCTGCGAGCAACTAATCCTTGGAATCGGAACAATACTAAGATCTTGGAAAGGTTTTTGTTGTTGATAATGCAATTTGATGATACGAGTGACAATGAATCAGATCTAGCAATTAACTTTGCAGTAAAAGTCATTACAGAATGACAAAGAACGTATCGTTATGAGACAGCAAAAAAACCTAAACAAAATTAATTTGCATGTTTTGATTCGATATATGCAGCATAACCATCCATTAGAAAAAGGCAATGAGACTGGGCTCCTTACTGACATTCCTGTATGGGTTAGAGAAACCTCAAGTAAGTACAATTGTATGAAACCCATTACTGGCTGCATGATACCTATGTTGGGAAGGCCACGCAGGTCAGCATGTTATGTCTCATCAGGGATGTTAGAGAAGCAGTCAAAACGTAGCATTATCAGTTGTTCCAGCTGATTTAACACACATTGTGGAAATGTGGTCTGTGCAGGTCCGCTGAGGATTTAGGCTAAACACTCCCAAGTGAACACCAGTCTCTTGTATCCATGTAACCTTATCCAGATTGCAGATGACTGCAGATGACTTACATCTGTTGGGGTGACATTTGTGCAGGTCCTGAGGATTGTTTTTGGAGGACCTGTGTTAAGTTAGGACATGAGTTCAGGGAGGCAAAGTCCATTTGTACACACCATGTCTGCAGGAAGTGGAGGCATGTGATTGCAATGACACTGAGACTGACACATGACAAAAAACTGTCACAGAGGCTACAGTGAGGAAAGCTCCATAAACAGAAAGGAGAAGGAGTGTTGTCCACCGAAGGCCAAACCCTCCATGGTTTTTCAAAGAGTTCTTCTCAAACTTCAGCAAGGAGCAACATTTGATGCACCCAAAGTTCAACAAGGAGATGGGTACACAATTTTGCCAGCTTGTTCAAAAGGGTGTGCAATCACCTACCAGGATGTACATGGCCCCGCCAGTGCCTGTAAAAATCTCAATCACATTAAACTTCGATTTGGCTCAATTTGACCGGGCAATGTATTGAGCACTCTCACAGTGACAATTAGAAAGCAGACAAATTTATATTGTACCGCCTAAGCATAGGGGGATGTGATGAGAGGGCACATCAATTTGACAGGATAGTGGAATTCCCAATTCTAAAAAATTGGGAGCCACTAATCCCAACCTTGGCCCGGTAACTAATAACATTTACTGAGAAAAGGTTCAGAAGCCTGTACAATTGGTGTGTGATCAGAAACAGGGTTAAGCTGTTGAATGCCTATGACCCTGGCAGCTGTGCCTGCATCCTGAGCGAGGTTGCCATTCCTATTCCATGGGCCTTCAAGAATAAACAGAAACCAGCTGCTTGGAGGCAATTAGATTCCCAAATGGCTGAAGACGCTCCTCTGTCAGTGTATGTGAGGTCCACAGTTCTTTTCGATAGAGACATGGTGGAGTAAACATCAACATTCTCAAGCGAGGATTCCATTGTCTGGAATTCTCAGGGTGAGCTCTTTCATACTAACTGCAGTGTGTCTACAGCCTCATGGTGGTCTGCTGGTCCTCTTCACTCTTGCTGTTCTGAGGGCACAACCATTGCCATCTGGAGGCTGTCTCAGTGCAGTAGCAGTCACCAGAGCAGGAGGCAGAAAAAAATCCAGTGACAATCAGTTCATTCTGAACAAGCTCACTGGAGATACTCATTCAGATTCTATTTCCCTTTGGAAAACCTCCCTTTGCCATCATTCCCCATACTGACACCCCCATCCCGTTATATCCCTTAACCAAGATTCTGCCATTAGAACAACCGATTATATCTTTTCCAAAACAACTTCATACAAAAACATACCCACTTCTCCAAACAAAGCCAAACTATCCACAACTCTGTGTTTCTTAGTAAGAGTGTTTCGGATTATTTTGCCTAGTCCATTGCTCTTACATAATGCTTCCCTAGTGACTACAGCATGGTTGATGGAAGGCTAATGGAATTCACTGGAGGATAATGCAGATGGTTTGAAGGATGACCTACAGCTACCCTGGGCCAAGAAGGTCCTGTATTAGCTTTACCTCCTTGGGAGCAGTCAAGATGGACAGGAAACTGCCAGATACTGACAAAGTGGCAGCAATTAGACAATAAATGCTATCTTCCTGAGAGAGGGGGAAGCATGTTCCTGCTCAATGGTGCCACCGCCAATCACATGGGGTAACATTGTGGGAGCAATACGAGTAATCTGCTGGAGGGCAACTTTCCACACTGCTGGGAGAACTGGGACCAAAATCCAAAACCAAGACAGGTTGAGATTACAAAGCAGCAAGTATGGATTCATGAGGCTGGATTCTTCAAGTTGGTATGGTCTCTTCCCTACCCCCAAGCCCACCTATAAGCCATGGGTGCCAGGAGCTCACCCTTAATCCCATCAGGTTCAGGGTTAATTGCTTTGCTGTTAGCTTTCTGACCCTATGTCAATTGGATTGATTGGTAACTTCATAGTCTCAGCAGTAGGAATCATGACTGTTTCATGGTCAAAAGAAAGCACTCAAGAGAAGGAATAGATGAAGACGTCTGAAGAATAGTGAGGCCCCTGGTGTGGGATGGAAAAACCTCAGAACTTTTTTTGAGCTCAACCCTAAGCTGCTCCTGTGGTTCAGAAGTTCACCACGTTTATATATCACTATATGGATCATCAATTTAATGTGGTGGATAGGCTGTTGATCCCTTATGCAATAGCTTTAGGAGCTCCTTGTTCATTTTGGAACCGTCCAGGTCAAAGCAGAGGCATGTGGTCCAAAACGCCCTCAACTGCAGAAGAGGTGAAAGAAGACTATGTGTCTCCTTGGTTACCAAGGCAGAAGAGAGCTGCAGCTACAAGGTAATTCCAATCATTATAGTTTTAACACATAACCAAAATCTGACCAGCAAGCCATCACTTGGATGACGATGGTGTCCTAAGATCCACACCTTACATATAGTCATAGTCCTCATTAGAGAGAGACAACTGGTGGTGGTTTATCCTGAGAGTTCATCACAGTAACCTCAGCTGGTACAGGAATTGAACCCATGCTGTTGGCATCACTCTGCTTCAGCCAACTGAACTAGCTGAAGGAACATGCAAATACGTTGTCTTGGAAAAGAAAAGCTCACAATGAGCCTTAAGCCCACAGTGTTGGTTTGCCATCTGGATCTGCCAGAACTCCCTAACTGTACAAGTCTAAGGCAAATGACACGTCCCCACAACTCAGCCATAATCAATATGCCACTGTCATGAGGTTGGGACCCATATATCTGATAAAAGTGTTCAGGGAAAGTTCTATTCTGACCTTGATGAAGTCCTTACTTCATCCCAAAAGAAGGAAAGGAACCCCTTTATAGGCCATTTTAGTGCCAAGTTTGGTGGAACTCCATGTCTAGAGTAGAATCAAAGAGACAAACAGCATGGGAAAAGCCGATACAAATGGCACTGTACTGTTGACAAAGTGCACACAGCGTGTGCACCCTCATTTACCTGTTGACAAATACAAAACCACATGGAGCCATTCAAGATCAAAACACTGGCAGCTCCTAGCGCTGTGCTTCCCAAGCCTTTTGAGCTATGACCCATTTTAAGGACTCACACTTGGTCCAAGCCCAGGTTGAAGATAAAGGGAATGGGGAAGAGTAGGTGACTGGGGTTGGTTTACGAGGAGCAGGTTTACAGGCACTAAAACAAAAAAGACACCAACGACTTTGTAGGCTCTGTTGGTGTCACTGATCAGAGTTTATTCAATTAGGCCACATTCACAGCTGACAAGGTCATGCACATTTAAAAGGGTTGTACAGGACTGTAATCTCAATCACTGTTGCACAGCTACCCTTGATACTTCATTGTACATGACACTAGTTGTTTATGGAACACTTGCGTGAGACTATGTCATGGTTTGAGTCAAATATCTAAGTGATGTCTGTATCACTGTACTCCTGTGGGGATTTAATCCTGCTGGATAGATTACTACCTTGTGTGATTGTTGAGAATCATCCACCTGGTCCCAGGACAAGTCAACATCTAAATCTCAAAGAGGAAAATGAATAATATCTCAGTTCTAAATCAGCTGAAACAAACCGAGGGATTCTCAGTGCAGCTGATGGCCAATTTGGAAAATCTTCATACACTCAACTCAGTTATAGAACTGTGGGATCAAACAAAATCAATTGGACCAGACACTTGTGTACAGACCATTAGTTCTGAGCATCATTTTCACCTCCTCAACTGGTTTGATGAAAACAATACTGGAATGTATGATCTCCTAAAACGTAAATGAGCATCAGTCATTGCCTGACTGAAAAAAACCAATGTCACAAGTGAAGGAGGCGGCATTTCAACAGATCAAGCCTGATTCCCAAAGATAAGTCTAGAAGATAAAGAATATGTGATGTGAAGAGAAAGGTCAAGAAATACAAGAAAATGCTGAACATTGCAACACATGAAGTTTTTTTGAAGCCACTAGGCCCATTTATAGACATTGATCAAATGGACAAAATCCTTTTCTTTCACAGGATGATGTTGCTGTTCCGAAGGTAGACAATGGCATTCGCCATCGGAGGAAAGAACAGTTTTAGAATCTCCTTAACTGGGGTATCTGCAATAACAGCTGATATTCTCCAGGTTATCACCAATACTGTATGGTGAATCAATGAGCAAACCTCCATCACTGGGGGAGCCACAACAGACAATCAAATAGAAGTAAAATCAAGGAGCCAGTGACCCTGAACGTATGCCAGCTGAGGTCTTCACAGATGCGTTTTTGTTTCTCACATCAAGCTGTGCTCCTAGCAGGTGGATTCCTGAATTTGAGGGGAAAAAGAACATTGTGCTTATTTCAGGAACAGAACAATTGTAACCATCCTCAAGAAGTCATGCTTTGGAAACTACCGAGGTAATTCCCTCCTGTCTGTAGCACGGAAATTCCTGACACACATTCTCCTCAGTTGCCTGCTTCCTGATGAAGGAAATCCTCCCAGAGACACTTTAGATTCATGGATGAGAAAGATGGCCAAGGCTAAAGGGATAGCAATGAAATAAGGCAATGAGTCACATTGGCCATAATGTAGGAGAACTGCGGAACATGCTCTGGGGGAGATTGTTCTAAACTATCTCTCAATCTATCTACACAGCTAACAACAGCATACAGTGTGGAGGTATCCACACTGACTTTCTGTAAGAGCCCGATCTCTCCATCAGCACTGTCAGGATCACAGTCCTCCACTGCCGGCTCTGCAGAATCTTCTGCAGAAAGGGGAGGATGTGAATATCCGGCACCCTCCTGATGGTCTGGAAGCGCTCCCTCCTTTTGTGAGTTTACTCATCCTGCAGGCAGACTAAGAGAATGATCGAATGTCATCACTGTGTGTGAATGAGCACTTCCTCGGCACACACATCCATGCCATGTCCTGAGCCCTGCCCAGTAAGTGCGTAGCCATGGTACTGCCCAGGATGAGGTAGGATGTTGACAGCATGAGATTATTGGTACATGTTCAGTACAAATGTTGCACATACCTCTGAAGCTTGCACTCTATCATCCTACTAAACATTGCTCTGCAATGACAGTTAGGCTGACTAATGCCTCTCTGGTTGTCAGTGCTCAGTGAGTAGATGGTGACACACACCTTTGCAAAGAACAGGACATTCATCCCCTTCCTGCACTGGGTCTAGGTTCTGTTGTCGGGCACATTGTCTACCTGCTAAGCCGCGCTGCTACCTTGGTCCAGTCCACCTTGGTCAGATGGAAGAGTCTCCTGTTGCTATCTTTAGGGAGGAGGACCTCCCTTTCCAGGGCAGCCTGGAATACAATCTCTGGCCAGGCACTGTGTTACCTTAATGCTAGTCTTTCCTTTGGTTTAGTTGAATTGAGGAGGGCAGGAGGAAATGCAGGGAGGTGAAGGCATCAACAAAGCACAGTGATGTTGCAGACATGCAATGAGTCTGTTTAAATATGATGCCAGGGCCTATCTCTGAAAGGCCTTGGTGGGGTTAAGGACTTCCTGCACACCCCTGCCTATAAGGTTCTCTTCTGTACATGAAGGTTCAATAAAGAGTGCAGGACGGTGTGCCAGAAGCAGACCTGAGGATGAGGTGTCAACCTAGTGAAGCCACCAAACATGATTACTTGCACGCCAAACAGCATAAGCAGCCAGTGATAAACAGACCTAAGGGATCCCACAAACAATGGATCTGATTGGTTGTCTGCTCTGCACTCCTGCCACATCAGTCGTGAATGGTGGTGGACAATTAAAGAACTCACTAAAGGAGGGGGGTCCATAAATATCCCCATCCCCAACACATCAGTGCAAAAGCTAAGCCTGAAGATTTCGCAGCAATCTACAGCCAGAGGTGCCAAGTGGATGATCCATCTCGGCCTCCTCCAGTGGTCCCCAGCATTACAGATACCAGTCTTCAGCCAATTCGATTCACTCCACGTGATATCAAGAAACGGTTGGAGACACTGGATACTGCAAAGGCTAAGGGCCCTGACAACATTCTGCAATAACACTGAAGACTTGCGCTCCAGAAATCCCCGCTACCTTAGCCAAGCTGTTCCTGTATAGTTACAACACTGGCATCCACCCGACAATGTGGAAAATTTCCCAGGTACACCCTGTGTATAAAAAGTAAGGCAAATCCAACCCGGCCAATTACCGCCCTATCAGTCTATGCTATTCTTGATCATCAGTAAAGTGATGGAAGGTGTCACTAACATCGCTATCAAGCAGCACCTGCTCAGCAATAACCTGCTCAGTGACACCCAGTTTGGGTTCTGCCAGGTCCACTCAGCTCCTGACATCATTACAGCCTTGGTTCAAACATGGACAAAAGAGCTGAATTCCAGAGGTGTGGTGAGAGTGACAGCCCTTGACATCAAGGCTGCATTTGATGGAGTGTGGCATCAAGGAGCCCTGGCAAAACTGGAATCAATAGGTATCATGGTACAAACGCTCCGATGTTTGGAGTCATACCTGGCACATAGGAAGATGGTCATGATTGTTGGCGGTCAGTCATCTCAGCTCCAGGACATCTCTTCAGGAGTTCCTCAGGGCAGTGTCTTAGGCTCAACCATCTTCAGCTGCTTCATCAATGACTTTCCCTCCATCGTGAGGTCAGAAGTGGGGATGTTCGCCGATGATTGCACAATGTTCAGCACCATTCGTGGCTCCTCAGATACTGAAGCAGTCAAAGTTCAAATGCAACAAAATCTGGACAATATCCCAGCTTGGGCTGATGAGTGGAGAGTAACATTCATGCCACACAAATGCCAGGCTATGACCATTACCAATAAGAAACAAGCTAACTACCACCTGCCTTGGCATTCAATGGAGTTACCCTGCCTGAATTCACTCACTATCAACATCCTGGGAGTTACCATTGACCAGAAACTCAACTGAACTCACCACATAAGCACAGGGTCGACAAGAGCAGTTAGAAGCTAGGAATACTGCGGCGAGTAACTCATCTTCTGACTCCTCAAAGCCTGTCCACCATCCACAAGGCACCAGTCAGGAGTGTCATGGAATACTCCCCACTTGCCTGGATGAATGCAGCTTTAACAACACTCAAGAAGCTTGATGCCATCCAAGACAAAGCAGCCCACTTGATTGGCACCACATCCACAAGCATCCACTCCCTCCACTACTGACGCTCAGTAGCAGCAGTGTGTACTATCTACAAGATGCACTGCAGAAATTTGCCAAAGATCCTCAGACAGCACCTTCCAAACCCATGACCACTTCCATCTAGAAGGACAAGGGCAGCAGATATATATGGAACACCACCACTTTCAAGTTCCCCTCCGAGCCACTCACCACCCTGACTTGGAAATATATCGTCATTCCTTCACTGTTACTGGGTCAAAATCCTGGAATTCCCTCCCTAAGGGCATTGTGGGTCAACCCAGAACAGGTGGACTGCAACATTTCGAGAAGGCGGCTCACCACCACCTTCTCAAGGGCAACTAGGGACATGCAAGAAATGCTGGCCAGCTAGCAACACTCACGTCCCACAAATGAATTTAAGGAATGAGCAAACATTCACATTCCTACATCATGAGCTGAGAACTATCTGTTTGAGCAAGAAAACACAACTTGCCCTCAAGTGTGACTCCCACTTCCTGGCCTGTCTCCACAATTCCAATGTTCCAATGTCTTCCAAAGTTCAGTCTATGTGTCTTTGTCTCCTGCAACAGCAATCCTCTCGGGGTGCAGGGAGAACCATAGCATTGTTAGGGAGGGAATTCTAGGATTTTGACCCAGTGGCACTGAAGGAACAATGACATACAGTGTTTCTAAATCAAGACAGTGAGTGACTTAGAGGGGAATGTACCGATGATGGTGTTCCCTGTATCTGCTGGGCTTGTTCTTCCAGAATTTGAAAGGTGCTGTCTAAGAAGTCTCAGTAAGTTTCTGCAGTGCATTTTGTAAATAGTACACACTGAATGGCCCCTTATGTTGATGGTGGAGTGAATGTTGTAAGTGAATGGGATAACAAAGAAGTGGGCTGTTTTGTCCTGTATAGTTTCAAGATTCTTGAGTCTTGTTGGAGCTTTACCCATTCAGAAAAGTGGGGACCTTTCCATCATACGCCTGACTTATGTCTAGTAGATGTTGGATAGGCTTTGGGGAGTCAGGAGGTAGGTTACTTACCCTAGAATTCCTAACCTCTGACCTGTCACTGTCGGCATAGTTTTTATATAGATAGTCTAGTTTAGTTTCTGGACAATGGTAACCTTAAGACCATAAGACCATAAAACATAGGAGTGGAAGTAAGGCCATTTGGCCCATCGAGTCCACTCCATCATTTAATCATGGCTGATGGGCATTTCAACTCCACTTACCCGCACTCTCCCCATAGCCCTTGAAGATATTAACGTGAGGGATTTGGAGATTGTAATGCCATTGAACTTCAAGAGACAATAGTTAGATTTTCCGGTGTTTGAATTGATCATTGTCTATCAGTCATGTGGCATGAATGTTACTTTTCACTTATCAAACCACGATTAGACGTCGTTCAGATCTTGCTGCATATGGACATGGACTGTTTCAGTATCTGAGGAGTTGTGCTTGGTGCTGAACATTGTGCAATCATAAACAATCATCCACATTTCTGACCTTATGATGGAGGGAAGGTGATTGATGAAGCAGCTAGAGATATTTGAGCCTAGAGCAATGCCCTGACAAACACATGCTGTTTGGGGCTGAAAAGACTGACTTTCTACAAACAACAGTCCTCCTTTGTGCAAAGTATGTCTTCAACCAGTAGAAAGCCTTTCTCCCCAATTCCCATTGACTCTAGCTTTGCCAGCACTCCTTGACACCGTGCTCAGTCAAATGCTACCTTAACATCCAAGGCTGTCCTCTCACCTCACTTCTGGAGTTCAGCTCCTTTGTTCATGTTTGGCCTAAGGTCGTAATGAGGTCAGGAGCCAGTTGACCCTGGCAGATCCCAAACAGAGCATCAGTAAGCATGTTATTCCTTTGCAAGCGTTACCTGACAGCACTGTCAGTGGCCCCTCTATCACTGTGCTGATGATCTAGAATAAATTGATGGACAGTAATTAATTATGTTGAATTTGACCTGTTTTTTGTATATAAGATGTACCTAAACATTTTTCCATATTGCTGTATAGATGTCAGTGTTGTACTGGAACAGCTTGGTTGGGGTGCAGCTAGTTCTGGGGCACATGCTTTCAGTACTTTGGCTGGAATGTTGTCAGGGCCCATAGTCTTTGCAGTATGCAATGCCTTTCGGCTGTTTCTTGATGTCATGTGGTGTGAATCGAATTGGTTGAAGACTGGCATCTACAACGCTGGGGATCACTGGAGGGAGCCAAGATAACTCGTCTACTCAGCACTTCTGAGATGTAATTACTTTAGTCTTGTCTTTTGTTAGATATAAAAATAAATCACAGATCCCAGTGGAGATTTCCCTATCTAGGTAGTTTCATGTGACCAACAGCTGCCTACTCTTTATATATTAACTAATCAATGTGTCATTAAACCAGGCTAGTTTTCATGTGATAAACATTAGCACAGCACAGTGAAATAAATAAGATTATACAAATCAAGGTTAGCAGAAGATAATGGAAAGTTGAGCTCCCACTGCCCAGGATACATTGATTATTTTCTGCCGTATTGAAATACTGCCCAGTTGTAATTCTTGTCCCATAATGCTGAAGCTATAGCAGCATTTAGTTGGTGTGTTAAACCTTAAAAGGTTTGTGGGAATCAAAAATCAACCTCCCCGTGGAGCTCATTGAGTTTAATTTCCCTTTGTAACAGGCAACAGCCTGCCTAGCTGGACCTCATCGCCTGAGCCCGAGGGTGCTGCATTGTGGTGTAGAGGTAATGTTCCTACTCCTGGACTGGTAGGCCCAGATTAAAGTCCCACCTGCTCCAGAGATGCGCAATAATAAGTTTGAACAGGTTGATTAGAAAAATAGATTAAATTTTTTTTTAAAAAGCAGACCAAAAAAATCTAATGCAGATCCAGAGAGTTCTTGTGGCACAATGGTAGTGCTCCTATTTCTGAGCCAGGGGGCCGAGGTTCAAGCTCCACCTGATCCAGAGGAGTGTAATAACGTCTCTGCACAGGTTGATTAGCAAATGGGATAAAGCAGATCCAGGTAGTAATGTGGTTGAGAGTTCTAAGGATCTAGAGGCTCCAGTCTCCATGGAGATATGAGTACAAATCACATTGCTGCTGGTAGCTTGTCATGCCAAATCTTTGTGTCAGCGAGCTCCATTTAAGTTGCACAAGACAAAATGTAACGTGTTTTGTGCAAAACGATCTATGATGAGCAACAACACAAAACTTCAATCAGGTCAGCAGCTGCATTGTAGCTGGCTATAAATAGGTCTAAGCAGTGGGATGTGGAGGGGGGGGTCATATCTGCGACTGTCTGACCCTCCTCTACAATTACATTTGAGCCTGGTTATCTTTGGAGAGGGGACACGCGCTGTCCATCAATGCTCTCGATGCCTTTAGAGAGAGGTGAGCACCATGTGGATACAGCGCTTTATCTCCCTCTCCAGCTACACTTTGATTTAGTCCTTTCCCTCTCTCTCTATCCTCAACCTCCCTCCTTCAGTTTTGATGGTTTGTATTGCCCATAATGGGCTATGCTTGTAAATATTTAATTGGCTACGCAGGAGATTACCGGTGGTGAGGGTGATCAGTTGTTTAAAAAAACAAAATTACGGTGATTTGGTGGTGGGAAAGTCACTCAGTTATTCATGATAGATCTTCTGGATATAAAAATGATAAAAATAAGAGAAATAAAGCAGACCCAGGGGTTGGGTCTATAGAAGTGTCTCCCCCAGCTGGGACTAGACCAAGTATTCCATGAGTAGTGGCTCTATTTCGGCGTTTGACAATAAATGATGTTCCTTTCCAGTCAGTCTTTCTGAGCTATTACAGTTAGCAAGGGCAGCAACTGAATCCCTAAGATCCTGCTGCCTTTCTGATGGCACCCACACATTAACCTGCCCTTCTGAGCAAGTTAGCATGACCCTTACAGGAGGTCAGCTGGATCCTACCTTAAGCAGGTAGATCAATGCCAATGCCCAAACAGGAAGTTGATTAGGCTCAGAATGACTGGAAAACAGGGTGAATTGGGAAGCTGACATGGACGTTGGAGAGTGTTGGTTAAATGACGTGTACAACAATAACAATAATTTACACTTATATAGTTCAATTAAAGTAGTAAAACTCCCCAAGACACTTCACATAGGCATTACCAAACAAACTTTGGTACCATAACATAAAC
This sequence comes from Ginglymostoma cirratum, assembly GCA_024137785.1. NCBI lineage: Eukaryota > Metazoa > Chordata > Chondrichthyes > Orectolobiformes > Ginglymostomatidae > Ginglymostoma > Ginglymostoma cirratum. Next base: position 39,381,123 of record JAHRHZ010000112.1, read on the forward strand.
AGGAACTGCTGGAGAAACTCAGTAGGTTTGGCAACATTTGTGAAGAGAGAAACAAAATTAATATTTCACATCCAGTCTGACTCTTCATCAGAACTCTGCATGGTAGACAGTTTCAGCCATGTTATTTAGATATTTCTTTCTAAATTCCTGTTGAACTTCAAGTCAAGTGACTTTGGTGGCCATTTTGAAGGGCCCTAGCCTGTTTATTCCCTGTTACCTCTCACAACTAAGCCTGAGGCCTTTAACTTGGACGATGAGATTTAAAACCTAATGGTCGATATCTTCTATTATCGTGATACTGCTGACTGCCATCTCCACCTTCTCACCATCCTGTTCTGTCTCTGCCTTTAGGTGAAACTTCTCTTGGTGACATGATCAGGTCAAGACTACATCCTGCTAAGGGAAGTATTGCCTGTAGGTTGGTAACTGTCCTATTCATTGAGATGATGTTAACTTTTACACGTCTTGGATCTTAAATAGGCCAAAATGCTATCGCCACATTGCTATTTCTGCAGCCAAAATGGGCCCTGATAAATTTATACCACTAATACCAACGAGGATCGTGGCTCAATAATGCTTTTGCTGACACTATCATGACAGAAAGGCCTCAGCTCAGTGAAGACGCAGAGTAGGCTCACATCAATGTTATTTGCCTGTAGCAGCGTTATCTCTCTGCAGTACTGTTTGCAAGGCTTTTTTTTTCTCAGAACCACTTAATCAGCCTAGTAAATCATTTCCAAATGTTTCAAAGCTGTCTGAATCAAACCGTTCCTTGTTTTAAAAGTCCTATCTAACAGTTTGCAGGAAAACAGTGATAGCTTGTTTCCAGGTTGCTGATAATCATTTCAGAACTACTCTAAAAAGATTATTAAGCATATCAATGTCAATCTAGCACAGAAACTGTGAAATCAAGTTCTTTGGTCATGGTTTTTGGTCATTATTAAAGGTTGTCCACAGTCTTCATTTCAGGTTGTCTACTGTATGCTTTATGTGTTAATCTTTAACGTTGCAGCCAGATACACTATTTTGCTTTAGATTAAATCATTTTGACAGCTTCACATTATGGTGTAAATGCCTAACAGCACAAGTAGGTATTGGGATCCACTTATACAAGTTTTCTTACAAGGGAGCTATGGGAAAACAACTTTCCATGTTATTTAGTTTAAATACTATTGTATCCTTCATCTGAAAACATGCAGTGGCGAGGCATTCAGAGGTGCCTGGAACTTGGTGCAAGACTGTTTCATTCAGAGTGAGCAAAACTACGTGTGTTTCCAGCATTTTCTGATTAGTTCTATTTTCATGTCTGCATCTGTAAGGTTGTTTCTTTTGCCAGCTTTGTCATTTTAACGGCTTTATTTCTTTTTTGAAAAGCCTTTCATTTTACAGTATTTCCTGTTCATTCTTTTCATTTATTAATGTTTTTTCCCGTGAACCTCACCAAAATGATCAACTGCTCCCCATTACAAGGTTCCTAGCATGACAGCTAACCCAGTACTTTTCACTACTTTCCCTAATTTAATTCTCATAGCAAGCCTAATTTGGTTTCTGGTTAAGCAAAGGCTCGATTTAAAATGCTCGTCTTTATTTGCAAATCCCTCCATGACCTCATTCTTCCTGCTCTTTGCAATCCCCTGGAGCCTCACAACAATCTAAGAACCTTTGAACTTTTATGAAATTCATTCAGAAGGTGGTGAACCTTTGGAATTCTCTTCCCTGAAGAAATTGCTGAGTATGTCGAATACGGAAATTCAGAGGTTTCTAGAGACTAATGACATCAAGGGTTAACTGAGCTAGCACAGGGTGATCAGCCGTTATCTAATTGAATGACAGAACAGGTTTGATGGGTCGAATGGTCTACTCCTGCTCCCATGTTCTATATCTACATGCCCCTCTTTTAACCACTCAAACCACTTAGGTGACACATACAACAACAACTTTTTTTTACATTTATATAGCGATTGTTGTAAAACATCCCATAACACTTTGCATAGGCATTACCAAACAAAATTTGGTACAAATAATAAAACCAGGAAATGTTGGAGAAAGTCAGCAGGTCTGGTAGCATTTGTGAAGACAGAAATAAAGTGAACATTTCAAGTCCAGTAGTGCCATTATCCGCAAAGGCCCAGAGCTCCAGAATTCCCTCCCTCAACCTTTCCAAACTTTTACCTCACTTTCATCTTTTAACATGTTTCTTAAATCCTGCCTCTGTGAAGTTCTGATCATATCTGACCTAATATTTCCCTGTGTGGCTCAGTAAAGTTCCTTTGAATCCCCCGGAAGGTTTTATTGCGTTAGAGGTACTGAGGTGTGTAGAACTTGAGTATTGTTGAAAAGGACACACATTTTGTTGAAGCTTTTCATCTTTCATTCATCAGGACAATTCACAAGGCTTCCAATAAAGAGAAAAAGCCTCCTGCTCCTATGATGCTGCTTGGCCTGCTGTGTTCATCCAGCCCCACAGCTTGTTATCTCGGATTCTCCAGCATCTGCAGTTCCTTTTATCTCTGAGAAGAAAGTGTTGATTGGTTGTCAAGTTGACTCTGATTGGTAGAGATATTGAATGGCGAATGAAGCAGTTAATGATGATTGAATGTTAACTGCCAGGACATGTTTAGATTTTAAACAAGGCAGGTTGACTCTGGTCAGGAGAGAAATGAACCAGCAAATGGCTGTCACCAATTTTGTTGAGTTGAAATAGGTGGCAGTGCTTTTCTGAAATAGGTGGCAGTGATGTTCATACTTTCTGGCTGCAAAGAACAAAGTGCTGTGTATTAATATATGTGGCTTACAATGCTTACAAGTGTGTCACCCAGAAAGCCTGACTGACAATCTGAACTCTATTGTTGGTCTAATTCTATGCATACTCAAGATTATCCGACAGATGTTGTCAAATTGCCAAGTCCAATCCAATGTTGGGCACTCTGTTGTGAGTCCATTAAGCACAGGCTTGATGGGGACAGTCAGTGAAACATTTTCTGGATACACCAGAGTGTGCAAAGGGTGAAACTGACAATGAATTTTGGACTATCGGTTAGGTTTAGCCAGGATTCTGGACTAGAGTTTCCTGATGCAAAGGGAATAGACTCACTTGCAAACTATGTTAATCAAAATTTCATAATGTTTATCACTTAAGAAACAAGAATTCACCTGAGGGCAAAACAGCCTCTATCACAATCAGCTGATATTTCTAAATGTCCACAAATACTTATGCAATGTCATTCAGCCTCAAGTCTAGCCACTGTCAGGCTTAGTAGGCCTGACATCCTTGCTTCATTATTGCATTGGTTTTCTCAGCCTCCTTATTAGCTCCCTCAGTTTCTCTGTCAGACTCTCCTTCCTTGTGCAAGGAACCATACATCTCTCCCATGTCCCCCTTTTCCAACATGTCAGCCCGGCTTGAGCTGGGTTGTGCAAGGAATGCAAAAGATCACTTGTCTGGACACACTGTCCAATGACTAAAGTGTTTTACAAGATGATGAGAGGCATAGATACAGTGGATAGTCAGAGACTTTTTCCCAGGGCAGAAGTGACTTTTACAAGGGGGCATAATTTTAAGGTGACTAGAGAAAGGTATAGGGGAGATGTCAGAGGTAGGTTCTTCACACAGAGTGTGGTGGGCGTGTGGAATGCGCTGCCGGCAGTGGTAGTGGAGTCAAATACTTTAGAGAGTTTTAAGCGACTCTTGGATAGGCACATGGAGGATAGTAAAATGTAGGGTGTGCAGGGTAGATTGATCTTTGTAGGATAATTGGTTGGCACAACATCGTGAGCCGAAGGGCCTGTATTGAATATGTGAGCAGCACTGTGTCTAGAGACAAAAACTGCAGATGCTGGAATCCAAGGTAGACAAACAGGAGGCTGGAAGAACACAGCAGGTCAGACAGCATCTGGAGGAAAGGAGCAGACAACGTTTTGGGTATCATCCTTCTTCAGGTCTGGTCCAAATTTTGAGGATTTAAAATGTACCTGTGGGCTTTGAGGGATGAGATCGTGTGCCTTGTTTGGTACCTGTGTCTGTTTGGTATCAAGCTGAGGGGTTTGTACTGGGTTGATTAACCTTCTGAGGGTACTCCTAAGGGGCAGCCCTGGGGATGTGGTGAGAGTGGTGGTGATGGGGAAAACATTTGAGGAACCTGGGAGTTGTACATAACGGAAGCAACATGACAGCTGACTGTGGCATGGAAGGCCATTCAAGAGGGGGAAGCAAAAAGACTAGTGGTAGTTGTAGGAGATTCTTTAATCAGGGGAATAGATAGTATCCTTTGTAAGCAGGATCGAGAGTCCCACATGGTGTGTTGCCTGCCTGGTGCCAGGGTAAGGAATATCTCTGACCGGCTTGAAAAGATATTGGAGAGCGGGGGGGATGATCCAGTTGTCATGGTCCATGTTGGAACAAACAACACAGGCAAGACAAGGAAAGAGGGCCTATTCAAGGATTATCAGGACCTAGGAATGAAATTAAAGAGCAGGTCCTCAAGGGTTATATTCTCTGGGATACTGCCCGAGCCATGTGCAAATTGGCATATGGACACGAGAATAAGGGAAGTAAAAACGTGGCTAAAAGAGTGGTGTGAGAAAGAGGGGTTCCTTTTCATCGGGCACTGGCATCAGTATTGGAACAGGAGGAATCGGTACCACTGGGACGGTCTCCACCTGAACCGAGCTGGGACCAATGTTCTAACGAAGAGGGTAAAGAGGCTGGTCAACAGGACTTTAAACTAGAAAGTGGGAGGTGAAGGAAAGGGTAAAACATCCCCCAGTGGGGAGCAAAGCAGCTGGTTAACATCTATTGAAGTAGATTCCACTTCTTGGAAAAATATGAAAAAAATGACGAGAAAGGAGAACTCAGGAGAGGTTTTTAAAGTTTTCAGCATTGACACAAATAGGACAGAGTGTTTGGAAAGGGTTAGGAATCAAACTTCAAGCACACTGGATAAATGAGTGTCAATGAGAAGAGGGACAGTCAATACAGGACTGAAGGCGCTATATCTGAATGCATGCGGTGTAAGAAAAAAGGTAAGTGAGCTTGTGGTACAGATCGAAATTGGCATCACGGAGACATGGCTGCAAGGGGATCAGGATTGCGAGCTGACTATCCAAGGATATACATCTTATCAAAAAGATAGGCAGGTGGGCAGAGGGGGTGGGGTTACCTTATTAGTGAGAAATGAAGTTAAATCAATAGTTAGAAATGAAGTAGAGTCAGATGGTATATGTGTGGATAGAGCTGAGGAACCACAGAGGTGAAAAAAACCATAGATGAATTACATGCAGGCCTCTAAACAGTAGTCAGGAACTGGGGCACAAGATACACCAGGAGATAGAACAGGTGTGTAAGAAAGGCAAAGTCACGGTGATCATGGGGAATTTCAAAATGAGGTGGACTGGGAAAATCAGGTTGGTAGTGGACTGCAAGAAAAAGAACTTATGGAATGACTACGAGATGGCATTTTGAAGCAGCGTGTGGCGGAGGTCACTAGGGAACAGGCAATACTGGATTTAGTTGTTGGTACTGGATTTAGTGTTAAGCAATGAGGCAGACTTGATAAGGGAGCTTAAGGCAAAGGAGCTCTTCGGAGGCTTTGATCATAATATGATTGAATTTACTTTGCAATTTAAGAGGGAGAAGATAGAATCAGAGGTAGCGGTATTACAGCTGACCAAAGGCAACTACAGAGGCATGAGAGAGGAGCTGGGCAGGATTGACTGGGAGAGGAGCCTATCAGGAAAGACAGTGGAACAGCAATGGCAGGAGTTTCTAGGAGTAATTCAGGAGACACAACAAAAATTCATCCCCAGCAGCAAGAAGCATGGTCCAGGGACAATGAGGCAACCGTTGCTGACTAGGGAAATTAGGGATAGCATAAAAGCAAAAGAGAAAGCATATAATGTGGTGAAGGGCAGTGGGAAACCAGAGGATTGGGAACCTTACAGAGACCAACAGAGGGCAACAAAAACAGAAATAAGGAGGGAGAAGATTAAATCTGAGGGTAAGCTATCCAGTCTTATAAAGGAGTACTGTAAAAGTTTCTTTAGCTATATAAAGGGCAAAAGAGAGGCAAAAATTGACATTAGACCACTGGAAAATGAGGCTGGAGGGACAATAGTGGGGAACAAGGAAATGGCTAAGGAACTGAATAATTACTTTGTGTCAGTCTTCACAGTGGAAGACACAAGTAATATCCCAAAAATTCGAGAGAGACAGGGGGCAAAGCTGAGTCTGGTGGCCATCATCAAGGAAAAGGTGCTAGTAAAACTGAATGGCCTGAAGGTGGATAAATCACCTGGACCAGATGGACAATAGCCCAGAGTTCTAAAGGAGACAGCTGAAGAGATAGTGGAGGCATTAGTGGTGATTTTTTGGAATTGCTAGAGTCAGGGAGGGTCCCAGAGGACTGGAAAATCTCTAACGTGACACCCCTGTTTAAAAAGGGAATAAGGCAAAAGACTGAAAATTACAGGCCGATTAGCCTGCTTTTAAAAGGCTTACCTCGTGGAGTCGGTGGCCTCCGTTTGTTCAGCGGCGGGAGTCGAGAGAGAGTGCGAGGGGACTGCTGGGAAGGTTTAGTAGGAGCGGATACAGGACGGCTGAGTAAGTGAGATAATGTATTTGGGCAGTTGCTTTACCCGAAACACTACTTAGGTAGTGTCTCCCACCCATCCTACTCCTCTAACCATAAAAAAAGGTTCTAAGCGCCGATTTGGTAAGGTTACCAGTTTTTTTTTCTCTCAATAGTCTGTTCGGGAATTCAGAACAGTGGGAATGGGTGTTAGGGCAGTTGCATGCTCCTCCTGTAGGATGTGGGAGGTAAGGGTCACCACTAGTTTCCCCACTGACTTCATCTGCAGGAAGTGTACCCAACTCCAGCTCCTTGGAAACTGCATTAGGGAACTGGAGCTGGAGCTGGATGAACTTCGGATCATTCGGGAGGCCGAGAGGGTAATTGAGAGGAGTTACAGGGAGGTAGTCATACCTCAGGTACAGAAAAAAGATAGATGGGTTACAGTCAGGGGGCGGAAGGGGAACAGGCAGACAATGCAGGGATCCCCTGTGGCCGTTCCCCTCAATAACAAGTGTACCATTTTGGATACTGTTGAGGGGGACGACTTACCGAGGTAAGCCATGGAGTACAGGTCTCTGGCACAGAGTCTGTCCCTGTTGCTCAGAGGGGAAGTGGGGAGAGGAGGAGAGCATTAGTCATTGGGGACTCCATAGTTAGCGGGACAGATAGGAGATTCTGTGGGAACGAGAGAGACTCACGGTTGGTGTGTTGCCTCCCAGGTGCCAGGGTCCGTGATGTCTCGGATCGTGTTTTTGGGATCCTTAAAGGGGAGGGGGAGCAGCCCCAAGTTGTGGTCCACATAGGCACAAACGACAAAGGTAGGAAAAGGGATGGGGATGTAAGGCAGAAATTCAAGGAGCTAGGGTGGAAGCTTAGAGCCAGAACAAGCAGAGTTGTTATCTCTGGTTTGTTACCCATGCCACGTGCTAGCGAGGTGAGGAATAGGAAGGGAGAGAAGTTGAATGTGTGGCTACAGGGATGGTGCAGGAGGGAGGGATTCAGATACCTGGATAATTGGGGCTCATTCTGGGGTAGGTGGGACCTCTACAAATGGGATGGTCTACACCTGAACCAGAGGGGTACCAATATCCTGGGGGTGAGATTTGCTAATGCTCTTCGGGATGGTTTAAACTAATTCAGAAGGGGGGGTGGGAACCTGAATTGTAGCTCCAGTGAACAGGAGGTTGAGTGTAGTGAGGTCTTGAATAAGGTTTCAAGGTCGCAGGAGTGTACTGGCAGGCAGGAAGGTGGTTTGAAGTGTGTCTACTTCAATGCCAGGAGCATCCAGAATAACGTGGGTGAGCTTGCTGTACGGATTGGCACCTGGGACTTTGATGTTGTGGCCATTTCGGAGACATGGATAGAGTAGAGACAGGAATGGTTGTTGCAGGTTCCGGGGTTTAGATGTTTCAGTAAGATCAGGGAACATGGTAAAAGAGGGGGAGGTGTGGCATTGTTAGTCAAGGACAGTATTACGGTGGCAGAAAGGACGTTTGATGAGGACTCGTCTACTGAGGTAATATGGGCTGAGGTTAGAAACAGGAAAGGAGAGGTCACCCTGTTGGGAGTTTTCTATAGGCCTCCGAATAGTTCCATCCGAATAGATGTAGAGGAAAGGATTGCTAAGATGATTCTGGATAGGAGCGAAAGTAACAGGGTAGTTGTTATGGGGGACTTTAACTTTCCAAATATTGACCAGAAACGCTATAGTTCGAGTACTTTAGATGGGTCAGTTTTTGTCCAATGTGTGCAGGAGGGTTTCCTGACACAGTATGTAGATAGGCCAACAAGAGGCGAGGCAACATTGGATTTGGTACGGGGTAATGAACCAGGCCAGGTGTTAGAATTGGAGGTAGGTGAGCACTTCAGTGATAGTGACCACAATTTAGTTACGTTTACTTTAGCGATGGAAAGGGATAGGTATATATCGCAGGGCAAGAGTTATAGCTGGGGGAAAGGCAGTTATGAGGCGATTAGGCAAGATTTAGGGTGCATAGGATGGGGAAGGAAACTGCAAGGGCTGGGCACAATTGAAATGTGGACCTTGTTCAAGGAACAGCTACTGCGTCTCTTTGATAAATATGTACCTGTCAGGCAGGGAGGAAGTGGTCGAGGGAGGGAACCGTGGTTTACTAAAGAAGTTGAATCTCTTATCAAGAGGAAGAAGGAGGCTTATGTAAAGATGAAGCGTGAAGGCTCAGTTCGGGCACTTGAGAGTTACAAGTTAGCCAGGAAGGATCTAAAGAGAGAGCTAAGAATAGCCAGGAGGGTACATGAGAAGTCTTTGGCAGGTAGGATCAAGGAAAACCCTAAAGCTTTCTTTAGGTATGTCAGGAATAAAAGAATGACTAGAGTAAGATTAGGGCCAGTCAAGGACAGTAGTGGGAAGTTGTGCGTGGAGTCCGAAGAGATTGGAGAGGTGCTATATGAATATTTTTCGTCAGTATTCACACATGAAAAAGACAATGTTGTCAAGGAGAATGCTGAGATACAGGCTATTAAACTAGATGGGATCGAGGTTCATAAGGAGGAGGTGTTAGCAATTCTGAAAAGTATGAAAATAGATAAGTCCCCTGGGCCAGATGGGATTTATCCGAGGATTCTCTGGGAAGCTAGGGATGAGATTGCAGAGCCTTTGGCTTTGATCTTTATGTCGTCATTGTCTACAGGAATAGTGCCAGAAGACTGGAGGATAGCAAATGTTGTCCCTTTGTTCAAGAAGGGGAGTAGAGACAACCCTGGTAATTATAGACCAGGGAGCCTTACTTCGGTTGTGGGTAAAGTGTTGGAAAGGATTATAAGAGATAGGATTTATAATTATCTGGAAAGGAATAATTTGATTAGGGATAGTCAACACGGTTTTGTGAAGGGTAGGTCGTGCCGCACAAACCTTATTGAGTTCTTTGAGAAGGTGACTAAACAGGTGGATGAGGATAAAGCGGTTGATGTGGTGTATATGGATTTCAGTAAAGCATTTGATAAGGTTCTCCACGGTAGGTTATTGCAGAAAATACGGAGGCCTGGGATTGAGGGGCATTTAGCGGTTTGGATCAGAAATTGGCCAGCTGTAAGAAGACAGAGGGTGGTGGTTGATGGGAAATGTTCATCCTGGAGTTCAGTTACTAGTGGTGTACCACAAGGATCTGTTTTGGGGCCACTGCTGTTTGCCATTTTTATAAATGACCTGGATGAGGGCGTCGAGGGATGGGTTAGTAAATTTGCGGATGACACTAAAGTCAGTGGAGCTGTGGATAGTGCGGAAGGATGTTGCAGATTACGGAGGGACATTGATAAGCTGCAGAGCTGGGCTGAGAGATGGCAAATGGAGTTTAATGTGGAAAAGTATGAGGTGATTCACTTTGGAAGGAGTAACAGGAATACAGAGTACAGGGCTAATGGTAAGATTCTTGGTAGTGTGGATGAGCAGAGAGATCTCGGTGTCCATGTGCATAGATCCCTGAAATTTGCCATCTAGGTTGATGGGGTTGTTCGGAAGGCATACAGTGTGTTAGGTTTTATTGGTAGAGGGATTGTGTTTCGGAGCCATGAGGTCATGTTGCAGCTGTACAGAACTCTGGTGTGGCCACACTTGGAGTATTGAGTACGGTTCTGGTCGCCGCATTATGGGAAGGATGTGGAAGCATTGGAAAGGGTGCAGAGGAGATTTACCAGGATGTTGCCTGGTGTGGAGGGACGGTCTTATGAGGAAAAGCTGAGGGACTTGAGGCTGTTTTCATTAGAGAGAAGAAGGTTAAGAGGTGACTTAATAGAGACATACAAGATGATCAGAGGATTAGATAGGGTGGACAGTGAGAGCCTTGTTCCTCAGATGGTGATGGCTAGCATGAGGTGACATAGCTTTAAATTGAGGGGTGATAGATATAGGACAGATGTCAGAGGTAGATTCTTTACTCAGAGAGTAGTAAGGGCGTGGAATACCCTGCCTGCAACAGTAGTAGATTTGCCAACTTTAAGGGCATTTAAATGGTCATTAGATAAACATATGGATGATAATGGAATAGTGTAGGCTGGATGGGCTTCAGATTGGTTTCACAGGTCGGCGCAACATCGAGGGCCGAAGGGCCTGTACTGCGCTGTAATGTTCTATGTTCTATGTTCTATGGGTAAGATTTTAGAGTCCATTGTGAAGGATGACATTTCTGAATACTTGGAAGTGCATGGTAAAATAGGGCAAAGTCAGCATGGCTTTGTCATGGTGAGGTCATGCCTGGCAAATCTGTTAGAAATCTTTGAGGTCGTAATGAGCAGGGTAGACCAAGGAGAGCCAGTGGATGTTATCCACCTGGACTTCAAGAAGGCCTTCGACAAGGTGCCGCACAGGAGGCTGCAGAGTAAGATAAGGGCCCACAGTGTTAGAGCCAAGGTGCTATCAGGGATAGAAGATTAGCTGATTGGCAGAGGGCAGAGAGTGGGGTTAAAAGGGTCTTTCTCAGGATGGGTCCAGTGACAAGTGGTGTTCCACAAGGGTTAGTGTTGGGACCACAACTTTTCACGTTATACATTAATGATTGAGATGAAGGAACTGTGGGCATTCTGGCTAAGTTTGCAGACGACACGAAGATGGGTTGAGGGACAGGTAATATTGAGGAGACAGGGAAGCTGCAGAAGGATTTGGACAGGTTAGGAGAGTGGGCAATGAAGTGGCAGATGGAGTACAACGTGGGAAAGTGTGAGGTCATGCACTTTGGTAAGAAGAATAGAAGCACGGACTATTTTCTAAATGGGGAGAAAATTCAGAAGTCTGAAGTTCAAAGAGATTTGGGAGCTCTAGACTAGAATTCTCTCAGGGTAAACTTGCAGGTTGAGTCAGTAGTTAGGAAGGCAAATGGAACTTTGGCATTTATTTTGAGAGGACTTGAATATAAAAGCAGAGATGTGCTACTGAGGCTTTATGAGGCACTGGTCAGGCCACATGTGGAGTATTGTGTGCAGTTTCGGGCCCCATATCTCAGGAAGGATTTACTGGCCCTGGAGCGGGTTCAGAGGAGGTTCACAAGAATGGTCCCAGGAATGGAAAGCTTAACATATGAGGAATGTTTGAGGACTTTGGGACTATACTCATTGGAGTTTAGAAGGATATGGGGGGATCTAATTGAAACTTACAGAATACTGAATGGCCTGGACAGAGTGGGTGTTGGGAGGATGCTTCCATTGGCAGGAGGGACTCGGGGCCAAGGACACAGCTTTAGAGTAAAGGGAAGACCCTTTAGACCAGAGATAAGGAGAAACTTTTTCAGCCAGAGGGTGGCAAATCTATGGAATTCATTACCACAGAAGGCTGTACAGGCCAGGTCATTGGGTATATTTAAGACACAGATAAACAGGTTCTTGATTGTCAAGGGGATCAAGGATTACGGGGAGAAAGCGGGAGAATGGGGTTGAGAAACTTATCAGCCATGATTGAATGGCAGAACAGACTCGATGGGCTGAATGGCCTAATTTCTGCTCCTATGTCTTATGGTCTTATGACAGTGGCCCCTGGACAGCTAGCACCCACCTGCAGGTATTGTTACCTGCGCTCTCAAACATTGAATCAGTGATATCCTGTTCCTGCTGGAGAATGCCTTCGAGTTTTGAGCACCACAGTGAGCAGTGGATAGTGTCTGGATCCCAGTGTTCCCTGCAAATCCAATGTCTCAGCCACCTTGTTTCTCTGGCTGCATGGCGAACTGAACAATCTGTGCTGCTTTCCTGTAACAGATCTGGGTTAACTCCTGCATGTTGATTGGGACATGGCACACATGACTCCAGTTGAGGTTTACAACGACCCTACAGCTGGGAAGTTGATTGCAGCTCTGACCTTTAGCACCACACCCAGAGTGTTTCCCTGCAGGGGCTGGCAGCTATGGGTGAAAGTGTCTCCAGTCATGTGACAATGTCTCTGGAACAGTCACTCAGCTGCAGGCAGCTGGAGTGCTGTCTGTAAATCCTTGCTTCATAGACTGCTGATACCACACAAGATCCTGGTTCCCCTCTTCAGGCACTATATGCTCATCCACAGTCTGCTTCACCCTCTTGCCCTTGCTCTTTTCAGTCTAAGCAAAGCTAAGAAAGCTGAAAGTTGAGTTGACTGAATATGTGTCATCTCAGGTCTCATGGTGAGTTATTCTGGGAAGAGCAAGCGGTAAAATAGAGATTGAAGTGAACATGAGGGACATCGTAGGGGTGGGGTACGTAGTTAATGAGGTAAGTTTAGTAAGATTAGGCAGGGACTATCACTAGGCCTTATGGCAGTAATACTTCCAAAAGAACTCAACATAATCTGTACTTTGCCAAACATACATCAAGATTCAGCCCATTGTCTCCTACCAGAAAGTTTCAATCTACCAAATGTGTGTCTGTCATTTGGTAGATTTTCAAATGTTTCTGAACCACTTCATGGGCTTGTAAAAGTTGGCCTTAGAACTCTGCTCTGTAATCTTGGTTAGCATATCACAATTAGGACTGCCCACCTAGAAATCCCAACCATAGTCACAGCAAGAAGGAATGCAGCAGGAATGTGACATTAGGTGTAACACACTGACTTTCGAAATGGCTCATTCCCACTGGCAAGGCAGTTAAAATCAACCCTGGAGAATCTACTGTGAAACTGAACACCATACAGGGTCCAGCACCCATTGAAAATGTGAAAGGAGGAGAGCAGGTCAAAGAGTCAACTCCTCCTCGATTAAGTATTTTATGCGTAAAGACACCTTCAATGTTCCATTCAATCTAGTCTCTAAAGACAATCTGTTCAAGTTTTTAGACAGTGTGGAGCTGGAGGAACACAGGCAGCTGTGATGAAGGGTCTAGGCCTGAAACATTGGCTTTCCTGTTCCTCTGATACTGCCTGACCTTCTGTGTTCCTCCAGCTCCACACTGTATCGACTCTGACTCCAGCATCTGCAGTTCTTGCTATCTCCAAGTTTTTAGACATCGAAGTTTGCCAACTATAAAATGCTTTTGTAGGTTATAAAGATTGTGCCAATCTGATGCAGCTTTTTTGTTGTTCTTTAGTCATTGGCTGCCTTAACCTGAGTCTCCCACAGCTGGCAGCCAGATGAATTTAAGATTTAATGTTGGCTGGCAGCCAGAAAGTCCTTTATTTTCCATATTTGCACCTACTGCTGGTCTACCAATTCCCTACACTTACAGGAGCAGAATGATCTCTAACTCGTCAAATATCCCCATAATGATGTTGCAATGGGAGACTTATAGGTACATGGTGCTCACTTACATCACTTTGTATGTCAGAGGCTGCTAATTGCTGATACTATGATGTAATGAAAATGCACAGTCAACAATTTATCATAACAAATGTGTCTATGCATTTCCCTTTGGAAATAATGTACTAATAATTCACAGGGAGACTGTGAATAAATGCTTATTGTGCAATATAAATCTCATATGCTGTTTAAAAATGTAAAATCAGACCTGACCAGAAATTGAACTTTACTTTTTTGACATTCATTCATTCATTTGAAAGCTTAAATGGCTGGGTCAGCATTTATCGTCCATCTCTAATTGCCCCAGTGAAGGTGATTATGAGCTGCCTAATTGAACCACTGTAATCCAGTTAGTGTCGGTATGTCCAAAACATCGTTAGAGAGGGGTTTGCAGGATTTTGACCCAGTGACACTGAAGGTATGGCATGTACCTGATGTCTGGATAGCAGGCTTTAAGGAGTCAGGAGGTGAGTTACTCAACACAGGATTCCTAGCCTCTGACCTGCTCTGGTAGCCACAGTATTTATCAATAAATATTTCAAAACCTACCAATTAGCGATGGCTTGCTGAGTTATTCAGTATAATTTATTCACCGACATAATTACAGAGTTGCTCAAGTCCTCAGTTTTTTGCACCACTGCTATCAACCTAGCCCTTTGCTATCTGCGAAGTCACAATAAGGGACACAATAACGTGACATTTTCACACAAAGCTTGTGGAATTCTTTTTTTAAAAATCACATTGCTGAAATCACCTTCTATGATGAGATATTTTGTTCATTCAAGGTGGAGGGAGCTTTGCAACTTACTTGCTCATTCCAAGACTGACTCAAAAATTGCTCGATGCTATCATGGGCATGTAAATTGAAAACATATCCCATGTCCCAGCACCAGCATTCCTTAAGCTGATAAGGGAAACAAATACATATGTACAAACAATACATTTAATGAAATGTCCGTTAAGCAATGCTAAGCGCTCTATGGAAATAGTCTAAGATCTTCACAAATCACTCCACAAAGGGAAATCATTCTTTAAGATTTGGATTAGAATTTTGAAAATAAAGCATTTCTTATTTGTTAAAGCATCAAAATAATTAATTGAATTAGTGTACTGGCATTTTGAATTACATTAGCTGCCGTTTTCCAAAAGTTGCTCCTTGTCCTATTTGGTGAAGTTGACCATCAAAATGGTTATACTGCATGGAATTACGTAAAGTTTTGAAATGCAGGTTTTTCATCTATTTCAAATAAAGACTGTCATGATAAACAAAACAAAGACATTTCTGGAATATTTGAAGCAATTAACCTCTCAAACAGCTCTTCAACCATTTAATATACAACTTAAAAACAGGAATGAAGATACAGAAATTAGCACTCGGACATGACCACTAATCATCACTACTATCATTAATTACGAGCTGAAAGTATTGTAACTGGTGCTGAATAGACAACAATACTATTGGAAATACCCAATGTCTCATAGTTTCGTCCCAAATATTCTTAGGATAACAAGATGTTTGAACATTGCATTAAAGTTATTCTATGATGTTCCTTGCATGACAGCATGGAAAGAGGTCATTATCGTATCTATGTTCTCTTCATGTAATTACTGAGCATCATCATTTTATCAACAGGTAAGCAATTTGCCTTTGTATGACGGATCGGATTTTGCTGTACTCTGGTGACAAAGCTGTCAGTGTGCGCTCTCATTACTCTACAAAACTGACAGCAAACTCTGGTGGCCACAGTTAAACATGGAAAACTTGAATTTTCTGTCAATGATTCCCCCGATCCATCACACAGTATCCTGCTGAAGCCCTCACTGATGGAAATCTTAGGAATCTCTGAATCGATAAAAACTTCCACTTGTGATCCTATTGGTCTCACAGTAAAAAAAACTTCACAAATTTCTTTGATTTTGAATCAAGTTTAGCTATGTATTTTAATGACATCCAAAGACATAATTGCTTCTGAACAACGTTTCTGACCCTGAGAAACTGTTTTGTTTTAATTTTGGAACATCAAATATTTTCGACATCATAAAAATATGTAGACTTTTAAAACAGTAAAAAATATTTTTTAAGTACATTTTGAGATTTCAGCTCTGCATTAATCCCTGTGCATTTTGTTTTATTAGTCACTCATGGGATGAGGGTGTCACTGGCTAGGCCAGCATTTAATACCCATCCCCTATTGGTCAGAGGACAGTTGAGAATCATGTGACATTGTTGTGGGTCTGGAGTCACGTATAAGCCAGACCGAACGAGAATGGAAGTATCCTTCCCAAAGGTCACTAGTGAAGCAGGTCGATTCTTCCCAACAATTT
The DNA here is from genome assembly GCA_024137785.1 of Ginglymostoma cirratum. NCBI lineage: Eukaryota > Metazoa > Chordata > Chondrichthyes > Orectolobiformes > Ginglymostomatidae > Ginglymostoma > Ginglymostoma cirratum. Next base: position 39,397,243 of record JAHRHZ010000112.1, read on the forward strand.
GATTCACGGTCATCATTAGATTCTTAATTCCAGATATGTTTTGAATTCAAATTCCACTATCTGCCATGGCAGGATTCAAACCTCAGCCCCCAGAAAATTACCAGTGTCACTGGATTAACAGTCCAGTATTAATACCACTAGGCTATTGCCTTCCCTTAAATTCCAATCTTTATTTCACCACTGTAAAATGATTAAAATGGGAAGAATAATCAATGCTATCTACTCAGAGATAGCAAGAACTGCAGATGCTGGAGTCAGAGACAACACGGTGTGAAACTGGAGGAACACAGTAGGTCAGGCAGCATCAGAGGAAGAAGAAAGTTGATGTTTTGGATCGGGATTCCTCTTCAGTTCTAGAGAAGGGTCCTGACCCGAAACGTCAACTTTCCTGTTTCTCTGATGCTGCCTGGCCTGCCGTGCTCCTCCAGCTTCACACCGTGTTAGACAATGCTATCTACTTCTTGGTTTGCCATCCAGAAGGATTCTTCAGTATTATCGGCTGTTTTGCTGGCTCGCTGTTTTCACTGTTATTGAATTCTGAGAGGCAGTGCTTTGGACAGCTTTTATCGCAGCCCGTTGTGCTATGAGGAGAGTGGACGTGTGAGCTGCCCAATGTTCATACCCCAGCCTGGAATGGAAGGACACTCCCTGGTAAAGCCATTACAATAAATAGAGCTGTCCTTTCAGCGATGTGTGAAATCATCATTGACTCTGTGCTCTCATTCACAAGGTTGCGTGTAGGTGTGGAATGATATGTGTGGCAGTATGCGGCACAATCCCAACACTTTGTTTTCAACTTTAGTGAAGTCCTCATTAGGGAGCAAGGCCTTGGATGCTGTCATCAACGACACAGTTCAACGATCCCAGGTGTCCGAGGTAATCTACTGTCAAGGGGACAATTTGATTGTGAGAGATGAGGAATACTTGGTCAGTAAACCTGATTTCATCTTTTGGATTTCCAAAAAGATTGCTCACCTGTCAAATGGGTGCAACTTAATCAGGTCAGATGGTGAAAGTACCCCACAGCAATCATTCTAAGAGAGGAATTGCAGATGCCTATGGATTTTCTGAGCTAAGGTTCTTTCTTGCTAATACTCTTTAATCACCCATTATTATCAGAGCTACTTGTCCTTCTATTCAATTCTGCCTGCCTTTTAAAAAAAAGTATCTTGGAGTATTTATTTCCCAACCTTTGTCACCTTGTATCCATGTCACAAAATTAGATCTAAAGCATGTATTTCTATTTGTGCAATTAGTCTGTCTATTTTATTGTGAAAGTTTCATGCATTCATATGAAGTAACTTTCAATATTTACAGATAGTTCCTGGTGATTCTTCGTGCAAAAGTGGAAGATGTGCTCCATGTTTCTCAGATACTGCACTAGAGATCTTGGCGCAGAAAGTGAAAAGGATGAAAGATGGTCTCTGTTCAGAAGATACACAAGGCAGACAATGTGAAAGAAGTGGAACCAAATGGCTTTGTAGTCAATGTCTGCAGTCTATCCCCTAGATGTATTTAATTCATGTAAGTATTCAATGAGTGCCACCATCTATTCAACTGACCTCAGAAACTGCTGAACTTACCACACTCCTTTTAATCATCTGCCAACAATCTCTATCAAATATGATTCATAGAGCCTCTCCTCACCTTTACACATTTATAACTATTGCAAGCCTCACACACACAATCACAACTTGCACACAGTACCAGCTATTCCATCATGGTAGGCACGTGACCATCACAGATTGCACCATGCTCATAGAATCCCTATGGAAGTGTGGACATTGGCCATTCAGCCCAATGAGTCCACAGCGAACCTCTGAAGAGCATCCCACCCATACCCATCCCTGTAACTCTGCATTTCCCATGGCTAACACACTTAACCTACACATCTCTGAACACAAAGGTAATTTAGAATGTCCAATCCACCTAACTTGCACATTTTTGGACTGCGGGAGGAAACCGGAGCACCCATCGGAAACTCACGCAGTCACAGGGAAAACATGCAAACTCCACTCAGACAGTCGCCCAAGGGTGGAATTGAAGCCAGGTCCCTGGCGTTATGAGGCAGCAATGCTAACCGCTGAGCCACCGAGCTGCTCACTCACACAGCTTCATCTTGCCTGCAAGACTGGAGACAGCAAGACCCCATTCATTGAGGAACAAGCCATGTCTGCCATTCTTAATGCCATTAGTGGAGCAGGAATTGCACTGCCATCAAAGATGATAGTTTCCTCCTTTGTAGGCCTCCTTTTCACAGACGTCTTACCTTTAATCCACAATTTCTTTGGGTTTACAAGCTGCAGATAGAGTAGGCACAGGATGTTGCTTTCACTCCACCCTGCATTCTGCCCCACCATCCTGGCTTTGTGTTTTATGTTCTTTAGATACTAAAGCTCTGCGATCTGGACAGACAGTGGTGGACAAGCTAGAGATGGAAAAATAAGGAAATACTGATGAAGAAGGAACAACCTCACTTGATTACATATTCACAGCTATCAGCACAGACTGTTTAGAGAATTGTTCCTTATCTGGTGACACACTGGGCTGCACTTAAATTTCGCATTACTAAAATCATTGTTGGAACCGAGGGAGAATATTCACACTAATTGGAAACCCCTACACTGGACACCGATGCCAGTTACAGGTGCTTTGGATTACACTAAGCATTATTGCTTTTTGTAATGATATGCTGTTCTAATATTTACAGGCTCATGTCCACAATGTTGTGACTTTTTTAAGGCATTATTTATCTATTTTATATACATCCTATCAACTATTTTGAAAAGCTTTTTGGACTAGGCCAACTGAGAATTTCAAAACTGGGATTGATGAATATTCATTCTGTAAGGTTAGATAAATTTGTGATTTAATTGAACGATTGAACATTCTTGAGAAGCTGGACAGCCTACTTTCTATGTTTCAATGCTTTGAGAATGACTTGCTTTGGTTCATATATTGCTCCATGTTAGCTGCTAGACATTAATCATGTTTCTTTCCTCTATGCAGTTCTTAATAACAATGTGTATGTCTTGTTAATGCAAAACTTAGGATGCAAGCGATGAAAATTATCAGAAAGCATTCAGGATCGTGGCGAAATTGGAAAAGCTTGTTGCTGTATTTTACTGTTCATCTCATTGTAAGATGCGTGTGACAATAAATCATTCATTCATCCCTTCGACAAAGACACGACTGTTTGAACCTTGAACTTTGACTTTTTGCTTTAGGAGGGTATCAAAGCTAAGACAAACTGTGTTCCCTACTGACATGTATATTCAGCAAGGATCTTCTGGAACAAAAGCAGAAATCACTGGAGAATCTCAGCAGGTCTGGCAGCATCTGTGCAGAGAAAGCAGGGTCAATGTCTCGGGTCCAGTGACCTTTACTCAGGTGATGGGAAGCAGACCCACATTAATTTTCCTCCCTCTAGCCCAGAAAATCTGAAAACGATTGTATACACTTACCAGTGTCCTATCTGAAATCAGCTAACTTCAAATGACATATTGCTCCATACACTTGGTTATACCAATCATCAGCTCCATGATTTAGCTGATGTAGCTGAGTTGAGCTTTCAACTAAATACACACGGAGCAAGAAGATCTAATCAAAGTTCAATCAGCAAGTATTAGCTAAATTGGGGCATTAAATTGGTAATACGCAGCCTCCAAATTATTGTTATAACTCCATGTTATTATAACTTTAACAACTGCACTACAGTTCTGTTAATGTGCATTTATTTTTAAAAGGACTATTGTTAGCAAAAGCTTCTGAAGCACGGAAGCTGATACTTATGAATAAAGTGAGTTTGTACAGGGCTGTCTAGGGAAGGATATTATTTCATGAACAATGTGAATATGGAACTGGGAATGAATCAGAAACATGCCAATTTATCATTCTATTACAGTTTTTATATCACTTACACATACAGCTCCCTCAGGTTTTTGTGATCATATACTTACGTTAGTCAACCGATATTTGCAAAACATTAAACAAATGTGGATCCACTTTGCAAAATGCCCATACTGTTACCTGAAGTGAGGTATGTCCAGCCGAAAAGGTTGATTTCCAAAGTCCATTTCTGAGTTGCATAATCATCATGAAATTAATAGAGGATTGTATTTCTGGTGAAGGATGGTCTGAACCATTTCTCATGCGTAGCTCACAACTTGAAGCAGCAATTAAGGTACACATCAGATGATTAACAGCTCCTTTCCTTTAACCAGCAATGTAGCACAATTGCGGTAACTCTGCTGATAATGATTATGGTGAGCCCTGGTGCATAGTGGTCAATTTGTTCGGGAAGAACTAATTTCTCTTAATATTTGTTCATATGTACAAAAAACTGGGTTAGTAAGTATTTTGGTACGTAAGTTTGCAAGAGAAATCAAATGTTTGAGAAAGATGTCACATAAATTGAATCAGAATATGAATTTACAGCACATTTGAAATCCAAATTTGTAATCTTTGAAACCTAAAAAAAAAGGATGAAGTGTTTTAGTGGATGGCTCTGCTGTAGGTCTGCAGCCTCTGGAGAATGATTGTAGGGATTTATCTCCTGCTGTTGTCATTAATTACAGACTCACTCACTCACAAGCAGTATAATGGTGATAGCTGAAGGGTCAGTCACAGTTCAACTCCATTATAGGAACAGCAGCTTTTTGGTCCATTTTTGTGTCATGTTCGAAAGACAATATTTGACAAATATTTAATTTTATCCTTTTGGTACAAAGTAACGTTTAGCTCTAAGCTAAGTTTTAGAATCCTAAGAAAACATACTTTTAAATACTACTAGTCTTATAGCTCCAGAGAACTTAACCAGAGGATGACTGGACTATACTCATCCTGTAGGTAATGTTGTTAGCCTCGTATAAAGTATTGGCATCATCAACCGGCAATAGGATGAAAAACCCTATCTGAAAAATCTCCACTACCAATTAATATTCAGTGACCCTCTACTGAAGCTATATGTGCACGGACTTTAGACAAGAATACAGCCAATTTGATTATAAAGCCTTCCATGTGAAATTACTCAATGACAGTCACTACAGGGGCCTTCTGACACCCATGAATCTGTAAGTGAACAGTTAATTATCACCTTTAGCAGAGAATGAAAGTGTTTTGCTTCATAAAAATGAACATTCTTCCAAGCTGGCAGTCTCAAAATATCTAGGGCTGGATTTTACAAAGGGACTACTACTCCTTTCTCGGGAATAATTGTTGGTTCCAAACTGATAGAAAAGACCATCCACACAACATTAACATACTCCCAACGGCCAAAACAAGCTCCCAGGTGGACATCCACCCACCCAGCAGAGGAAGTCCTGCACTCAAGAGCTCTTTAGTCGTGGGCATTATTAGGATTGCGTGGAGTCATGAAGGTTGTGGATGATCATGGGACCTCGGTATGTCCTGAACATTTAGGCTGGGGGAGAAATCAGGCACACGGGGATAATGGAAACGGGGATGGGAGATGGCTGGTTCTAAAGGCCAAATGCCAAGGTTCAAAAGAGGATAATATCCTGGGGGTAGTGCCACTGGAGTGTTAAGGTTCCCTCCCAATTATGTGCCTCCCCCCTTTCATGTCCAATCACCAAGCGTATTTAAAAACTGCCTTCTCAATCGTGCCCACTTTCCAAGTGCATTATGGAAGTGAATTGTAGGCCTTAATTAAGCAATAATTGACCACTTAAGGTTCTCAATACATCATGTGGGCCTCTGGGCACGTTCACTCCCCAACCACTCGTCTCTTTCCTCCCTGCCTGAGAAGCCACAACAAATAAAGTAATATTTGGAAATGAATGTGTTGTTTGTACAGGAGCGTCATTTTGAGTATTCAAGATAAGTCAGGCCAGCGTGCATCATTCGCAAATTGTACTACATGTCCCTCTGGGCTACACTTACCCTGTAGGAAGTGCAATAGGCTGGCGATCTGAAGAAGCATACATTCCCCTACCTACTTCTGCTGTAAACACATCCAGTAAGTGCTCTGGAAAATCCATTCTCTGATGCATTTCAGGATCAGTTACAAGTGTTTGTATAGAATTAAGCATGATCTTTCCAGACATTTAATATTACATTACACTATTCAATTTGAGCTTTTAATAACGATGTGAGATTTGTTTCTTGGATTAAGGTTCTTGGCAGCTAGCAGTAAGAAATTCTGGCTCCTGTAAAATCTCACATATTTCAATATGGCCATGATCCCTTAGATGGCTTCAGGACTCTGCAGAATACAAAGTGAACTGAACAGAAATTACTATTGCAAAAGCTTCCAACTAAATCTTCTAGTAAAGGGATCCAATTATACCCACAAAGATACATCCAGTAAACGTGATACAATACTGTTAAATCAATTCTGTTAACACTTTAAAGGGATTTGAATTAATAATAGTTCTGACTTTATGGGCAGTGAGATGGCAAGGTAAAAACAGGTCTTCCTATCCAGACCTTAACTCAGATAGAGGCAGGATGGTAGTGGTGTTCTGAAAACACTTACCAATGGGTGAGACGATGGGGTGGACACAGTTCACATCAGCCTGGCCCAGGCAAAGCCCTTTGACAGCATATCACACACCCACATGATACAGGTGTTGTCTCCAAAACAGGATTTGGGGAGAGGAATCTGCATTGGACACACCTGCCTTAAAGAAACATCAGTAACGCAGTTTCAATCAATGGACAAACAGAATATTTTAAAATTGGGTCTGGAGTTAGCCCTCTCTGCCCTGTCCAGTTTGTGTGCCATATAGAGCCTTTCGCTGGGTCCATCAAGAAAGATGTGAGGGTGAAAGCGTTGAAGATCCCGAGGTAGTGAAGACACCCAGGTCAAAGTCTGCCTGTACATGGACAACATCACCATTTACAGTTCAGCTCCGCTGTCAGTGCACAGCCTGCTTAGCATCTGTGACCACATCAGCCTGGCCTCGGGAACTACGTTAAAGTGAAGCAATAGTCAGGCTTGATTCTTTGGGAACTAGGAATACCAATCCTTTATCCCCTTCACCTCTCCTGGCGTTACTGGGTTTGGAGTGGCCAAGGCATAAGTTAAAAACTGACAGGAGTGAATAGCCATTGCCCAATAAAAACTGACAGGAGTGAATAGCCATTGCCCAATAAAAACTGAGCATGTGGGAGTGATGCTCCCTCTTGGTTGTGAATAAGAACCTGGTCATCAGGTGGTAGGTGCTCTAGGTTTTACTGTATGTGGTATAGGTCTGACCTATTCCTCATTCCTGGCTGATCTACCATTTCATCTGTAAGTCAAAAGTGGACCATGTCCTCAGGTTGTCACAATGTGGAGGTGCTGTTGTTGGACTGGGGTGGACAAAGTCAAAAATCACACAACACCACATTATCGTCCAACAGGTTTGTGCCTGGCAAAGGGGCAGCGCTTCAAAAGCTTGTGATTTCAAATAAATCTGCTGGACTATAACCTGGTGTCATGTGATTTTTGACTATGCTCTCAGGGACACAGCATTAAAAACCTATGGATAAAAGGGTAAAAATATCATTCCCAACATTGTCCTCATGCTGGTACCTTGATAAAGCTGCACACAAATATGTGTGGACCTTCAGTACGCAAACACTAAGTGTCACTATATGCTGAGGTCCTGCCTCTCCCCAGCGACGGGAAGGATGGGCCTGCCACATAGCCATTGAACACCCAAAGTGTTTGGGGCGACAACACCTGTCCCTCCTGAAGATATTTATGCAGAAAAGTGTCTTTGACCAGAAATCCATCAAGCATTGGTCAGCCCAAAGCATCTTGAAGGCCTTGCTAGACAAGGACATGGTAGAACCAGTCAAATGGTCTCCTGGCAGATTGTCAAAATCATTTGGCAGAATTGCAAGAACATACAAACAAGCACCTAGATGTAGCTTGGCTGGAGGTGAGAAAGACTCTTCATTCAGATCCTTCCTATATGCCCAGAGCCTCAAGACCTCCATGCAATGCCCTTGAATGTGAATGGACAATGGAAACAAGTCCCTCGTTATCAGAGTGCAACATGTCTCACTGTGTGGAGAAGTGCACTGAGCCCTCATCTGTACAATATGTCACTGATGATTGTCTGAGAGCTAAGAATCTCTTTCGCACTTTCTGTTCCCCATTTGTGTCAGTTCTAGCAAGAGTCTAGGGCCCTGCCACTGGTGGGATGGGGGTCACTGTGGCTGCCTTCCTGAATACAGGGACCAAAGCCCAAGGCAAGGTCAGGGGCAGCAGCAGGCTTCCTCAAAGAATGAATGGTACCCAGCACAGGGAGAGGTCATGACGATAAGGACCTTCTGGCTGCCTGGGGTCTGCTGGACACTTGGAGATTTTCACCTCCAATTCCATTTCCTGGGTGACACGGTGACTCTGTGTATCCCAGGAAACTGTCATGGAGTTATGCCTGATACTGAAGTGGGATCTGGGGGCTGCAGGAGTAGGAGGTCATCCTCTCCCAGTGGCTGCGAAGTGTCAGCTGCTCTGGACTTCTATATGACTGGCTTCTTCCAGGGAACGATCTGTGTGGGATCGCTCAGTTGTGCTCCCACAATGCATCAGGACAGTGACCAATGCCTTGCGGGTAAAATCACACCGGTTTATTTTGCTTCCTGATGACAGGATGAGGGCTGCTGCCTGGGCATCAGGATTCAGGACAAGGCTGGCTTCCCCCAGGCACAGGGTGCCACAGATGGAAATGAGGAGGATGTATCACCGCAGAATTCAGCAACAGGAAGGGGTTGTGATCGCCTAATACTGAAGCATTAATCCAAAGACCCAGGTCATTTTCTGGGGACCCAGGTTCAAGTCCATGGTAATGAAATTCAATAAAATTAAGAGTCTCATGATGGCCATGAAAAACCAGTGTCAATTGGCAGAAAAACCCATCTAGTTCACCAATGTCCTTTAGGGAAGGAAACTACATTCCTCACCTGGTCTGGCCGACATGTGACTCCAGACCCACAGCAACGTGGCTGACTCTTAACTGCACTCTGGGGCAAACAGGATGTACAAGAAATGCTGACCCAGCCAGTGGCACCCACATTGTGTGAATGAATTAGGTTCCATTCGATTAATCTCCAGGCGGTCTGTGATCAGCCTTATGGGGTTTCACATGACAGACTGCCTCAAATTCCAGTATAACCCACAGGGCTCTAAACCAATGAAATTCTGTCCAATGAATTGGAATAGTTTTGGAAATGTAGCAAGAATAAGATGAGGTTCAGAACTTCATTGTGATGCCCTCCCCATAAGTAAATACCTGCATAACTCCTAAAGGAATACACAATGATGTTTATTAGTTACAGAAAACACATATAGAAATATTATACATTCAGTGAAATCCAATTTGCAAAATCCTTTGTCAATATAGTTAGCTGGATACAGGAGTCACAAAGCCTCCAAACATTTCTTGAATACAGCTAAATAAATGGTAGTTTGTTACACTAAATATACAGTCGTGTACAGGCTTGCTTTAAACTGCAAAGGTAGCCCATTTTATAGAACAAACAAGTAAAATCAGAGAGGTTTTAATTCATATGTTGCAGAGATATTGCGGAGACATGTTGCCCCTCTCTGTTGCTAGTTGATAAGTAATTTACAACGTAAGATTGCGTAATCATAGAATTGTTCCAGCGCACAAAAATTCCAAGTGGCACAATGTGTCACAGCAGCCATGTAAGGGCAGCTCATTTCATCCCACTCCCAGCTTGATTCCCCAGAGCCCTGCATGTGTTTTTTTTTCCCTCTCTTCAGGTGCTTATTCAATTCCATTTCAAATGCACCAATTGTTCCTGCATCCATCAGCCTTGAAGTCAATGCATTCCAGATTTTAACTACTTGCTGCAAAGAAAACATTTTTCTCATGTTTGCTGACGGTTTTCTTGCCAATTCTCTTGAATCAGTGCCTCCTGGTTCTTAAGCCTTCTAGCATTATGATTGTCACATCAGTAACGGTCCCCTCCTTCCCCCAAAGAATGTTACTTACTTATCCCACTGACTCCTAATTGTTAATTAATTGACTTTCCTCAGTTTGTGCTGGGAATTGAAGGCTTGTAGTCACTGTTGGCCCCATGATGTTGAAATTCATCTCCTACATAGTGCTGAAGAGATGCAGGCATCCAGTCCCCCACCAGTTTTGCTCTTCTCCCTTCTATTGTTGTGACCTGGTCCCACAAGAGAGAGGGCAGATCATCAGCATTTGTGATAACACAGTGTGGAGCTGGAGGCACACAGCTGGCCAGGCAGCATCAGAGGAGCAGGGAAGTTGACATTTTGGGGTGGGACCCTTCTTCAGAATGTTTTCTGAAGACGGGTCCTGACACGAAACGTCAACTTTCCTGCTCCTCTGATGCTGCCTGGCCAGCTGTGTTCGTCCAGCTCCACACTGTGTTGGCTCTGACACCAGCACTGGCAGATCTTACTATGCCATCCGTGTTTGTGTTGCTCTGGATTTGAGTGAAATGCCTTTCACAGCTGAATAGCTGGAGGCTTGTGCAAAGAGCAAGGGGCTGGTGTGGGACTGATAGCATTGGTAGGACTTTGAGGGTGGGTGCATTATCTGAAAGTTGGGCATATGATCTAAAGGTCAATGGAAGAAAGATGGTGGTCGAGTGAATTGAGAGGCATGATAGGTTGGTAAATCAATGGTTAAGACCTGTCATGTGAAGAGGCATTCAATGAAAGTGACCTCGGCCTAAGGTCACTACTTTTCTGTAGCACAGTTTCCACATCCTCAGGCCCAGATGCTGGCCATTGATTATTCTGACCATGTGCTTACACTCCTTCACAGGATGTTCCATGTGTTCACCCTGACCACCTGCAGTGCCATATGTGTCTCCTCATGCCAGAATCGCTACCAATGCCTCCAGTGCCACAGCTATCACATTACAAGCTTCACCTTTTCCCCGGTATTCACTTCTTTGTACTTTTAATGCCTCTAAGAAGACCAAACACTCTGTGGTGCATATACAATGTTACACTGTCCTCAACTGAGTCAATCAGCACCACTAAAGAGAAGAAAATACACAAATCAGATTTGTCCAAATGGGTAAGTGGTACCAGATATGCCAAAAACATTTTAGCTTGTTCTGACGATCCATTCTGAAGAAAGCTCACTGGATCTGAAATGTTAACTCTGCTTCCTCACCACAGATGCTGCCAGACCTGCTGAGTTTTTCCAGCAATTTCTGTTTTCGCTAGCTTGTTTCTGATAGTTCAGCTTCGACATAAATACAATGAGTACGACTCAGCCCTTATTTCTGCTTCTGTCGAATGATTATCAAGTGAAGAATAATCAGAATATTTTACTTCCTGGCTGGGAAAAATACTTCAAAGTGTTGGGCTGTTTAGCCTAACCAACACATCAGTAACACTGGACACTGTATATTCCTTATTGCTGACTCCAGAATGATATTGGGGAAGGTGATACCAATATCTTTAAAGCTTTCTGTGAGATCAATGGCCCATTGTGGAACTGATCCGTACAAGATAGGAATATATCTATTTTGTGTTAAAATATTGCTCTTTTACTTGCCTTCCTTTGAATTAGAGGACGCAGAATTGCTATCTATCCACTTTAGCTGGAAGTGGTATGTGTGAACATATTCAGGTTCTGCTGGAAAATCATTCGTATTCAGACACCCATTAAACCTCACCAACAGGATGGAACAATGGACACTAGGTCATGAATGCTCATCAGCTGGTTTTGTTAATCTTATACCATCGTGAGATGTGGACATCACTGGAAAGGGCAACATTTGTTCTCCATCCAAATCGTTAATGTATAACATGAATAGTTGTGATCCCAATATAGACCGCTGCGGAACTCCACTAAACACTGGCTGCCATCCTGGAAAAGACCCCTTTGTGCCCACTCTCTGCCTTCTGCTAGTCAGCCAATCCTCTATCCATGCCAATACCTTGCACAGAACACCATGGGTTCTTACCTTATTTAGCAGCCTTATGTGCAACACCTTGTCAAAGGCCTTCTGGAAATCAAAAATAGATCATGTCCACTGGCTCTCCTTTGTCTAACTTGCTCATTACCTCCTTAAAGAATTTCAACAGAGTTGTCAGGCATGACCTCCCCGTGATGAAGCTATGCTGACTCAATCCTATTTTACCATGCACTTCCAAGTACTCCACAATCCCATCCTTAATAAATCTTACCACTGACTGAGGTCAGGCTAACCGGCCTGCAGTTTCCTGTCTTCCACCTCCCTTGCTTCTTAAACAGGGCTGTTACATTAGCCATCATACAGCTCTCTGGGACTCTCCCTGACTCCGGTGATTCCTGAAAGATCATCACCAATTCGCCACAATCTTCTCAAATATCTCTTTCAGAACTCTAGGGTGTAGTCCACCTTATCTGGATAATTTATCCACTTTCAGACCTTTCAGCTTCCCCAGCACCTTCTCCTTAGTGATGGCCACTACACTCATCTCTGTCTCCCTGACTCTGTTGAGGTTCTGCTAGGGTCCACTGTGGAAACTGATGTCAAGAACCTATTCAGTTCCTCGATCATTTCTTTGTTCCCTATTACTTCTCCAGCCTCATTTTCCAGCAGTCCAATGTCCGTTCTTGCCTTTCTCTTACCTTTTGGATCTCCAAAAAAAACTCTTGCAATCTCCTTTTTTATTATGACTAGCTTACCCTCATATTTCATCTTCTCACCATTTATGGCTTTTTTAGTTGTCCTTTGCTGGTTCTTAAAGCCTTCCCAATCCTCTAGTTTCCCACTAATTTTGACCACAGTGTATGCTTTTTCTTTTTCTTTTATGCTATCCTCCCTCGCCAGCCATGTTTGCCTCATCCCCCCCTCAGTATGTTTCTTCTTTTTTGGGAATAATACCTGCTGTGTCTCCCAAATTGCCCAAGGAACTCCTGTCATTGCTGCTGTACTGCCTTCCCTTCTAGGCTTTCCTTTCAACTAACCCTCCTCCCTCATGTCTTTGTAATAACTCAATTGTAATATCATTATATCTGATTCCAGCTTCTCCCTCTCAAACTGCAGGGTGAATTCTACCATATTATGGTCACTGTTCCCGAGGGGTTCTTTCATCTTAAGCTCCCTAATCAAGTCTGCCTCATTACATATCACCAAATCCAGAGTCGCCTGTTCCTTAGTGGTCTCTACCATAAATTGCTCTAAAAGAAGTCTTGTAGACAGTCTTTTTGTTGGGATCTGCTACCAATCTGATTTTCCTGGTCCACCTACTTACTAAAGTCCCCCACAATTGTGTAATTGTGCCTTTCTTACATGTCTTTTCTATCTCCTGGTTTATTTTCTTCCCTATATCCTGACTACAGCTAGAAAGCCTGTCCACAACTCCCATCAGAGTCTATTTTTCCTTTGTGGTCCCTCAACTCTACCCACACAGATTCTAACTTTATGTCATTTCTTGCAGTCAATTTAATTGCATTTCTTACTAACAAGGCAAGTCTGTCCCTCTGTTATCTGCGTGTCCTTTCAATAAGACATGTATCCTTGGATATTTAGCTCCCAGCCCTGATCCCCTCGTAGTCATATCTCTGTGATACTCTGCAATGTTTCAATTACAAGTTTATCTACATATATGGGAGCTTCCAGTCCTATTGATGACAACAGTAACAGCATCAAAAATAAACTATTTTCAATGTTGATGTCATTCGATTTACCTACAGAGGGAAACAGCTTGAGTTACACAGATATTCTGTCCAAAGGAAAATCAAGGCAATTGATCAGTTACTGCCTATTTTGCAATAGTGAAAGTAGAATTGAATCCCCAGTACATCAACTTTATGTATGATTCTAAGCACAGGACAACTCCCAGAAGAATCCAGGCCCTTGTGAAACAAAGCCAAGCTGTCTCATCTGGCTGACAATCCAGTGTTGGAGTTCTTTTATGGAAGGCTGACTCAACCAAAAGCTTCTGGTTTTAGACGCATACACTTCCCGTGTTATTGTTTGAAATTTACACAATGAATCCATTTGCAGGATGCACCTGAAGGAATAACTCATGCTGTTCTCCTCAAAACAAGAGCTCATAGATAAACCGAATGACATCAACATTGGAAATAGTTTTTTCGATGCTGTTACTGCTGTTCTCATCAACAGGACTGGAAACTCCCACATGTACAGATGAACTTGTAATTGAAACATAACATATTGCACAGATGAACTTAAAACTGAAACAGAACACACTGTACAGCATCTGATTTATTATAGAGCTTGTTCAACATAATCTACATCTTTTCCCTAAAACAGAACTTTCTCTTCATTAACATACATAGTTGTCGCAATTTAATGAAAGATTGCAAAATATTCCTCCTACAGATGTTGACCAACAGACCAGTAATTATCGTACCTGTGTTCACTAAATTCCTCTTTCTATGAATGGATATTACTTTGGACAATCTCCCATCCTCTGATACACATCTACTATAACTAGACCGCGAAGGTAAGATAATTTCAAAACCTGCGCAATTCTTCCAACATTAGAATCCTTTGATATACCCAGTCAAAACATTAATATTTGTCCTAGTTCAGGGTAACTAACTTCTCTTACATTTTCTGCTATTAGGCCCACAGCCCTACATGCACTCAGGCATTAAAACATCATGAAGCAAGAGTAGAAAGCATTGCACATGCACAGGAGTAACACGGGGAAGATTAGTCAGCCTGCAGTCAATGACACTTCGCTTAATTGGAGTAACCTTTTATTCAGTCAAAACAAAAATGACAGGCAAGGGGCAGTTAGTCAACATTATCTCTTTGTAAAGAAACTGATAAACTCCAAAATGCAACAGCCTGAATTCAACATCAGGCAGAGGTTCACCTGCACATCTGCCAATGTGGTATACTGCATCCGCTGTACCCGTTGTGGCGCCCTCTACATCGGGGAAACCAAGCGGAGGCTTGGGGACCGCTTTGCAGAACACCTGCGCTCAGTTCGCAACAAACAACTGCACCTCCCAGTCGCGAACCATTTCAACTCCCCCTCCCATTCCTCAGATGACATGTCCATCCTTGGCCTCCTACAATGCTACAGTGATGCCACCCGAAGGCTGCAGGAACAGCAAATCATATTCAGCCTGGGAACCCTGCAGCCCAATGGCATCAATGTGGATTTTACAAGCTTCAAAATCTCCCCTCCCCCAACCGCATCCCAAAACCAGCCCAGCTCATCTCCACCTCCCTAACCTGTTTTTCCTCTCACCTCAAGCCACACCCCCATCTCCTATCTACTAACATCATCCCGCCCCCTTGACCTGTCCGTCCTCCCTGGACTGACCTATCTCCTCCCTACCCCCCTACCTACAATCACCTTTACTGGCTCCATCCCCGCCTCTTCGACTTGTCTGCCTCCTCTCCACCTATCCTCTCCTCTATCCATCTTCTATCCGCCTCCCCCTCTCTCCCTATTTATTTCAGAACCCTCTTCCCCTCCCCCATTTCTGATGAAGGGTTTAGGCCCGAAACGTCAAGTTTTCCTGCTCCTATGATGCTGCTTGACCTGCTGTGTTCATCCAGCCCCATGCTTGTTAGCCTGAATTGAGTGATTGCATAAAAGTTGCAAGTATTGTTCTTAGCATATATGCCATCCTCTGTCCAAGCTAGATTGCAAGATTCCCCGGGAATTGTTTCTACCATGCCTACCACTGCACAATCAGTCTGATTTAATTTTCTTTGCACATGAATGAATCATCCCTTTAAACAGTAACCTCTACTATTAAAGGGTTACAAGCACAAGCAATTTTTCTGCAGCTTTGCCAGCTCTGTATCGCTGTCACAGCAAGTTCCCACCAGCAGGATAAACCCAGCCAGGAGTTTGCTGTGAGTAACACAATGAGGCTGACCTCAGGAAATCCCATGAGGTCACTCCATGGATATAAAATCAAGTACTGCATTGGCAGCTCATTGGCACTGATGCTGCATCGTTACTGCAAAACCATCCTAAAACTTATCATTTTGACGCCACGTCCCTCTTCATTCCTTTAGTCCCTGCTCAGACTCCACAATTTGTCCAATGATGGTACAAGAAAAGGGATGCTCTAAAAGTTGGTTTCAACTTTGTTGATGTTAGATTTAACTTTTATCAGCTTTGATCTTCCCTAATGCATTGAACTATGGAAGGAACAGTTTAAGAAAGTTATGTATTGGAATAAGAATTAGCTGGTCATTGGTTGTTGGTGTATCAGAGACAAATCATAGTTTTGACTCCTGAAGAAGCATTAGGACGCCCAATTCTTCTCACCAAGAATAGAGTTACTTTTGCTACCGAAATCCCAACCTTCAATATGAGCTAAAAAGGACCTGCTTTACTAGATGAACATACAAAGCAGTTTCCCCAAGCACTTGTCATTGCATATAACACTTCACAAATTGTGCTGGATGTGTTTATTGCTCATTAAATGCCGTCCATAAGGGCATTGTATACATACATGACCTAGTCAGGCTATAAATAATAGAAATTGCTGATGCAAAAGAAGAAAGTTGACTGTTTTTGGCACAATCTGTGGAACAGGCTGTACAAGAATTAGGTACGCATTGTGAAAGAACGTTGCCCTATTACTCACCTAAATAATATAAATCTTCAGAATTTTAAAACAGAAAACATTCAGTCTGGTTCCAAAGGAGCTTGTCACAAGTATTAAACATACAAGAGTGTGTACCTTCGATGTCATTTCCCAATGCTAATTTTCAACTGACGCTCATAGAGCCAGTGCTTTGGCTGTTGCAAGCGCTTTGACTGATCCAAAAATCTAAAGCTACAACAAACAAATCACAGTTAAACTGATTGCAATTGATCCATATATTTTGAATCTTCCCAGCTCCTGTATGATGGGAGCAAAGATAAGTCAGTTGAAAAAATATGGCAAGGTTGGAAAAACTAGATTCACGTCATTCTAATCTAACATCGAACAATCTAATTCTTCCACCAAGGTTTTAACGGTGAGAAAAGAATTCACTGGCAAGTGACAAGAGGGCTTTTGGCATTTATTAACACCTCAACATTATCAAATCTCACCTCAGTCTGCTATGTTACCAGGTGAGTGGAGAGAAACCAGACAGTGACAATTCCTGGAGTCTCCAGCTTTCTGCTAGCTTCTGTGGGTCTCCATCTTGGCCAGCATTCCCCACCATCTCAAGCAGACTGAATGGGCAGTGACCACCTGTAGCCTGCATCTAAGGCACAAACACACACCAGCCACACCACAATGTCATGGCACATCACTGACTCACTTAGTGTACAGTTCCCTACTCCCAGGCTGCACTTTGAAATACTCCAAAGATCTAGATTGCAATGGTCCACATTGTACACAAGGACGGGCATCTATCTCCTGCATCAGAACAGAATGCTTCTCAGATCTCTTGACTTCTTAGTGATATTTCACTGTACATCCATTTGGATCCTCACAGCATCTCTGCCTGGCCTTTTAGTGCATTGTTCTCTCATTCAGAAGTAAAAGCCTCACAGTACTTCAGTCTTGCACTGTCCTTTACAGCAGGCACACAAAGCCAGGCAGCTTGCCCTGGTTGCCACTAAAGATCAGTCAAGGGAGGTGGATATGTTACTGTATGTCACCATGTTAGGTCCTGTCACGCTTATAGCATGTGACATCAGCTTATGCACTGAATGTGTATCAACAAAAAGATCTTGATAATATCCAGGCTTGAGCTGACAAGTAGCAAATAAGATTCGTGCCACACAAATGTCAGGCACTAACCATCTCCAATAAGGGAAAATCTACCCACCATCACTTGACATTTCAATAACTCATCTCCTAACTCCCCAAAGCCTGTCCACCATCCACAAGGCACAAGTCTGGACTGTGATGGAATACTCCCCACTTGCCTGGATGAGTGCAGCCCCAACAACACTCAAGAAGCTTAACACCATCCAGGACAAAGCAGCCCTCTTGATTGGCACCACATCCACAAACATCAACTGCCTCCACCACCAATGCTCAGTAGCAGCAGTGCGTACTATCTACAAGACGCACTGCAGAAATTCACCAAAGATCCTCAGACAGCACCTTCCAAATCCATGACCACTTCCATCTAGAAGGACAAGAGCAACGGATATATTGGAATACCACTACTTTCAAGTTCCCCTCCAAGCCACTCACTATCCTGACTTGAAAATATATCGTCGTTCCTCCACTGTCGCTGGGTCAAAATCCTGGAACTCCCTCCCTAAGGGCATTTGCATCTACCTACAGGACATGGACTGCAGTGGTTCAAGATGGCAGCTCACCACCAGCTTCACAAGGGCAACTAGGGATGAGAAATAAATTATGGCTAGCCAACGACATTCATGTCCCCAATTAAATTTTAAAATTACTAAATGGTCATAAGCCAAATTCAAAGAGTCGTCCTCAATTGAGTCCAGGGGCACTGTTGTCAGTCAATAGGTACTGGCATAGTATCAGGGGATCTATGGCATTACAGTCCTGAGATTGTGCCATGGTCAGGCTTGCAGGTGGAGTGCAGCCATCAGGAAAGTATTGGCAATCAGTAAGGGAGCTTCAGTGATACCAATAATGGATCCAAACAATCATCTGACAGGATATCTTTCCAACTTGGTTAGGGAAGCAGCCAAGGTTAGTCAAGAGGTCCATTCACTGAAAGTGAAGTGGGGGCTACAATGGGCCATTGCTGTACAAGGTTCATTGAAGAAGTCAACTTTGGGAATAGGAGTCAGCATGATGGGCTCCGGAGGGGATAATAATTGCGGAGGGATTAAAAATCTGGTTGTTAGCAGGTTATTTCTCTCTCAGAGCATCACAACTGCATTTAAACTGATCCTCATACAAATTCCACTCATGCACTTTCTACTCTCAAAATGATGAGATTAGCTCATAGAAACATTGAATCATGGAATGGTTACTATACAGATGCACGCCACCTGACCTATTGTGTCTGTACTTCCTCTTCACAAGAGCAATTACTGAGTCCCATGCTGCTTTTCTCCCTGATGCTGCAATTTTTTTCTCTTCAGATTATTGTCTAATTCCACCCATCAAATTTACAAATTAATCTGCCCTAGCACACTGCCAGGAAGAGATGGAGAATTCTGTCAATCAGAATTTCAAATCTGAAACACTGACTTCACAAAAAAAATACTTTTCCTTACCTTGTCTCTGTTTCTTTTCCAATCGCCATAAATTATTTTCCTTTGGTTCCCGAGCCTTCCACCAATAGATACAGATTCTCGCCATCTTCTCTAGAAACCCCTAAACAACTCCATAAATTCTTCACTTAACCTTTTCTAAGGTAAACAAACACAGCTTTGCCAAGCTATTCATCCTCCAATGTATCACTTCCAAATATGAATAGCTTTGAAAATTATACACTACACTTGGAATATTTCTTATGATACAAATGCAAATTATCCCTATACCGATACAAAATTCCCCAATTGACCTTTTTGCTGGGTTGAATTCTAGACTCGAATACTGAGTAGTCTTTGATTGAGGTGAACTGAAGGCACAGTCAGAAAGGGAACAACAGCCCACTGTCTCTTCTGTGAATCCATCAACTCTGAAATGTAATAGCCAGGCTGCTAATGTATGAATTGTTGTCGTGAAATTCATGTAGAAACGAATACAATCTCTACTTAATGACCGAATTATGGAACTAATTAAGTGGTTGTAAAGAACTTTAAGATGTGATATTATACAATGTCAATTTGTTCATTCATACAGAATTGCAAATATACATTTAGTATCATTGCTGTTGTTGTCTGGTCTCTCCTTAAAATAACTTAGACAACTCCGACCAGAATGTTACGAATGAATTTGCCCAGGTGTCCCACAATACCAAAGTGGTCAAATCCATATGACCATAAGCCGGTACTAATGCAAAACAGTCCCAACTTTATTTGGAAAAAATTAAAGTAATTTTTAATACTGAACGATTCTCCAGCATTTGCAGTACCTTTTATCCCTAATCCTATTTGACCCCTTAAGGTTACAATACTTCCCGGCCAGGAGGCTGCTACACTGCACTATGTTAAAGACATGTGGTTTGAAATTGAAGGGCACTACATTGTTATAAAATGACAAGAGTTGTGATAGTAATTATAGATAATACTTTGGCAATTGGAGTCATAGAGTTATGCAGCAAGAAAACAAACCATTTGGTCTGACTCATCCATGCCAACCAGTTATCCTAAATTAATCTAGTCCTATTTACCATCATTTGGCTCATAACTTTCTAAACCCTTTCTGTTCATGTACCCATCCAGATACCTTTTAAATGTTGTAATTTGTTGTAGTTGGTGAAGAGAGGGTGAGTTTCTGATTTTCAGCATTTATTTGAATAATATACAGTCAAAATTTCAGAAACAGCTGGACTATATTACGAAACTTATTTTTTTTTACACTGATCATTGATAGAAATGCTTTGACAGGAAATCTGTTTCTGATGGTACTTGTGCCTCATGCCTCACCTTCAGCATCTATTGTCAAATTGCTCCCTTTGTTTTAAACTCATCGGCAATAAGGACAGACATGTGTGACCATATGATCAACATAACTTTGGACAAAGTGAGAATTAGATTTATGATCTTAGTTTGTATGACTCAGTTGTACAATTGAGAACCAAAGTTTAATTGATGGACCATTCTGTTTTGCTAATTCTAACAAAGTAGTCAGTATTTCTAACGTTAAATAAAGCTCCAAAACATTTTGCGGAACTATCCAATTTATTATAGTTTAAGTTGAACAATTACCTTATTGAAAGTATGTTGTAACCAGTAAACATATTTGTTGAGCAACAACTATAAGAATTGGTCCTAATAATTCAAAATGCAACAGAATACTGCCTTTGTTTGGAAGCTGTGGGTGTACCTTCATTTCAGTCCAGAAAATCCCTTTCACTAAAATGATTCCTTTCAAAAGTTCTTGTGAAACAATTACTTGTCTTTTCAAAGCGGAAATTGTCATTGGTGTGGGAGACCATCAGACAATTTTTAATTTCTATCAACTTCACTGACTCTGCTACGGGGCTCAAATTCAGTTGGCCAGAACAAAGCCCCTAATACAAATGTGAAAAGATGAGTCTGTGTTATAAGAGGGAAGAAATAAATAGTGTCCTTATTGCTAATATGTAAATCATATGAGAAATATTTCTGTGTTGGATGTGAAATGTCTCTTAAGCTGTCTTAAATTGTACATGGTGGTTATAAAATGAATGAAAGGTAAATTAATACATCAGTTCTTTTCAATAATTAACATACAACAGAATACTAAAACAAACATTGGAAATTTAACATTTTAACAAAATGTAAAGCAATCTTGACTGACCATTCAACTTCCTCCTGAATGATGTGAGAGTCAGCAAGTGTTTGGAACTAATTGGTCAAGTTTTAATTAGAAGAAAATGCCGCATTTGGTTGAAAACCTCTATCTGATGCCAATCTCATTTTTCTCGATGCCATTTGCTGGTGATATGAGTTGCAGTCGCACCAAAACATGAACACTGTATTTAACAGTGTTAAACAGTGTTATTTTACATTATCAACATTGTATTTCTTTCCTGCTGGTCTATATGCATCTATAAATCAATAAAATCAATGTTAAATATCTATCCGGAATGACTGTGTTTAACTACAAAACTAACTGGCACAGATTCGTTAACTTCTGAAAATATGAAAATTATTGCCTGAATTTAGTGTCATTTGGTTACTCTCACATTAGAGTTTTCCATGCAGCACAATGCTGACCAACCAAAATGGCAGGTATTTTTTCCCAAAATGCTGAATTATTAGTTCTTTTTACATTAAATATGATTTTTAACAGCAGTTATGCTATTGATAGCACCTGTATGATTTTTCTGCTACCTCCAGCTGCATCTTACAGTTTAGGCAGCAAATGTCTGTATGCCCCTTATATGCAAGCCTTTATAATATCAAAGAAGACAAAATGTGTGTGTCCATCCAAAGATCCACATCATGATTGGCAGCACAATGCTTGTAAAATTGCTCTTGTGTTGGAAGGTCATAGGTTCAAGATTCATTCCAGACACTTGACCACAAATATCTAGGTTGACATATCTTGAGCAGTGCTCAGGGAATTCTGCTTGGTTGGAGATGCTTTCACCCGTGACGTTAAACCAAAGTCCCATCTGCTTTTTCATGTAGATGTAAAAGATCCCATGACACTAATCCAAAAAGCTTTATTTTCTGTACTAAGTCTCTACTCAACATACCTGAATGTTAGCCAGGACATCAGAAATTCCACTTATAATGTATAACGTTCTACTGCCCTACCATGAGAGAATCTGACAGATGATTTCCCACATTCTGTTGAAATGGAGCCTCACTTGCTGGCCAAACCTTCTGTGAAAGCATAGCTGTGCTGCACAAAACTCCCAATCCATTAAAATAAATGGGCAGCTTACTCACGATTTCCCTACATAGGCAATTAGTGGGTGATGTTGGCCATTAATAACTCTAACTTGGACATCATCTTACTCAATACTTCCAATCTAAAGTGGGCTTGCTTCTGTAATTCAATGGTAAATGGCAATAAGTAAAGATGTACATGCTTCATTATGATCTTAAACAGTGGATATGCATTAGAAGCATGTGGCATACATCATTCAAAGAACAGGAAAGGCATAAAGTTTTATTCATCCTGACACCAACATGCTGAACCAATATCTTCAAGAAGAAATTCAGTGATTTGTTTCTTTTTCTAATAATTCATGTGTCACATTACAAATGGAAAATATTTCTAAATAGTAAACCTGTTGGAAGACACTGATGAAGCTGTACATATTGTGCTCTTTTCAACCAAGAGTTATTGGCTAATCAACGTGCATTTATAAGAAATAGACACCCTTAATTAGCGCTGCTATGATTGTCTCAGGTAGATCTCTGCATTCTTCCTACAGTTCCTTGCATGAATGAAGAAGCAAAAGTACAGTTCCTGCTCTCAATCTCTAACCCATCAACTTTATGATCATGCAGACCACTTTGGTCTTAGTCTGACCGCAGCCACGTTAGCAAGGAACTTGCAAGTTTGTCAGAATTGCCACCATTATATCAAAAATTAGCCAGTCTAAATTCAGAAAGATCAGTCAACATTCTGTTTTTGATACCCGAGTTGGTTGCTAATGTGACATTGGATGGGTACGCCCAAAATGAGACCCTGTCACACTAAGTGGAGGAGGGATTTGTGGAGCACCATATTTTATCAAAAATGTGCAATTGCTGATGATGTTCAAGTCAGCATTTCCACAAAATCTGGCCATGATTGTACACCTGTTCTAAAGAGTCGGTTATACACGTACATGATACAAAAACAGAAAATGCTGGAGGAACGTGGCAAATCCAGCAGTAGTTTTGACCCAGTTCTGATAAAGGATCACTGGACTCGAAACATTAACCCTGCTTTCCCTCTACAGATGCTGCCAGACCTTCTGAGTTTTCCAGCAATTTTCATTTTTTCCAGCATCCGC
The DNA here is from genome assembly GCA_024137785.1 of Ginglymostoma cirratum. NCBI lineage: Eukaryota > Metazoa > Chordata > Chondrichthyes > Orectolobiformes > Ginglymostomatidae > Ginglymostoma > Ginglymostoma cirratum. The sequence continues at coordinate 39,420,679 of JAHRHZ010000112.1, forward strand.
AGTTTTTGGTTTTGTTTTATATATATATACATGGTATTGTATTGTGATCGAACATTGAATTGAAATTGCTACAGTAAAAGACAGTCTAAAAAGAAACAAAAAGAGGTTTGAGTTCTGACGAAGGATCACTGAACCCAGAATGTTGACTCTGCTTTCTCTCTGCTGATGCTATCAGACCCGCTGAATTTCTCCAGCCATTTCTGATTTTGTTTCAAACAAAAATGGTTTGTTCAATTGCAGTTTAGATGGGTTATATTACAAGAAGTTCAGACACTGGAGCAAGCAGACTAGAAAAGGATGCAGTGGCCTGCTCTGCGGTGGCTGTGAATGCCTGACTTTATGAATGATGAAAATCTGTAGCTGCATTTACCCATCTTGACACATGTCGTGGGCAAAAAAGAAAACATTCATCCGACGGCAGATTTTATGTGGTCTGCAGCACTCTCCACTCTTCAGCAATACCACTGCGTGTGGGCAAAACCACACAATTGCAAAACATGATCACCACAGCCTGAATCTGTATGAAATGATGGCTTTCACACGAATAGTGGAAGGCATTGAAATGATTTTGCAGCCACAAAAACACCACAACTTAAAGCAGATGGCATGCATTCTGCTCCATACTCCCTTAGGGAGTGATTGCTTATGACTGAATAAAACTTGTATCAGAAAATAGAATGCAGATCAGTTTTAAAGGGGAGGTTCTCCAGTCTGTCAGCTATAATCCCGGAACGCCTACAGTGGGGAAACAGGCTGTTCAGCCCATCGAGTCCACACCAGCCCTCCAGCGAGCATCTCTCCCAGACCCACCCCATCCCTGTAACCCTGCATTTCTCATAACTAATCCACCTAGCATGCACATTCCTGGACACTATGGGCAATTTCGTACGGTCAGTCCAGCTAACCTGCACATCTTTGGACTGCAGGAGGAAACTCACAGAGACATATCGAGAACATGCAAACTCCACACTAACAGTCGCCCGAGGGTGGAATCAAAACCAGGTCCTTGGCACTGAGGCAGCAGTGTTAACCACGTAGCCACCCTGCCGCCCAACTTCAGTGAAAAAGCTGCAGAAGCTCTTTCTCCAGGTTTCTGTAGTTTTTGTGCCTCTTTCACACCTGACAAGCAGAAGGTTTATAGAAATTCACCCTCAATGTCACATTTAAAACAGTTAAAGCAATCTTTATTATCAAGAATGCAATTTTCCAACTCTACAGACAGATGGAAAATAAAGACTTTTAACCTAATCATAACTACAATTTTACAGAAATTATTTTACTGAGAAATTATTCAGAATAGATGCTTTGTTCTGGCTTGAAACAATGTCTTCAACACATCCCTAAAGATTGCTCTCTGATGGCGCTCGAACAGAAAGCTAACATATTTGTTCTCTTGAGCAATAGAATCCATTGCAGTACCAATCGATTTACTGAAGCAGCAATAAACCCACATGGGAGGACTTAATTAGGTGGGAGCCAAAATCTCAGTGCTCTGATGTCAGGCTCAGCATATGAAATTCAGTCAGCAGTGGATCTGCCCTCTGAACACCAGCTGACAGGAACCTAGTTGCCATATATTTGATCATTATCAATACATATTAAATGGGAACTTCACTACATTAAGTTCTCGAAGATTAAGACAGTGACACACTTGTGCCTCCTGTTTCTCAATAGTTTGAAAGTGGCATTGACCAGGTGAGGTAATTCAGTCTTTGGGTCTGAAGGACAGTTTTTTGTTTAATCTAACTAGTCACCAAAGGCCAGGGGAGTAGCTGGACAATCCAGGAGAGGCAAGAAAGAGAGGGGCCAGGAAGAGGCTGGTGGTCAGCTTCTCAACGGAGACTGAAAGAACTGCGGATGCTGTAAATTGGAGACAAAAATAGAAATTGCTGGCAAAGCTCAGCAGGTCTGTCAGCATCTGTGGAGAGAAATCAGAGTTAATGTTTCAGAGATAGTAAGAACTGCAGATGCTGGAGTCAGAGTCAATGCAGTGTGGAGCTGGAGGAACACTGGCCAGGCAGCATCAGAGGAGCAGGAAATTCAACGTTTCGGGTTTACACTCTTTGTCAGGATTTTTGGCTCAAGTGGCCCTTCCTTCGAACCTTTGCCCAGGTCCTCAATGGCACAGCAATTGAACTGGAATAAAGTGGTATTGGTCAGGTCCCAAAATAGTAATGATTTTATTTATTTATTATCATGTGCATTTTATAGCAAAGTGTTGTATACTGTTACCACTTTCCAGTGCCGTCTTAAAACACAGAAAAAAAGCCAAAACGTAGAATATAAAGGCAGAAAAATAAAGAAAGTAAAGAAATGAAGAAAAAGAAAGTGTTCAACTTTACTGTCCTTCTTGTCAAGTGGTCTGCCATGGACTATGGGCCTGGTGGCCAGGTATGTGTCCCCCCTGCCACACTGCTGCTGCTGGAATGAGAGCCACAACTCTTCAGCACCATCTTGCCTCCACTGATGCCCTTGCCACGGTGAACCTTTACTGGACCTTGCTAACGCAGCAAGGCACTGCTAGTTTTAAGGGTGACTGGTGGAGGAGTGTATGAATGGAGTCAGATTCCATCCAGTACAGCATGAGTGTCCAAGGAGCCAAATGTGACCTGTCAATAGTCAGCAAAGGGACACCAGGTTTGATGTAGGTCCAGCCCAAATACAGAGAGGTCACGTTAATGGTCTCTGAGGGAAGGCAGTGGCAAAGTGAGGGCAGGTCAAGGATGATGGACTGAGGCTCAAGGAAGAAGGCAGAGTGGTCAGAGGCGATAGGCGTGTGAGAGCAATGGAAGGTCAAGCGTTGCTATCTTTGGGTCAAATGTGATGACTGGAGGCTCCACAATGAGTTGGGAAAGGAGCAGAGTGATCTTGTGAGGGCCGAGGGAGGAGAAAGGAAGGCAGGAGGGTGGAGGTGGATGAGCATCGGTAGCAAGGTCCCACTGTCCATGTCCACTTGCTAGGAAAGATGTGTCTGACGGAGCTGAACTTGTTGTGGGAAGAGGACAATGTGGTATGGGGAGGAATTCTGGGGTGGTGCATTGAAGGCTTATGCTTTCCTACTGAACAAATGGTGCTGCCCTAGGAATGGGCCATGCAAAGAGAGGTGTTGTTGTACTGCCCACCTTCTGCACACTGTTCACTTTGATGGTTTGGGCTTGGGTCTTATACACCCAATAATTTTTCACTAACTCGTCGTGGAGCAGAAGGCTTACCAGAGGATTGTCATTGCCACACAAAATCTAGGTCACAGCATCATCAGCCAGCACCAAGCAGCAGAATAGCAACCAAAGGTTATCTTCATCACAAGAGCATTGGCATATCAGTGCACAAAATGTATATTGACTTTCTGAGGACTCTGAAGGGCAAGACCAGTGATGGTTAAAGCTTTCCCAGGAGACAGTGACAGCAGCCCTGTGAATCTGGAGGGAGCCCCTCGCTGGTGGCTTACATTAGTGGCTGCAAAACATATGTGTCCATAGGAGGTGACCAATCCTCCTTCAGAAGAGTTAATTCATTCACAAGGTACACAATTGACAAAATCAGCCAGGCCAAACACTCCATGCTTTTGGAGTCATCACACACTTCAAGGAAGTACAGGGTGGAATTGACTTAACTCTTGTGATCATTAAAGCTCCCTGGAAACAGACAACTGCACTTAATAATTTGATTACTGGAAGTGAATTATGCAGGAGTATATTCCTTTTCCAGGCAACTCTCTTGGTGCCTCTGTTTTACACCATTCCCAGCTGCCACAGCTCTTTGAGCTTCTGTCCAAGAACAAGGTTGGATTCTGAGTGACAAGGGGAAGGTCTGAGGATGTGGTCAATGGCACTAATGCATCATCCCCATGGAGGAGCATTAGAACAATGCAGCACATGAATTGAATAGAACAGTAACAGGATAGAGCATAAGATTATGGAAAGTACACTTCCACACCTTAAACTATTTTGGTACAGCATTGCCTTACGCATCACTGAACATGTCCCAGGAGTGTCTTAGTCTAAATTCACTGCACAATGTTGCAATGCAAAGGGGAAGGGAATTGTTATGCAATGGCATGGAGAAGCTACAAGCATCCTCAGACAAAGATTTTCAAGAGGAATATGGAGAAGACCACAGAGAAATTGTAGCAATTTCCATGACGTCAGGTCGAGAGAGAGATGTGCCAGGGCTGTCAGAGACAAGGTCATCTCCAAATGTTGATTGAAATACCTTTGTGACCATCAGCACCAGCAAAGCTTTGCCTGCTCTCTTTGCAGACTCGATGTTATGGGCAGCTATTCTTTCTTAACGACGTGCTGTTTCTTAAAGGGAAGCCGGATAAAATGTTTGCTGCAATAAACATTGTTAGAAACTGAACACCAGGCCAGATAGAGAATTCATACTGATGGATGTGGTGCTGGAAGTATTTGTGGTGAAGCTCTGCACGGGGAGAGATGCCATGGTTCATCACCTCTTACCGTATGATCTTTGTCAAAAGTCATACAACACCAGGTTATAGTCCAACAGGTTTATTTGAAATCACAAGCTTTTGCAGCATCACTTGACAAAGGGGCAGTGCTCCGAAAGTTGTAATTTTAAATAAACCTTTTGGACTATAACCTGGTGTTGTATTACGTCTGACCTCATCCACCCCAGTCCAACACCAGCACTTCTACATCATATGATTGTTCCTTTTGGCATTGTACGCTAAATGTGTCCCCTACAGGCTATAACTCACAAAGATGACCTAAGATATCATAGCATGAGGATCTGATTTCCTTTCAACTTGAACTGCATATATTTGACAACACGCTATTCTATGCAATGCTGCATTTCCTGGCTAATAATGCGATGCTGGGTGGGGACAATATTTCAATAATCCTATCACATTTACTATCTCCTCCTGTATTAGCCTGCCATATGCTGCACATAGATTGGAGTAAGTGATATCAAGTTACAGTTGGAGACAAAGCCAATGGGTCCTTACAACATTCTGGCAATAGCATGAAGACTTGTGCTCCAGAACTTGCTGCTCCCAACAGTACAGTTACAACACTGGCATCTGTCCAAATCCAATCCAGAAAATTCCTGCCCCAGTCTACTCTTGACCATCAGTAAAGTGATGGAAAGTATCATCAACATCATTATCAAGCAGCACCTGCTCAGCAATAACCTGCTCAGTGACGCCCAGTTTAGGTTCCTCCAGGGCCACTCAGCTCCTGATGTTGTTACAGCCTTGGTTTAAACATGGATGACAGGGCTGAATTCCAGAGGTGAGGTAACAGTAACTGCCCTTAACATAGAGGCCACATTTGACTGAATGTGGCATCAAGGAGCTGTAGCAAAACTGGAGTTAAAGTGAATTAGGTGCAAACTCTCCACTCATTGGAGTCAGAACTGGCACATAGCACAATGATTGTGGTTGTTGGAGGTCAGTTATCTCAGATCCAGGACATCTCTGCAGAAGTTCCTCAGGGTAGTATCTTAGGCCCAACCATCTTCAGCGACTTCATCAATGACCTTCCCTCCATCATAGGGTGAGAAGTGGGGATGATCATTGATGATTGCACAATGTTCAGCACCATTCACAACAAGAACATACGGCAGCTTTTGAAAAGATTAACAGGAAGTTAATTTCTATTAATATTCTAATGCATTACAATTTAGGCTTATTCATTATAGTAGTCACAATTGCATCACCCAGAGCACTAGGAGTAGTCCTTGTTCAAGTAGAAATGACAGAACGTGAAATCCAGTCTATTTCACATCAAAAGCGTTAAGAGGGATGGGCAATCATAGAGAAGGACACATTTGTAGTTACATAGGGACGTGAAAGTTTCACAGGTTATCTCAGAGGGTGGAAGTTCCATGTTGAGACAGGCCACGAGTCTTTGGTAACATCTTGGATTGAAAGAACATCAACGATATCTCCCATAACGAAATGTCAGGCTTAGGCTGGTGTATCATTGTCTATTTTCAGGGTAAGGCATAAGTGGTGAGAAATATATTCTCTGGGGCAACAATAAATTAAGCAAAAAATGATGTTAGTCTTGTAGATTAAGAAGTTATGTCCTAGGGCAAAAAGTAATACTCACCAAATTCAGACAAATTTGTGCAAAAAAAAATCTAACAAGGAGTGCACAAAGATCAGACAATTCTATCTGCAAGGCTGATCAAAATATACTCCAGTGGTCTAAGTGCTAAAAGGGTTCCATAGCAGAAGTAACACTTGACAATAGTAGAAGATTTATTGGTATACAAATATGGAATGGTGATACCAAGGTTGATGTGAATAGAAATCTATAGAGACTTCACATGAGACATCTAGGTATTGCAAAGAGCAGAGCAAGAGCACAATAATCATTGTGGTGGCTTGACATTTTGAAAGGATTACATTTTGTCTGTCCAAAATGTGTGCCATGTCATGTGAAGCGCCAATAGAGCCGATGATTTTGTTAAGACCTTTGAAAAGTGCATGAGTACAGCCAGCAAGAGATTTGTTAGATTTTTGATTTGATTCTAGTCAATTATTATTTAAAATGGATCGAAGTGGCAAGATTCATTCAACCATAGCAGACTCAGTAATCATTGCAGTGAAATGGGGCTTTGTTGTGCCTGGAAGAATTACCGTCAGAAAATGCACCTCAATTTGTGGATGACGTGATTTGGAAGTTCGCTTTGAATGCAGGCACCAACAAGATGACAAGTTCTCCATTACACCTCTGAAGGACAGAGAGACAGAAAGAGCAGTCAAGACTGTGAAGTTACTGAAGCATAAGAGTCAGTTACAAAGCAACTCCATTGTACAATGGGTAGTCACTGTCTTTGGGAGGGGTTTAAAAACAGAGCTACCAGTCATCTGTTAAAGAGGTCAAGCCAAACAGAACTTCTCAAGGTCACAAGAAGGCAAAACAACTGCAGAAAAGCCACAGCAAAAAGCAGCACAGATGTTACAGCCCTAGACACAAGCCAAAAACTCTGTTAAAAACCAAAATAACTGCGCATACTGTAAATCAGGAACAAAAACGTAAGTTTCTGGGAAAAGCTCAGCAGGTCTGGCTGCATCTGTGAAGAGAAAATCAGAGTTAACTTTTCGGGTCCGGTGACCCTTCCTCAGAACTGATGGTGGCTGGAAAAATGTCGGTTTATATGCAGAAAATAGGGAGGTGGGTAAAGTAGGGAGTAAACGATAGGATAGAGCCTAAAGAGAGAGAAAGATGGTGAGACAGACAAAGGAGTTGCTAAAGATCAGCCTGGGAGAGTGAATAGTTGTTAATGGGGACTGTTAGTGACTAACAACAGGGGGTGTGTAATGGCAGGCTGTGTGGTAACAAGGCCTGGTGTGTGGGGTGGGGGGCTGGGACATGGGAGAATTTAGGCCCTAAAATTATTGAACTCGACGTTGAGTACGGAGGCCAGTAGGGTCCCCAAGTGGAAAATGTGGCATTGTTCTTCCAGCTTGCGTTGTGTTTTACTGGAACACTGCAACAAGCCAAAGAAGAGATGTTGGCCAGGGAGCAGGGTGGTGTGTTAAAGTGGCAGGCAACAGGTAGTTCAGGGTTAGTGGGAACTGCCGACGCTGGAGAATCTGAGATAACAAGGTGTAGAGCTGGATGAACACTGTCCTCCCTGGACTGACCTACCCCCACCCTAACTCCCCACCTACATTCACCTTTACTGGCTCCATCCCTGCCTCTTTGACCTGTCTGTCTCCTCTCCACCTATCTTCTTCTTGATCCATCTTCCATCCACCTCCCCCTCTCTCTCTATTTATTTCAGAATCCCCTTTCCCTTCCCCATTCCAGACCCGAAACATCAGCTTTCCTGCTCCTCTGATGCTGCTTGGTCTGCTGTGTTCATCCAGCTCTACACCTTGTTATCTCAGGTAGTTCAGGGTCTTTTTTGCGAGCAGAACGTAGATGTTCTGCGAAGCTGTCGCCAAATCTACACTTCGTTTCCCCAATGTAGAGGAGATCACATTGTGAGAAGCGAATGCAGTAGACTAGATTCTGGGAAGTGCAGGTGAAGTGTTGCTTCACCTGGAAGGTGGCTTGGGCCCTTGGATACTGGGGAGGGAGGAGGTAAATGGCAGGTGTTGCACCTTCGCCAGTTACAGAGGAAGGTGCCGTGGGGCTGTTGAGGGGTGTTGGGAGTGAAGGAAGTGTGGATCAGGGTGTCCTGGAGGGAACGGTCCATGTGGAAGGCTGACAAGGGAGGGGAGGGGAATAGGTGTCTGGTGGTGGCATCTTGCAGGAGGTGGCGGAAATGGTGTCTGATGATCTTCTGGATGTGAATGCTGGTGGGATAGTAGGTAAGGACAAGGGGAACCCTATCGCTGTTGCGGGAGGGAAGATAGGGGGTGAGGGTGGAAGTGCGGGAGATGGGTTGGACACAGTTGAGGGCCCTGTTGACAACAGAGCTGGGGAATCCTCGTTTGAGGAAGAAAAAGTGGACATTTTGGAGGCTCCCTTGTCAAATTTGGCCTCATCTGAACATGTGCAACGGAGACAGAGGAACTGATAGAATGGGGTGGAGTCTTTACAGGAAGTGGGGTGTGAGGATGTATAGTCCAGATAGCTGTGGGAGTCAGCTTTGGAACTCCTAATTTTCTTCAGCCTCTACTTTGTGCTACCAGCTTTTACATCAAAACATAAATATTGTGAATTATTAAATATTAAATCATTACTTTCTGATTTGTCTTTACAAGCTTTAGACGTGCCTACACTACGAGCACAGAAAGAAAGGAGGAACTATGTTATTATATAGCACTTTAACATGTTGCTTTACTGAATTGATTCATGGGATGGAAAGACTGACATATGAGAAGAGATTGAGTGGGTTAGAATTATATTCATTGGCATTAGAAACCTGTAAAATTCTAACAAGCCTAGACAGGTTAGTGGCAGAAGGGGCACTGAGTCGAGGAGAAATTTCTTCATCCAGACAGTGATGAGCCTATGCAATTCATTACCATAGAAAGTGGCTGAAGGCAAAATTGTTTTTTTTTGAGAAGGAGGTAGATATAGCTTTTGTGGCGATAGTGGGATTAGGGTACTGAACTCGATGATAAGCCACGATCCTACTGAATGGCAAAGCTTACTGGAAGGGTCATATGGCTTACTCCTGCTTCTATCTTCTATGTTCCTATGTTCAAGGAGGTTTCTGTTAAACATTTTATCTGAGGGATGGCATCTTTGGCATCCATGTTGCACTTCCTTAGAATCGCACTTGACATGCTAGTTTACGTAATTTCCTCAAGACCTGATTCAAATTAAATCTGACAGATGGAAGAGTATGTTACAGATAATCTGGAATACAGGCCCTCAAGAATCATTTTCTCCTCTAAACAAAAACAAAATTACAGTGATACTTGAATCTTAATGACAACCAGTAACAAAAACGGCTTATACGACCAGAGACTACATTAGGAAACTTATTCATACAACAGAATAGTGATCAGGAGCAAGTTTAGTGAATGACGCATGGACCATTGTGTTTCTGTTTCTGATTGCTGTTCCAGACATCCTTTCTGGAAAGGATATTGGTTTTCCTCAGCAACATCAAACAGCAAATGATAAACTTCCACCAACCTTTTTTGCAGTTTGTTAGTGTTGCACTTTCCTCTTTCTTCAATAAATCTGTACAGTTGTAAAATACTTTTGTTGTTCCCTAAGTATGTTTTGAGAAAATTGTCCAGACACCTGAAATTTTAAAATAATATCAGTGTTCAGATTTTTTTATATGAGGATGCTGCAAATTCACACTTATCATTCCCAAATAAGGTCATTCACTCATTTCTTTTAAAAAGCATCTATAATCTTGCATAATTAGTAGTTTAAGATCAAAGGTTTTTGTTTCCAAATGCATTTTTGCATTATTAACAATCTCCCTCCTTCTTCCAATTCTTTGTTGGAAACCAGAATTTCCCGTCACTGCTCAAACTGTCTAATTAGCCAGGAGAGACTAAAGAGTTTGTTTTAAAATTGAGATATCAAAGTAAAAATCTAAGAATTATGAGGCAGCTGTTTTTCAAGATTCAGCCTTTCAAAAAGTGACAACAAAACATACCAGTTAAAGCCAATCAAATGATTCTAATCTTCAAAGCCTGACAGTAGTTGGTGGAAGGAAAGACCAAGGAAAATAAGGAGTTCCACAATTTTGAGTTTCTCAGAAAAATAAGTTCAAGATAAAGACTCAAAGATAAGGATTTCAACACGGTAAAGAGATAAGAACAAGCAAGACGATGAATGATGGCATTCAGGGAGTACAAAAGGAAGCAATAGAGAAAGGTTTAAAGGCACAAAGTATAATGGCAGTGATAAAATTAAATAGAGAAATGAGAAAGTTTGTACAAGATCACCAGTCAGACTTGCCTGCCAAATGTATGTCTCAATAGTGGCATTCAAAATAACACGTTTTTATGACATGTGCAACGAGCATGCTCTGGAAGGCATTTCTCCAAACGTATAACTGAACAACGAATGCTCTATATGTTGGTGTCACATTTTCCTGTCAGCTATCATCGGCATTGCAGAAAAATTAAAAGGTAAAATGGACCTTTCTATTTTCTAAATCTACATAATCGATCACCATGGAAAATGTCTCATGGACCAGTAGTACACCAATAAAGTTACGTATATAACATAAATACACACAAGGTTTTTCTCATCGCTTTCATAAGTCAAACTTATCTTTTGGCATCCTGTCCTGACCACTAATTGGTTCCTAACATTCAAAAAAACAGTTTTGCAGCCATGTCATTAGTAACCAATCACAGCCTTGGATGCTATAGAAATTGGTACATTCCTCCCTGTCCTTTCTGCAGGACTCAATAAAGTAATACATTTCATCTAGGACTAATTTGGAGGTACAAGGCCTTGCAATGTCATTTCTTTGTTCCTGATAGTGATCTGAGACCTTCTCTCTATGAAATTGAGGACTTCCAAAAAGTTTTACTGTTTACATCCTATGTCACAGCAAGTCTTGTCACCGATCTCAGCTGTACCCACTGACCTACATGGGCTTCCAGTTAAACAAGCCCTCCATGTCCTTGTCCCTTCCTGTGCCTGCGACCTCTTTCAGCCCTAAGATCCTCCAATACCTGCTCTCTCCAAATCCAGTCCTCTTGAGCATTCAAATGTTAATTGCTCCACCTTTGTTGCCTTGAACTGCCAAGACCTTAAATCCTCTGAGATAGTAGGAATTGCAGATGCTGGAGAATCTGAGATAACAAGGTGTAGAGCTGGATGAACACAGCAAGCCAAGCAGCATCAGGGAAGCAGAAAGGCTCCCCTTGGGTCTAGGCCCGAAACGTCAGCCTTCCTGCTCCCGTGCTGCTGCTTGGCTTGCTGTGTTCATCCAGCTCTACACCTTGTTACCTTAAATCCTCTTTCAGCTACTGTGGAGAATGTAAAGCATTCAGTGAAAGGCAATGACTGAGTAATGTCTCAGTGAGTCAGGCTGAATTCAACGACAGTAATTATTGTTTAAACTCACCAGCTTGTGTTTGAGGGGATTAGTTCGCTACTGTTCAGGACTGCTTTCTAATATCAATGCACTCACCAACCTTTGCATTTCTATTTCATTGATCCCGGATAAGAAATAGTTTTTTTTAAGATAATTACTTCATTGAAAGATGTAACTCATTTTTTTTTTTGTTTCTCATGCTTCTGTGAATACAAGTTGTTGCTATTGTTATGTTAAAGCAAACAAAATCCACTGCCAAATCTTAAGCTAGTTAATGACAGTCTAAGTTTTTACAAAATAGATACCAAACTGCAATGCGTGATTTCTCCACACCATCATAAAAAAGATAAAAGTTCATGAATTAACATTTGAGTCTTTAAATTGGCTGATTCAACGTTTACAAAGTTTCACATATTATTTCTCTTGGTGTTTGTTAATTGTTGCTCTGACTTAGATAACTTTGTAGGCATGAATAAATTGCTCACAGATGAGACGTTGCTGTGAAACATAGAAGCAGGAGGCCATTCAGCCCTTCAAGCCTGCTCCACCATCTTCACAATCATGGCTGATCCTCCAACTCAATAACCTAATCCTGCTTTCTCCCCATAACCTTTGATCCCATTCACCCCAAGTGCTATATCTAGTCGCCTGTTGAAAACATTCAATGTTTTGACATCAACTACTTCCTGTGGTAATGAATTCCACAGGCTCACCACTCTTTGGCTGAAGAAATGTCTCCTCATCTCCATCCTAAATCATCTACCCCGAATCTTTAGATTGTGACCCCTGGTTCTGGACATACCCACCATCGGGGACATCCTCCCTGCATCTACCCTGTCCAGTCCTGCTAGAATTTTGTAAATCTCTGTGAACCCTTCTCCAGAAGAATTAGTTGCCAAACTTTAGGAAGTAAAATTTGGTGAGAGTAGATAAATGCAGTAGTTGAAATGCTGAGACAGAGATAGCAATTTTCTGTGCTGGTCCTTGATTGTAATTTAGACAGCAGGATCACAGGAAACTCAGGAAAATGCAAAAACATTGGTTTCAGTCAAGAGCTCCCTTGGCTACTTAGGTGAAAATTACAGCTGATGAACAAGAAGAACACACAAATATTAACCATCATTAAACTAAAATTTGACACCACAGTGAAGGAACTAAACTGTATCCTGCAGCTAATTGTAATGCCTGAATTTTGAATAAAGACTAGGTGCTATATGGATTAGTAAACTGATCTCTCATTACTGAAAAGAACATTTCTTTCCTTTATCGCCAATGAGTTGAGCTCTGGATAAAACGGGTTTCTATTTGTAATTCCAAACCAACTTCCTAATTAGTGCTTATAAATGACAGAGAACTGCACCAATTTAACAACAATTACTAATCCCATTTGAGGGATCATCAGAAATGCATGAACTGTCCAGCATGAACAGTGAGCTGGGTGGCAAAAGAACACAGGTTTGAATGCTGGCTTCCATCAAATTCAAAAATAAATAGGAATACATTGCAAAGCAAGTTAAGTAACATTGTCGTCAAATTTTCTTTACAAAGTGCCATTCCTGACTCATTGTAATGCGGATCCAAAGAGGTTGATCACTTGCCAAACATTTGGCAGAGATTATTTGTGAAATAATTTGAACTTTTGAAGAATTGCAACATTTAAAAGAGATTCCTCTTTTCATTAGATCACTAATGGTCGAAAAAGAATGTTAATGCTTTTAATTATTCACATTTTACTTCTCTCTGCATGCACAAACAGACTGAATTCCTGTGATCTAAACGAGTCAAACTCTTTTTGATTTTACTGTTCCACAGAGAATTTGATATCCTCAGAGATTATACTTTATTCATTGTTAGATGTTAAATGAATAGCGAGTGCATGTATCATGATGCACCTAAAAGCATGAAGAGGGGTTATCCAAATCACATTGTCTATTTCAGATGCTCGGCTACGCAGTGTGTAATTTGAAAAAAATGAGAACCTTGCTGTTGTAACATGCAATGGTAGAATGGAAATTACACTGTCTATATTTTCCACATAAAAAACGGCCAAGTTAAGATTGGGAAATTTAAATGGTGATCGCGTACTTCCTTCATGTCAATGAAGAAAAGGAAAATAAGAAGTCACCTTTATGTTCACCTCATGTGATTCTAAATCGCTGGTTATAGAGATGTAAGAGCAAAGTATCTGATTCTGGAATTCTGAAATGAAAACAGAAGATTCTGGAAATTTTTCAGCTCAAGTGGAGCATTACGCCTGGTGTGAATTGATTTGGTTACATGACGTGATTCTATGCCGTGTATCCAATCAATCACGTCCTCAGAATGTCTGACAACATGTGGAGATGGATCAGATTATGGGTGGACATCTACCAGGGCCTTCTGGTAGAACTGAGAAGTGGAAAGGCTGGCAAGAGGGCATGGAAAGGGGCTGGTGGTGTTCTTAACATCTTCCCACTGTTGTGCCATTGAGCCATTGGCAGGAAGGGTGACATATGTCCTGCTCACCTGAAACCTAATTGAGCCACTTATGAGTCCAATGAAGGACTTCTTCCTGCCTCCCTTTGCATTTTGTCCATGCCCGGAGGCCCGATGTTTGGGCAGACAGCCATTCCTTGAGCCACAAAGGGCCCCTGCCCTGGGACCACTCCTCTGACTGCCTGGGCCCAGTGACCCCAGAGCGCATAAGCCTTGATACACTTTCCCCTAGTGGAAGTGACACCCTGAGACCACCGAAGCAACATCACCCCTCACTTATTCCCTTTCAATTCCCAGCAGATGGGTGGGGGAGGGGCTTCATCTGCCTTTGTAGGACCATGGCTAATCATTCCGGATCAGGATTCTCCAGTAGAACTGGCCATCAAGCAGCGTGTTGCCTCTTCAGTTGCATTTCTCATGGTCCACCACTCACAGGTCATTTTCCTCTCTCCTTTCCTAACCATCTGCAGGAAGTTTGTCTAGGCCAGTTCTTTTTTGCCCCACTTAGAAAAAGGTCTGTCAGTTTGTCTCTCTTTCTCTCCCAAATAATGAATATGTTTCTATGATTCTCAAAGGGATATATTTTTCCTTTAACTGTTGAAGGGAAATGATTTTGATTAAAGGGGAACTAAATTCCTAAAAATGAAGTAATTAACATAATTATATTTCCCAGATCATATTCAAAATAATTGCTATAAATAAATCTTAGCTGTTTCCCAGTCCTTGGGTCTGAATTCACTATTATCCTCACTTGTTTCGTTTAGTTTACTATAACATATTGTTTCCCCAAGAAGAGGGATTATTTGTAATCATTGGGGATTTAGAGTTACCATTAAGTCCCACCCATGGGCGTTCAGAGGTTTGGACTGTATTAAGAAATGCTAACAAACTTCCTGAAGGCACAGTGGGTGAATTGATTGCAATTTGGTACTAGTCCTCAACGACCTGGAAAATCCCTTGCTAGCTAACATCTCCCCCACTGAAATAGATATCTAAATTAAGGCAACAACAGCAGACTTGCAATTACCCTCCTTTAAAGTCCCTTGGGTAGACAAGAAAAATGATTTGAAATTCCTACTCTAAATCACCAACGGACATTTCTTATCAGAGAGTGGGTAGTGAGAGGACTGAACTTGGTTTTAATCCTTAAAATTGCCAAAGAGACTTTTAACATGCTTGTCGACTCCAAACTCTGCACAGACCACATTGCAATTTTCAATTCTCACTTTGCATGAAATCCATGGTTAGAAAATTATATGCAGCTCATGGCGACTTTTCTCATAGCATGTGTGACAGGTGAGTGGGAGCAATATTCTGATTCGCATGCTAAGATCCCACTGATGTTAATGGACAAGATGGTCCAGGGTGAAACCCAGCATGTTACATCCTAACTGGTTTTTTTTAAACTGTGGAATTCTGTAACTGAACACACTCACAAAAGTCTGCCAGTGTAGGTTTGACACAAAAAATAAGATGTTTATTAACAAAAGCAAATAACATGTACTATAGATCGAACCCTTGCATGTTTTTGGGTAAGTGCCAGTTGCATTGAGTTTTTTTTTTCAGAAGGATTCTCACAGTAAGGCCTATAATGTTTTCTAGCCATGTCTTACCAAAAGCACACCTTTAAATTGTTGCATCTTTTGTGCATCTGCTGAATAGCATAGCAAGTTTCTCACTAGGCAGAGGAAGTTGCTTATCAAAGAAATTATAGCCTGTTACTGCCACCACTCATCTCATTAATGTTCCACCTCTTCTCTTACCAAATACACCTAATAAGTTAGACATTGAGAATCCTTGACATGGAAGTCACCACTATAAGCACCCTTTTCATTTGGTTCTAGCCCCATTTTGAAACGTGCATTCCTGTAGCAAACAGGCTGGAGTTGCAGCCTGGTTCAGTCCATAAGCTGGGTGCAAGTTCCTGAATGCACAGTGTCAAATGCAGCCTGAAGTACAGGAGCCTTTCTCTAAGTCAGACGTGTGTCACAAGAGTTCTTAGAGACTGGCACACACCAGATGCCTGTAGATTTGGAGTCCACGTGGTTGGTGCCCATTGAGATGTTTATGGCCAGTGTCCAATGTAGAGGTCCTTTCAGCAAGCAGCGAGCGGAAGACCCCAAGTATCCACTCTGACTTCTTAATGTCAAGAATTCTTAATATCTAACTTATTAGGTGTATTTGCTAAAAGAGGAGGTGGAACATTAATGAGACAAGTTGTGGCATTAACAGGCTAATAAGCAACTTCCTCTGCCCAATGAGAAACTTGCTATGCTATTCAGCAGGTGCATAAAAGATGCAACAATTTCCTCCCAAAGTTGAGGTAGGTCTCACCGGATTTTTCATGTGGTTCTGCCATGCATGTCACCACAACCCACCCTGTTCAAATTTCCACCATATATTAGACCAGATAAAAAAGTTAGAAAGACTTCATTACAAACACTAAGAAAAAAAAAAGGCAAATGTGCACTTTTCTTTTCGCCCCAGCAAGATCCTCAAAAAGCCTGAGTGAGAAGTAGACATGGCTATAATTAGTATCTTTTTGGTGAATTGATATGCATTCATTAGATGCTATTATTCTTCAGCATTTCTCTCCAAGACACCTACAACAAACTATAAAGTCAACTGTATTATTTTAACTTCAGAGCAAACACAACTTCCTTAAGCTCAGTCCTCAGCAGTTTTCCAGTCAGATTCCTTATTGAGTTTAACACTGCAGGCACCACTATCACACTCACAGAGACCAGTGGATTTTCCGGATTGTTAATCATAGTGTGTGGGGCACCAAACCCACTTTGCTAGGCAATAGCACAGTTGATTTTCACTTTCTTTTTCAAAACGTACAGTGATGTTAAACCCAATTCCTCAATTCAAAGTTGTAAAATCTCTTAAAAATAAACATCAACAAAACGGGCCTCCAGACTCCTCAGAACTAAGGGCTCAAGCTCACAAACTAGACTCTGAAACTGACTAACAATTTTGTCCCAGAACACAGAATATAAATTAAACTCAAAGTTAAACACTGTTCTTAACACACACACACACACACACACACACACACACACACACACACACACA
>JAHRHZ010000112.1:39444200-39468897 GCA_024137785.1 Ginglymostoma cirratum
TCCCCCGTTTCTGATGAAGGGTCTAGGCCCGAAACGTCAAGCTTTCCAGCTCCTATGCTGCTGCTTGGCCTGCTGTGTTCATCCAGCTCCACACCTTGTTATTGTGGATTCTCTGGCAGTGGTAGGAGGCTGGTTCTTGGACTGGAGGCCTGTGACTAGCGGTGGGGCATAAAGGGTTGGTGCTGGGACCTTTCTTGCTTATTTACAAGATTTTTTTTGGATGTGAATGTACAAAGCATGATTGGTAAGTTTGCAGATAGCACAAAAGGTTGAAACATCATTGATAGTGAGGAAGGTTATCAAAATTAGTGGAATCTTGTTCAGATGTGGAAGTGGGCTGAGGATCAGCAAATGCAATTCATTACAGACAAATGAGTGTTGCACTTGGGAAAGTCAAACCAAGGTAGGATTTATACAGTAAGTGGTAAGGTCCTGCAGAGTGTTGTGGAACAGAGGGACCTGGGAGTACAAGTTCATTGAAAAGTACACCAGGTGGTGAAGGTGGCATTTAGCATGCTCGCCTTCAGTATAGAAGTTGTGATGTTATGTTATGGTTGTAACAGTCATTGGTGATGTCACATTTGGAGTATTGTGCACAGTTTTAGTCACCCTGTTATGGGAAAAACAGTCACACAGGAAAGAGTGCAATGATGATTTATGAGGATGTTGCCAGGACTAGTAGGCCTGAGTTACAGGGCAAGGCTGGCCAGAATAGGACATTATTCCTTCAAAAATAGGAGAATAAGGGGTGACCTCATTGGAGGTGTATAAAATGATGAGGGGCATAGATAGGATGAATGCATATAGTCTCTCTGCACCCCCTGCCAAGAGGTGGCAAATTGAAAACTAGGGGACATAGGTTTAAAGGGGAAAGGGGAAAAGATTGGAGTACTGAAGGGTAACTTCAAGGAGAAGGCAGTGTACATGAAATGCACTGCAGAGAAACTGGTTGAGGAAGGTACAATAGCAACAGTTAAAAAACATTTGGATAGGTACATGGATGGGAAGGATTTAAAAATGTGGACCAAATGTGAGCAATTGGAAGTAACTGAATGGGCACCATGGATCAGTTTGGGCCAAAGGGCCTGTTCCCATGCTGTATGGCTGTGTACAGTTCTGATCACTGCATTACAGGAAAGTTATGATTGCACTGTCAGGGGTGCAAAGGAAATTAACCAAGGTGTTGCCCAAGATACAGCAGATTAACCAAGAGGTTGGACAAGTGCCAGCTGTTTACTTTAGAGCTAAGGAGCGATCCAAGAGCTGTACAAAAACAGAAGTTAGTGGAGAAGCTCAGGTCTGGCAGCATCCGCAAATAGAAATCAGAGTTAACCTTTCAGGTCTGGTCACCCTTCCTCAACTTGAGGGTGGGTGACTGGACGTGAAGCATTAACAGATTTTCTCCCCAGACCTACTGAGCTTTTCCACCAACTTCTGTTTTTATTTGATTTACAGTAGCCACATTTAGTTTTGAGGTACAGGCAAGATAAATAGAAAGCAGCTAAATTGCATGGTCTATGAGTCATAATTTTGCAAGAGGGAGATTGACAGGATTGGAGGTTAAAAACTAACTGTGGTAGGAACTTGGAATGCACTCCTGCAAGGATAGTAGAGGTAGGAAACTTCAACCTCTTAAAATTATAAAAACCACTTAGTGAGCACTTGAAATGCTGTAACATTCAATACTATGGGCCAAGTGCTGGAACATCTGACTAGAGTAGCTCTTACCTGATGTAGATTGGCAGGCTGGGCTGAAGGGCCTCTTCTGTATTATATGATTCCACGAAAACTTTAAGTTTGTTATAGGAACAGTGAACATTTGTACACAAGATGGATCTAGGACTTACTCTAAATTGGTTCCCAAGATAGAGAATAAAATTTGTTGCAAGTGTCAAAAGTAGATATCCCAATTTGCTCAAAGCCCAAAGCCTTTGAATTTTAAACTGCTTTACATGCCAGCCAAAGCACAGATGAATATAGGAAAAGAAGAAACAGTTGAGCCAGGCATGGATTAGCAGCAGCCAGTATTAGTGTGGAATCAGATAGTCTCCTGCTTAGAAGGGGAGACAATTGCAACCCAGATTAAAAAACATCCTGCCACATTCAGCAATGGCTTCAGCCATACAGATGGTGCTCATTTTCCCAACTTACATTTCAGTTGAGTGGGTTATGCTCTAAAATGAGTACAATGTCAAATTTAGAAAGATAATCTGATAATGGCACTGAGCTATTTGAAGGTGTTAGCCCTATTAGGGCTCAATATCCCAAAGGCTGGATAAATTCTTGAACAAATGTCAGCAAAGGTTCTCCAATTCTGATCATGATGCATGTTCTTGGAAAAAGCAGAAAGGGAGCCAAAAGGTGACCTCAAAGAGATGTACCCTCCAGTCAAATACGGCCAAGCTAAATGATGAATATCATACTCCAATACTTCCATGAAAGTGCATATTGGGGAATTACAACAGTACAGCCATTTGAAACAAGTGGCAAGGCATAGACTTCGCAATCAATTATTCTCCAGTAGGGAAAAATTCTGCTCTGTCTCAAGCATGAAGTCAATTCTGCAGAAGAATAGCTTAAAAAGAAAAAGCAAGAGATCACCAATTGGCTTGTAGAAATAAGATTTCTCAACATTTAGGCAGGAAAAAAGGATAAAACAATTGAGTTGAGGAAAGTGTTCTAGTTTCACTTCAGACTTACTGCAGGATCAATAAAAAGCATGGCCAAGATCACGGACAAGTGTGGTCCAATTGGACAGCCTTTGTTTTGATATTAGATTATATAAAAAGCAGACAACTTTCAAAGATTGAAGTGTAGCAATTTTTAAAAGTAGTATTATTTCTTTGTTCAGGACATGCAAAGTGTGGCACCAAAGTATTACAGCATGGAGTGAGGATACACACTGGACCCATTATAGTCCACGAGAAAAGCCCTAAATCTAAACATATGTGGGCCCTGAACAGAACCTAGACCAATGTTCTAACCTGAAAGACAAACTAGACCACTCATGTCCCAAAAAGCCTCACAGGTCTCCCCATTCTGCACAAGGGAAAAGGGCATTTTAGAAATTAGATTAAGCCCAAATGAAAAAGTGAAAGTTGAACCATAACTTCCCCTTAAACCATACACCATTTGTTTGAAAATCAGTAGGCAAGCAGACAATCTGCTCTTTTGCCAGCTGTGTTCACAAGTGCCTGCAGATTTAGATTTGTTGCCCTTCTGGCTTTCATTCAGCAAGTCAGTCACAAGGCCAAAGAAATAAGTGAATTCATTCATCCACACTAGCTTCCATACAAAGTATCAGCATTTATTTGCTGGCTTCTGCTGTCCAAGTGACCAATGATTGCAGCCAATCAGCAAAGCAACCATTTCCCCACCCAAACAGGAATGAGAAAATATCTTGCAGTTAAAAAATACTTAAAGCATGATCCAGATTTAGTTACCTTAATCATTACTGTAATTGCACAAGTGATTCAAACAGGTAACTATGCAGTAGGACCACAAGCATGAATTTTTGTTTATAGGCTCACAAGTTGATTTGCATTTAATGACTGACTCAGTTCTTTGATTTTACCCAATTGACTTGAATCACCATAACACGAGAATGCAAAACATTGATTTCAAAGGCAGACAGACTTGCTGCCTATTAAGCATTTTCAGTGTTCCAAAATTCCAGTGTTCACTCTACCAAGACAGATCATATTCTGTTAAATTGATTTTAGAAAAAGTACCAAACAGAACAATTGAGGATCAAAAGACAGTGGCACCAAGAAAAAACAAAAAACAAGACTAGTGTGCAATATTGAAGGCAGTTTAAAAAGAAGCTGAAAGGGAAGTACAAGCTTAATTTTCACAAAAAACCACTACTGAAAAACTCAGCAGGTTTGACAACAAGATAATTCTCTAACTGCAATTTACTACATGAAATTGCATCTACCAACATCCCAATTTTCATGTAGCCCAAACATTAGTGAAATCTATAGAAGAGAAAATATGGCTAAGTATGTTAGTGGCAATGCAACATTTCCCTCATCGAAGAGGTTACTCAATTACTCAGGACCATTCATAAATCACTGAATAAAAAGTCTGACTGCACAGTGATGCACAATTATTTGCATGCCGTGGGAGAATTTCTGTAAGGGTTCCAGTCAGTTGTAGCACTTTGGCTAAAATAACCATTGAAGCTGAAAAAAGTGACAAATACAATTTAGCTGAAACTATTAAAACCAGGGGAACGTTGATGGGGAGAAAAATCACACTTAATAGCAAGCCATTTAAGCTCTGGTCGTTTTGAAGAATGGGCCTGAAAAACAGCCCCTGATAGTTTGGCCAAGTTACTATAATCATCTCCCATAGCTGGGAGGAGACTATTGTCATGAAGAGGCATCAGTAGTTGAATGTAGTCCGTACTCCACAATTATCTGTACTGTTCATTAGAACTTAGGCGCTCACGATGGTCAAAAATACCAAAATAGAACCGGTGAAAATGGTCTGGTTTACGCCCAGCGGTCTTAGATCATTTTGCAGTATGCAATCTAACTGCTTATTAGCTTAACATTCACTAATAAAAGCAGTTTATTGGAGGCCACTAATTTTAGTTAGTCAGTAAAATATCGTTAAGCTTGTATTTTTAAAATAGGAACTGATGCTTCATTTTTAAATGCACAAGTGAACACATTCACTAAAAAAAAGGCACTAAACTCCAAGTAAACCATGTTGAATGTGTGTACAGTCATATTAATTACACGTGAACGGTAAGGCGGCTGCTTTTAAGATCTGAACGCATCGGCTCTGCAGAAAACTGACCGCACCCATTTCTTCAAAGACCGACTCCGCTTAAAGAAAACACTAGCTGCTTACAATTTTGGGCACGGGATTTTGAAGCACGCATTTTGCCCGCACCCAGTCTGTTCCATGGCAGCAAAACAAAAAGGAGAGTCCCTTCATTACAAATGTAGGAACAGCGCGCAGACTCAGTCACCCGGTCTAAAGTTTGAAACAAAAACCTCATTCTGCCCATCAGCAAATTCAAAATAACTACAAACCAGATACAAAAAGAACGGTCCAATTACATTTAATAATTTTTCTTCGTGAAAATGGGTGTACACAGCTTACAATTCAGTGTAGAATCCTGTAAACAAACGCGCGTCTTGTCTGGCAAGCTTCGCCATTTTTCGTTAGTCTTTTTTTTAAAACTGAGACAATGATCAACCTCAGTACCCACTTGGGAGATGTATCAAAAATATTTAATGCACTTTTCAGCCTCTTTAAAGGGTAGTCACTTTCCTTCTAGACCAAAACACTGTCAGCACACAGAAAATGCATCTTATAATTCCTCAAAACAATAGCTTTTTTTTAAAAAAATGCATCCCAAAACTTTTTTTTGTCTGTGATGCCAGAGCAGTATTTACTTTACAAAATAAAAAGTTACGTCGAACTGTTTGGCGTTGAGAGCAGTCATTCTTGGATGGAGGGACATGGCAAGGGAGACCAGAAACCCACCCCCAAAAGAAACAGCTCAGGGGAGGGTGGAGACAGAAAGTGTCCAGCAGTGTGTCCGAGCAGGAAGTGGCCCATGTGCTCTTGTAGCAAGTCTCAGTGCGATCTAACACCCTTCCCACCCCAAAACCCAAAAAAGTGAAGCCAGGATTAGAGACTGTACCCCCCCCCCCAACCCCTTGACAAAGCGTCATCCCATTCTGCTGCCTCCCGTTTACCAGCTACAACCAAGGAGGCATTAAAGACAAAGAGTCCTAATGTTTTCTCGCTGGAGAGAGAAAAAATGCTCAGATAATTTAGAGATAAAAAAAACCCACACAGACAACGAAATTTTTCCAGTCCTAGTCTGCCCCATCATAGCAGAGTCTCTCAGGAAAGGGTTCGCTGGTCCAGTCTTGGACTAAGTCAACGTGATGTTATGTTAAACGCTTAACGAACCGCCCCCCCCCCCCCCCAACCTTAATCAGTGGATCCATCGGCTCTTCAGGAGAGAGAGAGAGAGAGAGAGAAAGGACCGTGCCCCATTCCCCCCAGAAAAAACCCCTCCCCACTCCCTCCTCAGTCAATCCCCAGTTGACTCATCCCCCGCTCGATTGAAGTCTGTCCGAAACCGGGGGGAAGAGAGAGATAAATATGAGTTCGGTTTCCCCAGAGAGCTTAGTCGGCAGTAAACAACATCATAAGACGGAGCAGCAGTTAGCACAGCCAGTGCTGGGTCGGGCTCTCTTCTGAAGGGCTGCCCGGGTAGCGGTCTCGAACACCTCCCGGACCCCCTCCTTGGTCTTGGCCGAGCACTCCAGGTAGTCATAGGCTCCGATACGGACAGCCATGGCTCGGCCGTCCTCGGTTTTCACCGGCTCCTGCTTCATGCGAGCCAGCTCGTTCCTGACGTTCTCATCGTTCCTCAGGTCCTTCTTGTTAGCCACCAGAATGATGGGCACGTTGGGGCAGAAGTGTTTGACTTCGGGCACCCACTTCTCGGGGATGTTCTCCAGAGAGTCCGGACTGTCCACCGAGAAGCACATCAGGATGACATCGGTGTCCGGGTAAGAGAGGGGTCTCAGACGGTCATAGTCCTCCTGGCCTGCCGTGTCCCACAGAGCCAACTCCACCTGCTTCCCGTCCACCTCAATGTCCGCCACGTAGTTCTCAAACACAGTCGGTACATAGACCTCGGGGAACTCGTCTTTGCTGAAGACAATCAGGAGACAGGTCTTCCCGCAGGCTCCATCGCCCACCACCACCAGCTTCTTCCGAATAGCAGCCATACTCCCCACTTCTCTGTGTGTCTGTCTGTCTGTCTGTAACTACCCGCTGCACAAACAACAGCTTTGGGTGCAACACTGAGCTTACAGTGCAGCCGGCACCGCGCCAGGCAATCCGCAATTAGCCTTTCTCGGCAAACCGACTGACTCATACAGTATGATGCAGGCTGCAGCCTCGGCGCTGCATTTATAAAGGGGCAATGCTGCCTCCTAAATATAGCAATCCAATGGAAAGCTCCTGTCTGAGCTCATCGACTGCAAGAGCTCACTGATTGGAGCCGGGCTGCTTGGGAAGTGCAATCGATTAGTCAGCGCCCAGACAGTAGGAGAGATCAGTAAAATAGGGGGTGGCCGATTAAAACAAAAACACTCACTCATCTCTCCTCAGCGGGGAAACCGTTTGCGCCAATATTCTGATCTTATCATTTTATATCAAGGTAGTTTAAAGCATCCAAGGCCCCAAACACACCTTCCAGCTGAAGTAGTGAATTTACTGCGGATACTGGAATCTGTAAGAAAACAAAAAATGCTGCAAATCACAGCGGGTCAGACAGCAGAAAACAAGGTGCAGAGCTAGATGAACACAGCAGGCCAAGCAGCATTAGAGGAGCAGGAAGACTGACGTTTCGGGCGTAGACCCTTCTTCAGAAGGGTCTAGGCCCGAAACACAGCTTGGCCTGCTGTGTTCATCCAGCTCTACACCTTGTTATCTCAGATTCTCCAGCATCTGCAGTTCCTACTATCTCTGGGTCAGACAGCATCCGTGGAGAGAGAGCAAGCTAACGTTTTGAGTCTAGTTTTCATCAGAGCTGATGTGTTTTCAGAAGCAGCAGTTTACCTGCACCTCATTCAATCTAGTCTACTGTATTGGCTGCTCACAATGTGGTCTTATCTACATCTGGGAGAGGAAACCCTGACTGTGTGAGCACTTTGCAGAACACCTACATTTTGTCTGCAAAAATGACTCTCAGCTTCCAGTTTCCTGTCACTTCAATGCATCACTGTGTTCCCTGGCCAACATCTCTGTCTCGGGTTGCTGCAGTACTCCAGTGAAACTCAACCCAAGCTCAAAGAACAACTTCTCATTTTCCACTTGGAAATTCTGCAGCGTCCAGGACTCAGCATTGAGTTCAATAACTTTAGAACCTGATTCCATCCTTCCATGTTTTTTACCAAGCCTCACACAGAATCTGGTTATGATAGAGGTTGCTTTTAGCGCAGTTGCCCATTCTCATGTACTCCTGGGCTCAATATCACATTCTATGCATTGCATTCAGTACAGTATACCAATTCTCTCCTACACTTAGCCCTTATTATCACTTATTCAGCTGTTCTTCTCTCCTGGCCTGATTTCCATAATCTCCTTGTTTACCTACCCCCTTTCATATTTTTCTCCCTCTGCGCTCCACCTGCACCTAGCTGTTCGCCTCTCCCCTTCCCTTCCCCCTTCCTTAACGTCAACTTTAGCATAAATACCACTTTGTCCTGGTCCGCTAACAGTTTTGATGATGGATCACTGGACTCAAAATGTTAATTCTGTTTTCTTACCACAGATGCTGCCAGACCTGCTGAGTTTCTCCAGCAATTTCGGTTTCTGTCTGAGACCTTCATCATCTGGAGTTCTTTGTTTAGGTTATTCAGAAAAAAAGTTGATTTCTGCAGTGCCAGCATGTTTTCTTTTTTGTTTCATCCCTGCATTGTGTAAATGATAGTAAGTCACCAAGCTGTAAAGCATGCTCAAAAATGCCAGTGTTATGGAACCCAAGTTTTTGTTATGGATGAGCTGGACTGGGGTATCATCACTTCACAATGGACGACACCAGTTACTTTCCACAAACTGCTACAACCCATGAACATAAACTGAAATTATTTCAGGCTGCTTACACCTTGGTGAAATATAGTCAATGGCTAAACAGAATTTAAAATAACAATGGAGAGTGTTTATTATCAACTGTGCTTAAATGGAAAGGTTAGAAATGTGGACTTGATTTCCCACTTTATTTCAGCTCCGTGTCTCGCATGATAATTATTTACCCTGAATGGAGTATTCTCAATGCAATGTGTGCAGTGACTAACATTTTAGTCAGAGAATTGAATGAACTCCATCATTGCATACACAATTAGTCTGGGATTCAATTAAATGTATTTATTTGTTTCTATTTATTTTCATTGTAAAACTATTCACTGTAGATTATGATTCCCCACCCTCACTTAGTCTGGGATTTCCATAGATATCACTTGACAAGGGCTAACTGTCAATAGTGAAAGTTATCAACTGCAAACTGTAGTTGTGTATTCAGGATATCAATAAACCTGGAGCTGGAGCTAGGATTTCTAAGTAGAGACAAGAGACAAATTCAGATAGTTAAATATTCAACTATGATTTATCGGCCGTCAAGTATGAGTACATCTGCTTTGAGAATACATTGGAATTTTCGCCTCTTGACTGCCTCCAAGGATACCAATGTGAAAGAATTTGAAAAAGTCAGTCTCTGTTGATTTTGAATGACTCAAATCATTTGTTTGACGTAGTCATAGACTATTTTGTTGGTCACATTTGCTTTGTTTCAAATAATTAAAGTTGAAATGCTGTAAAATGAAAACAAATCTCTAAACTCATATCTTTTAGGATCAAACTTAAAATACTGTACATTTCCGATCCAGAGGCTTGTTAGTGCTTCTCAGCAGTTCATTCCAATAATTCCAAACAGTTTCAGTTCAAGAACATTTGGCAAATCTTACTTTGTTGAGAAACACAGCACACGATAGCAACAATCAAATGAAAATGTACCACCATTGCTTGTATATCAGAGTGAAGAGAAAGTGTCGTATGAGTTTTCCCTGCTTCTTTCTGCACCAACTCTTGCCAAACCTCTGAGCCAGAAGATGCAGCTTATTTAGCAGTGCATTGTTTGAAGGTTATGTCTGTAAACGTGAGCAAATGAGCAAACATAACTATTGCTCTAAGGTGAAAGGAAGTGTACCATTCACATTTGAACATGTTAAACAGTTAAAGTCACTGGAAAATACGAGATATGCCTATTCAACACCATTTATGTTGATCTGCTAATTGGAAAACTGCTTAGTACAAGATGCACAGAATGTAACAGAATGACCTCACCCTTTCTCTCGCCACGATCATCCAATCTAAACTACAACAGATGTTTAATCAATGCATGGTCAAAATGTTTCTTACATGCAGTCTTTCATAAGCTTTCTGCTTAAAATACAACATTTTAAAAAATTTTATCTCAATAAAATTCTTGAGAAGTATCCTTTTGTGTTGTCAAAATAACATCAAAGGAAGGCTGCAAAGTATTAGACCCTCAAGAAAAAATATTCTTTCAGTACAACTTACAGAAGGGTGCACATGAATCCTAAGATATTAGATACCATTTTCAATTTAAATTCAGCTCACGAAATCACTGCTCTTGTAGTGCAAGCCAAAGCTTTTGGAGAGACTATTGAAGAGACAGTTGAAAAGTTTAAAGAAGGCAATAAAGGACAATTCAATAGACAATTGTAATTATTGTGAAAATGTCTTTTTTTTCTAATTTTGAATATTTTAGGCTATTAGTTTTGTTGTTTAGAAAAAACTGGCAACCAAAAAGATCTTCAGAAAATTTTTAATCAGAACCCTGATTCTCCAAAGTCTATGAGATTGTTAATAAGGAATCGTGAATTCATAACAGGTCTTGTAGTGCAGTGGTAGCAATCCTGCCTCTGAGCCAGAGGCTCCATGTTCAAGTCCAACTCCAGGACTTGATAGCCAAGGAAGGTGTATGCATAACATGGTGAATCCTTGCAACATACACAAATGGCAGATGGTAAGGGCAGGTCAGATTCCTGGTCACTTGTGTGCTGGAAAGAGATTTGGAACCTCTACCAGCCTGGACCACAGTGTGTCACAATATGTGTTGCTACAGCAATTCAAAGCCCTTGTGGGATTGGTTGGTTCAGTTGGTTGGAGAGTAGGTCCAAATCAGATTGATATTGCTGGCATTAGGTTTGATCTTTGTTCTGGCTGGGGTGAATTTGGGACCTGCTTTCTTGCTCAATACATGATCATGGCACTGTGGATCAGATCTACTTTTGAACAGAGAACTGAAGAAAGAAGATTCATAGTGGAAACAAGGTGCCAAAAAAAATGCAAAAAGCGACAAAAGGAAGCAAATTTTTACAAGTAGGGAAGCACAAAATATGTGTGTTACTTGCATCTAACAATGGGCAAAGCCAAAGCACTGACTCTGCAATGTCAAATGCATAATTTGCACATTGTGGCAATTATTGTAACATATGTTGGAGTTACTCGATACACTGACATGTGTTTGCTGTCTTGAAACTTACTACAGTATTAAATTTCCCTTTGTGTCTTGTATACTATAGCTAGTGTGAAGCAAAAGTGTTGTGAGACTTATTTGGTCAAGTTTGTTATGCAAGCCTGTTATGACCAGGTTTAGTAGGGTAACTAATCCCCTCTTGATTGATTGCAACCCATATTTTTTATTTCTTTGATCAGGCAGCTACGTGACACATTAATTAAAAATGTATTTACCAGATCAAAATAAAGCATCCAATAGCAAGGTTTTCTTGAGTGAAAAAAATAAATTTTTTTTGCTAACTAATCCTTTCTCCCCAAAAAATGACACCAATCACACATGCAAACACAGGTAATAAGTTTTTTTTAAAGGCTAACTGGTAGAGACGGAAATAAAAATGGTGACATGTTAGATTTTTAACCTGAAATCACAGCTCTTTAATTGTTGACTGCTATACTTAACAGTGGTGAAAGTTGTAGGGGTCTCTCAGTTCTCAGTGAATAGTTGTCTCCCCAATATATTTTTTTTTACCGGAGACCGTTTGCTGAGGAAAAGGCACTGGATACAACCAAACTAATGTTGCACTTACAAGGAGCAGGGAATTCAGGTGGGGTCATACAGACTGGAGAACTTACAGGGATATGGGTACTTTTGTGTGGGATAGAAATGTTGTATTTTTGAAATTCAGCGAGAGACATTTTGACCTACCTGAAGATCATCAGCACATTGATCTCTTTCTTTCTCTTTCGTTCTTTGCAAATCCTCTTAACAAAATGTGCGAACTAAAAATCCACCAAAAGTTATCTTTAACATTCAGGAAGGTTCTCTAGGAGGGTTCATTGGAATCTACCACCAACGTCTGAAATGAAGGTATTTCAGCCAACTACAACTATTTTGCTGCCATCGGTTTGTGTGTGCAGAATAATTTCAGAATCAGAATAATCTTATTTATAATTTTTCATTATTTAGGCAACATACTTTAACACTAACACTCTGCAGAGTTTTCATTTTTTCGTTTACCCTCAGACTTGTGTTTGTGCGGGTAGTTTATTTCGAAAGGATAGGTATATATATCTTTACAGAATAAAAACTGTTTGTCAATAATCTTTGTGTTTAAGTAGGTTTAATTAAGGTAATTAACCAGCTACTCGTTGTTGACTAAAAGCTGTTTGATATGTTTTTAACATGGTCCACATATTTGGCCGTACCATCAACTTGATTAAAATTTGCTATGGCAAATAGACAAAGAGGACTAGAAAAGGAAACAGCGCACCCCTTCAACCTCAGTCAGACCTATGATATATATTATATATATGTGAATGCCTATATCTTCATCCTAAGATTAACACCTCTGTTTGCAATAAATTTGTTTCTTAACATGAACACTACTTTTTCAACAAGTGGAACTAGTAGACTTCTGCTTTTCTCTATTTCAGCAGAGTAGGACATTACCTCTGCTGCTAGAAAAACGTCAAGTTGGGCAAGAGCGCCATCCACAGAAAAAAAGTGGTAAGAACCAATCTTATACATAATATGGGGAGAGTTAAACTATCAGTGATGTCAGACAGCGAAGAGAAATCAAAGGATAGGGGAAGCAAATACATGGAGAAATCATCATCTACAAGTTCACCTCAAAACCAAACGCCATTCTTACTTGGAACTATAAACACTACAGAGATAGTGGATGCATTGGTTGTAATCTTCCAAAAATCATTGGATTCTGGAGAAGTACCAGATGGTTGGAAAACTGCTAATGTGACACCTGTATACAAAATGGGAGGAGTCACAGTTTAAGGAGAGGGGAAGGTCATATAGGACTGAGGTAAGGCAAAATTTCTTCAGCTACATACTGGTATGTCTATGGAATTCTTTGCTATGGAAAGTGGTTGGGGCCAAAATATTGAATATTTTCAAGAAGTTTAATGTAGCTCTTAGTGCTAAGGAGATCAAAGGGTATGGGGAGAAAGCACAAGCAGGATATTGAGTTGGATGATCAGCCAAGATTATATTGAATGGCAGACCAGGCTCAAAGGTTGGAATAGCCAACTCCTGTTATGTTTCTAACAGCTCAGTGCGTGCACCTGCACCACATGGACTGCAGTTGTTCAAGAAGGCAGTTCAACACCACCTTTACAGGGCCAATTAGGGCTGGGCAAAATGCTGGCCTAGACAATGACACCCACATCCCATGAAAGAAAAAATTGAGAGAATGATTCTTACCAGATGTTCATCCTTTGTGTAATACGCATGATATTTTAGATTTTCAAAAGTGCTCTTGTAAAAGTTATTCATTTCGTGTGAAAGTCAACTGAAGTCATCTGAAAATTAGCACAGGTGTAATTCCCTGATTTTTTTTCTCAATTCATCCACATAAGGCTATTCAGAATCAAGCATGGTTTTGGCTGATGGACTTTAAGTTTAAGGTGAAATCAGTTTATTTAGAATATGTGCAAAAGCGGATTGTAACACTTATCCTGTAGAGCAATGGCCTGGAATCCCAGTGCAACTCCTGCCATGTGTTTGCTTTCCGCTCGGAATATCTCCAAGGCATCATCTACACATGATGGGGACCTCCATCACCTGATTCTGAGTTTTCTCTCCAACAACATTGAAAGCAGATCTTTCATGTGGTGAATGCAGCCTTTGAAAGCTGTAGCTGTGGATTATTTCCTGTCTCCTCCTACTGACAAGAGAGCTCCCAGAACAGGGCCAATTTGTGCTGTGAATTCACAATGGCTACACAATGAGGTTGATGTCAGAAATCCAACAAGTGTGGTCTTGCATACTAATAAGTCTGGGGAAAGTCAGCCCTGAAGCGTTCACACTAAATCTGGTGCCAACAGTGATTTCAAACAGTAGTCAATAATATATAGTTAGTGAAAGAATACTAAAAATAATGACAAAACACCCAGAAATGCTGATAAAACCAGCAACTTGTAATGTCTGTCATGACAACGTGAAATCGTGCAAAAAGTTATAATTGTGGTTTCCTTTGACAATTCTCACCAACTTTATTTGCATGTAAATGTCATGTTAGCACCAACATTATTTGTTTGTTTTGGGTTATTTCAATAAAACTTTTATTTCATTAGAACAACAAAGGTCACCAATACAACAAATGTGCTTGTTCATCAGAAACATATTAAAAATATTACTCAAAAGTAACATTTTTATTAATTTACAATTAAAAGCATAGAATGTCAACGCATGATACCCCCAAACTTCTACATCCTTAATCTTAAGTTCACCCTCTATAGGCAGCACAATAATGAAGGGAAAGAAGAAGCATCAATGGAGAAGTGGCCTGCAGACTGTTTTTATGAACTGCCCTGAAGGGGTTTCCATAGGATGGAATTTTCAGCTGCTTTGTGTGGCATGGACAATGTTGAGAAGGTTGAGATAAGAGGGCAAGAATGAAAAAAAGACCCAATTTCAACTTCAAGAAAGGGTTTTGCAATTTTCCCCCTCAGATTTTAATGATGACTTAGAACCTTGATATGGAGCAGCACTTATATTCCATGAATTTATGTCTCATTAATAACCCACTTACCTTGTTTCTACACCACTTCTAATTTTCTTCTCCTTCGACAAAAAAATGGTTGGGTCACATATTGGCTCTCAAAATAATGGATGCATTGGTGGTCATCTTCTAGGATTCTATAAACTCTGGAACAGTCCCTGCAGGTTGGAGGGTGGCTAATATCACTCGAATATTCAGAAAGGGAGGTAGAGAGGAAACAGAGAATTCACGACTAATAAGCCTAACATCGTTAGTGGGGGAAATTCTCAAATCCATTACCAAGGACTTTACAGTGGAGCATTTAGAAAGCAGTGGCAGGATCAGACAGAGTCAGTATGGATTTATGAAGGGGAAATCATGCTTGACAAATCTGTTGGAATTCTATGAAGATATAACTAGTAGAGTTGACAAGACGGAGCCAGTTGATGGAGCATATTTGGACTAGCGTTTGACAAAGTCTCGCATAAGAGATTATTTATGCAAGATTAAAGCACATGGGACTGGGGAAAGTGTATTGAGATGGATAGAAAACTGGTTGACAAAGAGGAAACAACGAGCAGGAATTAATATGTCCTTTTCAAATTGGCAGGCAGTAACTAGTAGGTTGCCACAGGGATCCGGGCTGGGATCCCAGCTGTTCACAATTTATATAATGATTTGGATGAGGGAACAAAATGTGACATCCCCAGGTTTGCAGATGATACCAAGTTGGGTGGGAGGGTGAACTGTGAAGAGGATGCAGAGATCCTTCTGCATGATCTGGACAGGTTGGGTGAGTGGGCAAATCAATGGCAGATGCAGCATAATTTGGATAAATGTGAGGTTATTCACTCCTGAAGCAAAAATAAGAAGGCAGATTTCTACCTGAATGGCTGTAAATTGGGAGACGGGAGTGTGCAGCGGGACCTGGGTGTCCTTGTGCACCAGTTGCTGAAGGTAAGCATGCAGGTGCAACAGGCGGTAAAGAAAGTAAATGGTATGTTGGCCTTCATTGCAAGAGGTTTCGAGTACAGGAGCAGGGATGTGTTGTTGCAGTTATACAGGGCCTTGGTGAGGCCACACCTAGAATATTATATGCAGTTTTGGTCTCCTTTTCTGAGGAAGGATGCTCTTGCTCTTGAGGGAGTGCAGTGAAGGTTTACCAGGCTGATTCTGGGGATGGGGATACTGTTGTATGAGGAGAGATCGACTAGATTAGGATTCTTTTCACTGGAGTTCAGACAAGTGAGGGGGGATCTCATACAGGCATAAAACTCTAACAGGACTAGACAGGGTAGATGCAGGGAGGATGTTCCCAATGGTAGGTGTGTCCAGAACTAGGGGTCACAGTCTGAGGATTCAGGATAGACCATTTAGGACAGAGATGAGGAGATATTTCTTCACCCAAAGAGTGGTCAGCCTTTGTAATTCATTACCACAGGAAGTAGTTGTTGCCAAAACATTGAATGTATTTAAGAGGCAGCTAGATATAGCACTTGGGGCGAATGGGAGCAAAGGTTTATGGGGAGAAAGCAGGATTAGGCTGTTGAGTTGGATGATCAGCCATGATCGTGACAAATGGCAGATCAGGCTTCAAGGGCCGAATGGCCTCCTCCTGCTCCTATCTTCCACGTTTCAATGTAACACACACGGTATGAGAGGCAGTTCCTGGCTTGCAGCATCTGACATGTGGAGCTGGGCGTTAAATACAGCAACACTGGTATGAACTCAGTTGGCAGTGATGGGTGCTTCTGCCTCTCCAGGGGCACAATTGTATAAAACAAACACTGTAGATGCATAGTTAATGACCTGAAGAGGCAAGATTACATGAAAATGAAGCTGTTGTGAGCCATTGCAGATCAGGCATGAATCTTACTCAACAGAGCACTGAGTGAAACTGGGAATATTCAGCCCATTCAGTGATAGTAAGAACTGCCGATGCTGGAGTCAGAGATAACACAGTGTGGAGCTGGATGGACACAGCAGGCCAGGCAGCATCAGGGGAGCAGGAAAGTTGACATTTCAGGTTGGGCTATTTTCTGAAGAAGGGTCCTGACCCAAAACATCAACATTCTTGCTCCTCTGATGCTGCCTGGCCTGCTGTGTTCCTCTAGCTCCATACTGTGTTATATTCAGCCCATTGTGTTTTTCAGTGACCTGCATTCATCTAGAACTATGGCAGTTCATTAAAGAGCATTGCATCTGCGTGCAATTTGTAATCAAACCATAAACTCATTGTTTGTAAAGTGATTTTTGCTTTCACTATAAATAACAGCAAATCAACTATCCTTTTGTCTGAGAAAAACCTTAATGAATAAAAGAAGATAAGTTACAGCACTGCAACATCTTGTCTGTTCTCACCGCAGATGATGCCTAAACTTTTGAGTGTTTCCATGGTTTGCTGTTTTTGTCGTGATTTCCAATATCTGGAATATTTCATATTTTGCACAATCAGTCCAGGTTGGCCTGGGTTGGTGCAACCTCTAGCAGCAACTGCAGAAACACAGTTACCTGGCCCAATGAGCCTGCCCATAATTTGAAGTGAATCAAAGGGAAATAAATCAGGAGACCACCCAACATGAATAAAAAAACAAACAAGTGTTCAATCCGAGGATCACCGACAATTGGTGCCACCACCAGGTAGGCTGAAATAATTAGCATGAAAATTGGCACAAGTATCGGTACCTGTAAGTGGAAAGATAAAGCTTTCAATATTTGCAATAAAGGACATTAATTTTCTTTTTGCTCTGCTTATTACATTTAGCAAGTTCTAGTCTATTTTTATGGAGACAGTAACTGCTGCAATATATCTTTTCTCATGCAAAGTGGTTAGCACTGCTGCCTCCTAGCACCAGGCAGGCAGGTTCAGGTCAAGCCTCGGGTGACTGTCTGTGTGGAGTTTGCATGTTCTCCCCGTGTCTGCGTGGGTTACTGCCAGGTGCTCCGGTTTCCTCCTACCGTCCAACAATGTGCAGGTTCGGTGGATTGGCCGTGCTAAATTGTCCATAGTGTCCAGGGATGTGCAGGCAAGGTGGTTTAGCCATGGGAAATGTGGAGTTACAGGGATAGGATATGGGGTAGAGCCTGGGTCAGATCCTCTTTGGAGGGTTGACGCAGACATGCTGGGCCAAATGGCCTCTTTCTGCACTGATTCTATGATTCTATGACAACATGCTTGTGAAATAGCTTTACAGAGGCTCGTATCCCGTCATCAAGTCACCCTTCATTTACACATGAACAGCCTGTAACTCTAGTGCTGCCTCACACAGATTCAGGCACCAGAGTTTCAGTATCCCTGACACTCAAGCACTTTATGTCAGCAAGGGCTCCCT
Organism: Ginglymostoma cirratum; assembly: GCA_024137785.1. Classification (NCBI taxonomy): domain Eukaryota; kingdom Metazoa; phylum Chordata; class Chondrichthyes; order Orectolobiformes; family Ginglymostomatidae; genus Ginglymostoma; species Ginglymostoma cirratum. The sequence goes on from JAHRHZ010000112.1 coordinate 39,462,115, forward strand.
GATTGGAGCTGTTAATCTGGTCCAATCAGGGAACTCATTTTATGAGGTCCAGCTGGCTGACCCCATTGCAATCACTGCAGCTGGTGTACTTGGTTCAATATCGGTAGGGGTCCTGACAAACAGACCTCCAGCCTGATGTGGATTGGAAGTTCCTTGCTCTAATTGAAAGTATCTGCCTCTGCCTCTGTTCCACCACTGCAATCCCTCACTTCCCAAGCTGCTGCAGCTGCCTCTTTGAATTGTATTTTGCTGCAGTAGTTGTAACTCTACACCTGACATTCTACACAGCACCCACTTCCTCTCTTGAAAGTTACTTGAGGGAGATGATGATGCCAATTTTACAGCTGTAAGGTGAACATGTCAAGGGAACAGAGATGTAATGGTTGGTAAAGGAAAATCCCTTAACTCGTCGAGAATATCAGTACATTGAAGCAATAGTAGACAATGACCTTGTAGACATAAACCATGAGTTATAGAGTTATAGAGTCATACAGCATGGAAATACACCCTTCAGTCCAACCAGCCCATGCCAAACATAATCCCAAACTAAACTAATCCCACCTCCCTGCTCCTGGCCCATATTCCTCTGAACCTTTTCTATTCATGTACTTATCCAAATGTCTTTTGTATCCAAAGGTGTAATTGTAACTACATCCATCACTTCAAAAAACAAATCTATGAGGACCACCAGTTGTTCAGACCTCACCTTCTGCAACTGCCTTCTTAAATCTCCTCATTTTTCTAACTAGCTGAAAAATGTATCCTCATCCAGGCTATCAATTATCCGTCAGATCTGCTCATGTTCACTCTTCTGTTTTACTTTCTGAGGTGCCTTAGAACATGTAAACATATGAATTTATCAAAACATTCCAAGGAACAAACTTCAGATGATTAACTTTATTAACAGGGCTATGCTAATTCATTGCAGTGTGTCTGGTATATTTTTATATAAAATCTTGTCCTGTTTGAATTAGCAAAATAAAGTTCAAGTTTTAGTCTTCAACACAGTCCATCTAATCTTCATAATATTTAACAACAGTAACTTGAAGTTATTGAGAGTCTTTAGCATGAAAAAAGAAATCCATGGTGCTTCATAGAATTGTAACCAGCCAAAAAAACAAGGCTGAACAACTATAAAGGAGATAATACAAGAGCTCACTAAAAGCTTGGTCCAAGAAGGGAGCCTTAATAAAAGCAAAAGGAGGCAAAAAAAACATGCAAATTATATGGCGCATGATTCATCTGGTGTTTGAAATGCACTAAAAACCAGATTTGGAGAAATTCAGGGTTTTTTGAGTGTTAGAAAGGATTATAGAAAACGGGAGGACTAAGACCATGAAGTAATTCAGACAGAAGGATTTGAAAGAGAAGGGACTGGGAATCCAGAGAACCGTGCACCTGAACTCCAAGGTCCCTCTATTCCACTACACTCCTTAAAGCCCTACCTTTCACCATGAAACACTTACTTTGATTTGACTTTCCAAAATGCAACACCTCCCACTTATCTATATTAAACTCCATTTGCCACTCCTCAGCCTACTTCCCCAACTGATCAAAATCCTGCTGCAACTTCTGGTAATCTTCCTCACTGTCCACGATACTGTCGATTTTAGTGTCATCCGCAAACTTACTAATCATGCCTTGTACATTCTCATCCAAATCATTGATATAGATAACAAACAGCAATGGGCCCAGCACCAACCCCAAGGCACGCCACTAGTCACAGACCTCCAGTCCGAAAAGCATCCTTCCACTATTACTCTCTGCTTCCTACCATCAAGCCAATTGTGTATCCAATTTGCCAGCCCTCCCTGGATTCCATACAATCTAACTTTCCAGAGCAGCTTACCATGTGGAACCTTATCAAAGGCCTTACTGAAATCCATGTAGACTATGTCTACTAACATGCCCTCATCAACCTTCCTGGTCACCTCATCAAAGAACTCTAACAAATTTGTGGGGCATGATCCCCCACGCATGAAACCATGCTGACTACCCCTATTGAAACCCTGTCTTTCCAAATGCATGTATATCTTATCCTTGATAATCTTCCTAGCACAGATGTTAAACTTACTGGTCTATAGTTCCCAAGCTTTTCTTTGCAGACCTTCTTGAATAAGGGCACAATATTTGCTATCATCCAGTCTTCTAGGACCTCACCCGTGGCTAACAATGGTGAAAATATATCAGCCAGGTCCTCTGAAATTTCTTCTCTAGCCTCTTGCAGGGTTCGTGGAAATATCTGGTCAGGACCAGGAGATTTATCCACCTTCATACATTATAATACTTCAAACCTCTACTGTCATATGGACTGTCCCAAAATATCGCCACTGATTTCCTCAAGTTCCCAAGTCTTCATGTCTTTCTCCACGGTAAATACAGAGGAGAAATATTCATTGAGGACCTTGCCCATCTCCTGCCGCTCCACACATACATGCCCACTTTAGTCCTTGAGGGGTCCTATTCTCTCTCTAGTTATTCTTTTTCCTTTAATATACTTAAAGAATCCCTTAGGACCCACCCTAACCTCCTCATCCATCTTCTTAGATCTCAGGAACTTCCAGAAGACATTTGATACAAATCATATCCATAAATATTTCTCTGTTTGCTATTTTAGTCATCTCTTAAAAATGTCCAAGGGGCTTTCTCCGTTGAAAAATGTCAAGATGTTTATTTACCCCATCATTAACAATAAACTCCAATACTTTTCTGGCAGCAAATGTTAAGTTAGCTGATCTAAAACTTGCTGATTTTCCTTCTCACCATTTGCCATTAATGATAAGGACAACTTTTCAATTTAAATGAAGGGTTTCTAAACTGAGAGAACGATGGATGTTTATAGTTAGGGTATCTACAATGTTCTGACCTACTTTCTTTAAACCTGGGACTGAAGCCATGTGGTCCTGTAGCTTTCTTACTTTTCAGAACCATAATTTTGTCATTGCTTTTATTTTGCTTATCCTGGGTTTGGACAGTTCCTACCCGTGATTTGATACCAGTTTCCGTAGGAATTCTGGCCTGTTAATCTCATCTACATTAAATAATGATGTACAGTAATTATCCAACATATCCATCATTAACTTATATTCAATAACAATATCATCAGTTTTAAGGAGCATGCATTGTTTCTGATCACCTTTATTTTCTTAATGCAGTTGTAAAAAAAGCATTAATTTTGATAATCCTGCAAGTGTGTCATCCTTTCTTTATATATTTTCCATTTACTGGTCAGTTTAATTTCTTTCTGCACTGTTGTGTGATTTTTCTTTTATGTTGTCTCTTATTTCTCTATGACTGACAATTGGAACTCTTGCCTCTTAGGACTATAAACTATTTAAATTGTTTTTTGAACACCTCCCAATGTTCATCTGTTCTTTTACCCATTAAAGAACCTCCCAAATTTACTGTGGGTTACTTCCGACTATCAAATTGAAGTTAGACAAATCTAAGTTTAGAATCTTAGTAGCTGTTTCAAGTTTCTCCCTTTCAGGCATATGTTGAACTTGATCTCGTTATGATTCCTATTAGATAAATATTCAGTTAGCTATGAGTCAACCAGTTCTCAAACAGCATCAGTGATTTGTTTTCAATCCCATGGATTCCAACTTTAGCTAATAATTGTTTTGGACCTCACGAACATCTAGGAGGCATTTGATAGTAATAATACCATAAACACTCCCCTGTCCATTATTTTAGTCATCTCTTCAAAATGTTCATTCATAATGTAATCCTATCAAAGGTGCAGGCTTGTCTTTTCCTACATCTAAGAATTTAAACATTCCTGCAGTTCGAATTTTGTAAGGACATGATATGTGTTTAAATGTGTTTATCCATTATCTAATGGTAAATCAATTACTAAGGTATGACACCAATGGGAAATTGTAAACAGCAACCATATGATGTCATTAATAATTGATGCTGATAGAAATGCTGAACGTATACCTACGTCTTTTCATAAAAAGTAATAATATTAAAAATAAATCTTACTTTGAAGGGTTGACGAAGATGTGGTCTCTTAATTTTCATGTTAATCAGTGCAGCAAAGGTTAGACTATAAAACATCCAAGCTGTGAAACTTTAAGCAGGAAAAATATATAATTAATGAGTAGGTAGCAATTCTGATCGAGATGGTACAATGTCAAAGAGAAACCATTTGATATAGTAACATACTATAACTGATCTAAATGTCCACATGGATCATGAAGACTCACACACCAAGTACACATGTTTGGAAAATTGACCTGCTGTTTGGGAACCAAATCAAATATTGAATAGTCTTTATGGAGAATTTAGATCAACCTTAGACATGCTAAGCATTGTTTAAAGTCTACAGAAAAATCTTGGAATGAATAAATAAATACTGTCAGTATTGCTGACTCAGGGATTTGCTTTCCAGGAAACATTTTAGGAATTCAGCCCACTGATTATTATTTTGGGAATTACTTTGCAAGCAGTGATTATTTTTGTCATGTTATTCCATGTTGTACATCAAGTGAGAAAAAAACTTAGCAAATATTCTCAATGTTTAACTGATAATTCTTTACAGAGAGAACAGCGATAATGCAAGGAGGTCAATCCATGCAAGGGATCTAAAATGTAATTACTTGAAGGAGTTGTGAATTATATCCTACTTGGGGTGAGGAGGGTCACCAAACTCTCTGCCACTGCACATGGCCTAGAGGTTCTTTTGATTTGATTTGATTTATTACTGTCACATGTACCTAAGTACAGTGAAAAGATTTGTTTTGCACGCAGTACAGCAGACCATAACATACAAAGTCACAAAGATAGTAGAGTGATTGAACGGAGTGAGGAATACAAAGTTACGGCTGCAGAGAAGGTGCACAGAAAGCAAGATCAACACGAGATTTGAAATTTGAGCGGTCCATTCAGCAATCTAATAACAGCGGGAAAGACGCTGTCCCTGTTGGTACATGTGCTTTAGGTGGAGAACAAAAATTATTTCTTCAAAACAGAGCTGCCAATCCCTTAAAATTCATTTGTATGTAAGCATAATATCTTGGATTTTTCAATGAGAAGTTGTACAAGTATAAGGGACAAGTTTCCTTGTGTGAATGATTCGATTTAGATTCAAAATTAAATGCTTGAACGATAATGGAAATGATTCTGACAAGGCAGAGTTTATTTAATAATAATCTTGGGTGAAACACTTTCTTGTTGTCTATAAATCAGGTGAAAATGCGATTTTGTAGTGAAAAAGGCACACACCAGCTAACACATGGGTGTGTTATTTTGTTAATGAACCAAAAACTATGTCAAATTAGGTCATTAGATAGAAGTCCAGCTGCTTTAATTATGAATAAATACAAACATAGTTTCCCCACACCAGTGCTTTTTACAAATTAGGTCATATGTTATTCCACAAAGTAACAACCATGAAATAATAAGTTCAAGTCATGCACTATGTTATTATTGTGTGACTGTGCCACTAAGTGCCACAAATTATAATTGAAAAGCAAATTCAGCATTGCATCATTCAGAGTTGACTTACTCTATATAACTTAAAGTGTGGCTGCTAGTTTCAAGCTCTGGCTAAGGAGGTTACAGCATTTTAACAAATTAAAAAGAAAATCTACAAAGTGATGCCTGTCTGGGCTACTCTTCTCTAAGTTTCCCCTGGTGTTTGAGTACAACTCCAACAGAAGACTGGAGTAGTTAGTTTGAACCAAGTCACAAAACCAGACAGCAGGTACCATACAGAAGGCAGCCTTTGGCTTATCATGTCTCCACCAGCTCAAAATGAGGAATTCACCTAGAACCATTCTTCTGCCATCTCCCATTGCACTGCAGTTTCTTTCTTTTTAAATAGCAGCCTGGTTTCCTCGTGATTGCTTCAATTTAACCTGCCTTGAACGCAAGCTCAGGCAGAGTTCACCAGATCTTAACCACTCACTGAGTGAATAGGTCTCAACTTTCACAGTTCCATCACAGTGGGGGACTCAAACAGCCTTGTGGGAATTTCAGGAATTAAATATTTATTTGAATTAAATGTTTAAAAGAAAACAGTTTTGCACAAACCTGAAATAATTGACTATTGACCCAAAATCTCCCGGGATTAACATTATCAAAGCAATGAGAGCTGTAAATAAAAGGGCAGGCAGTGGTGTCAGACGATGCACGTGAGCCATGGACAGAATATCTGGCTGGGAGAAAAAGGCAAAGCAATTAGCACCAATCTGGGCTTGAACTGAAATTTTTGAGTTCCACATTTGAAAAAAAAATCTCAGTAACTATTACTTCAAATGTGTGTGTTTTTATCAGTTATGTTAGCTAATAAAAAGCACATTAGTCTTGTCACTTCTTTGAAATTTACCAACATTTATTTTCTTTTCAAAGATTCTCTCCAGCACTGCTTGGTGTCCTCATGCACCAGTCACTGACAGTAAGTGTGCAGGTGCAGCAGGCAGTAAAGAAGGCAAACTGTATGTTGGCCTTCATTGCGAGAGCAACAAGGATATGAGGCAACAGTAGTGAGAGCAGGCCAGTGAGGCAGCGGTATGAGAGCAGCTCGGTGTGGCAGTGCTATGAGCGCAGGCCGGTGAGGCAGTGGTATGAGAGCGGCTCAGTGAGGCAGCGGTACGAGAGCGGGCCAGTGTGGCAGCGGTATGAGAGCAGGTCGGTGAGGCAGCGGTAAAAGAGCAGGCCGGTGAGGGTGCAGTAGCGAGAGCAGGCCAGTGAGGGAGTGGCATGAGATCAGGCTGGTGAGGGTGCAGTAGCGAGAGCAGGCCAGTGAGGGAGTGGCATGAGATCAGGCTGGTGAGG
>JAHRHZ010000112.1:39469528-39509538 GCA_024137785.1 Ginglymostoma cirratum
TGAGGCAGCGGTGGACGGTGGTGAGACCAGGCCAGTGAGGCAGCGGTATGAGAGCAGGCCGGTGAGGGTGTAGTAGCGAGAGCGAGCCGGTGAGGTAGCGGTGGATGGTGGTGAGAGCAGGTCGGTGAGGCAGCAGCAATGGTGCCCCTAGTGATGGGAGCGAAGCCTGCACCATTGTAGAGATGGGACTTGGGACTGAGATCTGGACATTTCTTTTTCTCTGGCTTACCTTTTGGCTCTGTTAAATCTTTTAATTCTCGTTTTTGTAACCAAGTGGACACCAGTGAGTGGCGACTTTGTGCACTTTTCGCTGTACTTATGTATTCCTATACTTAGTACTTGTGACAAATAAATAAACCTAAATCTAAAGTTATGCAGGGCATTGGTGAGTCCACAGCTAGAGAAATGTGTGCAGTTTTGGTCTCCTTATCTGTGGAAGGATGTTCTTGCTATCAAGGGAGTGCAATGAAGGTTTACAAATTGATTTTTGGGATGGCTGGACTGATGTATGAGGAGAGATTGGGTTGCTTAGGATTGTATTCACTGGAATTTAGAAGAATGAGGGGGATCTCACTGAAACCTACAAAATTCTAACAGGACTAGACAGGGTGGATGCTGGAAGGATATTTTTGATGGTGTGCCAGTCCAGAACCAGGGGTCATAGTTTAAGGATAAGGGGTAAACCTTTTAGGACTGAGATAACAAGAAATTTCTTCACCCAGAGAGTGGTGAGCCTGTGGAATTCATGATGGCAGAATGTGATTGAAACAAAAAAAGGGGGCATTTTCAAGAAAAAGGTAAATGTGGCTCTTGTGGCTAAAGAAATCTAGGGATATGGGGGCGGAGGTTTGGATGACGGTATTAAGCTCAATGATCAGCCATGATTATATTGAATAACAGGGCAGGCTCAATGGTTAGAATGGTGATCCTGTCTTCTATGTTTCTATGAACAGTGAGTTATGCTGGAGCTTCTATCTGTGTCACATAGTCTTATCTTGCTCGAATGCCCATTATTCTTGCATGAGCCTTCACACTGAGCATCTTCTAGACCAAAATGTAAACAGAAACTGCTAGAAATACTCAGATCGAGCAGAACCTGGAGAAGGAGAAATGTATCAGACAAAGACCTTTCTTCCGAAGTGAAGATGCTAACAACTGATTGTGGACAGTGTAATGGCTGAGCCTAATGCAGTTGTCACGTGATGCCGGTAGATATGCATTATCCATGGGCTCTCATTAGATAGCAACAATCACCCATAGCAGGGGGGTGATGAGTCTAATTGTAGTGTCCTTTCCATTTTCCTGATAATGAGCTAACCTAGTACAAAATCAAGCTCGGAAATGTTCGGGATAATTCGGTGTTCCTGGGAGGAAGCTGTGAATACAAGCAGCCTTATGTCAGATCAGAGAATCAGAGCTGAAATGCTCTGCTGTAACTTTTCTCCATTGCTCTGTGTAAGGCACTTGTCTCCCTCCAAAATTTAGTTTTTATGGTCAAAAACACAGTTGCTGGAAAAGCTCAGCAGGTCTGGCAGCATCTGTGAAGGAAAAAACAGAGTTAACGTTTCGGGTCCAGTGACCCTTCCTCAGAACTGTTTTTATGGTACTCGGCATGACTGAGGATGTGTTAGAAAGGCATCAATGTTACACTGTAGCAATAGTGAAGGGTAATTATCTGACACAGGGAGAATTGCTTCTGGACAGATTCCTAGAGGGAGTGGTTTGAGTAAAGTTAGCTGTGGAGAGGTCTATTATCACCTACTCACTGTTCTCTGTAACACTGTTCTCAGCTCTCATTACCACTTATTCAGCGTGTCTTCTGTTCTAGTTTATGATCAATAATCCCCTCATCTCCCTTCCATATATCTCTCTCTGGGCTCTGCCTCCAACTACCTGCTCACCTCCCCACTCACCTCCCCCCACCCCACCCCCAACCCTATCTCCACCATAAATGCTACTGTTTCCTAGCAAATAGTTCTGATGAAAAGTCACCAAACTCGAACCATTAACACTGCTTTCTTCCCACAGATGCTGCCAGACCTGCTGAGTTTCTCCAGCAATTTCTCGTTTTGTTTTTGATCTCTGGCATCTGCAGTTCTTTGTTTTATTTTAACTCCAGAGAGATTTGTGGCAGAATGATACAAGAAATCCACTGAAGCCTATTTTGACATCAGGAACATCTCATTCCATCTTTAATGCTTTTAACAAGCAATGAGGTGAGTTCCTCGCTAGCTGGTGTCAAGTTGTGAATAAAAGAGGATTATTTCTTGTTAATGGCCCAACTTACTTCATTAGTAATCAACTTCTGACCTTACCAAACAATTTAGAGGATGAAACATTTCTGCTTGGATATCAGAAACCAGGTTCCTGGACACTTCAGCTCACTGCTTGGTCTGAAGGACCTACATGTTGCTTAGGGGGCAGCACAGTGGCTCAGTGGTTAGCACTGCTGCATCATAGCACCAGAGATCCGGGTTCAATTCCAGCCTCAGGTGACTGTCTGTGTGGAGTTTGCACATTCTCCCTGTGTCTGCGTGGGTTTCCTCCGAGTGCTCCGGTTTCCTCCCACAGTCCAAAGATGTGCAGTTTAGGCAGATTGGCCATGCTAAATTGCCCCATAGTGTTCAGGGATCTGTAAATTAGGTGGGTTATGCGGGATGTGTCTGGGTGGGATTCTCTGAGTGTCGGTGTGGACTTGTTGGGCTGAAGGGCCTGTTTCCACGCTGTAGGGGTTCTGCGGTTCTGAATAAACAACATCTTAGGATAAACACCATTGGCCCCAGCTACACAACTCACTTGTCCATAGAACTGACATCCAGCACTTGCCAACCCCTCATGATTATCATGGCACCTCTCTGATACGCCTACAGGCTATACAGACTTGTATTGCAGGGTGCATTGGTAACTCGCATTGAAAGGCTGCTGCAGGGACAGTTTGTGTACACAGACAGGTGTCCAGCTCATAGATTAGGCAGGCTGTATCTCACTTAAACTCTTAGTGCTCACTCATTCAGTGCCTACCTACAAGGTCATAACGTCCATGCTTTTCCTTGCCTACCTTGCCATGTAGTGTCAATTAACACAGACAGCAGTCCTCAGACAGCAGGGTGCACTCCTTGCTGTATGAAAAGGACCAGCATAATGAGCCTGCAGCTTACACATCATACACACTGCATGGGGAGCAAGCAAGCAGCCAGGTCTCAGTCTGACGGGATTGGTACTCATGCAATGTGCTGGCACACTTTCATTTGGGACTACACAGAGAAAAACAGCAACATGCGAGGTGAAAACAGTGACGTTTATAAATAAGTTTCAAATTATGCAGACTGCATTGTCACCCAGGCACCAAAGTGCCCTCAGTAGGTTTTCCCCTTTCTCTCCCTCCCACTATAACTTAGGGTAGTCTCTGTTTCCACGGCTGGAGTGGACAGAGCCTGCTCAGCAGTGGCCCTGTTGGTCCTGTAGTTTTAAGCAGGTAGGCCTGGGGATATTTGTGTCTGGATGGGCCAGGTGTGTAGAGGGCTTCTTGTCAGGTTCAAGCGGACTCTTCATGGTGTGAACTTCCAAGAGTAGGGGGGTTTGTAGACAGGGTGGAGTTGCAGGGCCCAGCCACCTCCGGAGTTAAACAAAGTTGCTGGAAAAGCTCAGCAGGTCTGGCAGCATCTGTGGAGGAGAAAACAGAGTTAACGTTTCGGGTCCGGTGACCCTTCCTCAGAACTCCGGAGTTTCCTGAGTGGAGACTTCCAAGGGGCCTGGGTAGGGTTCGTCGTTTGGCTAGGTTTCTTCTGGAACTGCCGTCTCCAGGCGAACAGAGCTCTCCTGATTCTCTTTCCACCTGTTGGCATGCCTTTGGTCCTGAGGATCGATGGTTCGGGTGATGGAGACCATGTTTACTCGTCTGGCACTCTCAACCTCAGGCTGGTGGGCGTTGTGGCCTCTCCAGGACAAAGATGTCCTTCGGCAGAAACCCCTCAACCCAAGACATCCAGGTAACTGTCAGGCAATCAGTGCCATCTTCCCCTTTTCAGACATGTTCATCAAATGTCCTTGACCTGAGCAGGGCAGCTTCAGAGTGCCAGTGCTCGTCAAGGCATAGAGATGGCTTGGCACAGGGATGCTGGCCTTTTGGCAGATGTTATTGAGTGGCCAGTTGTTCTGGGAACTACACACAGTAAGATAGGGATAGGATTGGACATTGATGTCAAAGGACTGGTGTAGGTAATTAACGAGGTGAGCTTGGTAAGATAAGGTGAGAAATCTCTGAGGCCTCATGTCAAAAACGTAACTAAAAAACTCAACACAACTCGCACTTAGTCAAAATAATGCAAGTTCAGCCCATAGATACAATTAGCTAGAAATTCCAGAAATACTAAGGGCCAATCTAATTGAATTTTTGAATAATTGCTATCTTTCTTGTGCCTACTCTAAACAGTTATTCCATGCAGCCGGCACAATTTATGTTAAAGCTAAGCCTAATCAGCAGTGACTACTCCATATACTTTTGGGTGCCTGCAGCTTCTGTTTGAATAGCTCATATCTGTTTTCTTTGGGCAGCCGCACACACATTATCACAAGAGAGACAACATGTGAACAGTATGTGCAGTGCTATCCAGGCCACTTTCAGGAAACATTGCGAATAAGCCTAAAGCAGAGCTTTTGTGCAGGCTCTCAGTCCTTAAATCAATAAAAACAAAACTAAAGGATTCAAGATGAAATACACATTCTGGAATCTTGCTTCATTTATCCTTTAGGGGCGTGGGGAGTGAAGACTTATGGCAGAGCTTTTTTCAGATGAGTTCATGCTTTTAGATAAGATTCCTGACAGACAAAACTATAGTTGTTTAGGTAAAACATAAACTTGCTAGAATGGATGGTCATATCTTATTTTATGTATTTATGAGTTCTCGGTTCACAATGCTTTCTATGTAAAAAATGCATTTACAAAGGGTTTTGCAATAAGCTTAAAGGCTGGCTCACAGTTTCCAAGCATTTGGTCGGTATTAACAAGCCAGCTGGAGTAGCTCCCATGTAGTATTTCTCACGCCTTATCTTTCATTCTTAGAGGTTTTCCCCTCACAATTGAAATCATAGCACTTTGCCCCCATTTCCAAACTCTGTTAGAAGAGTTTTTGCAAGTCTTTGCAAGAGGTGCAGAGCTCTTCATTGCTAAATTGATATTACATGTACAATGCACTGTGACAATTACTTGGGTGGAACCTTATGGGGATCTGAGTGATGTGATATATGGTGCAATTTGTGGCAGAACTGGTAAATCCAGCAAGGCGTGGTTTGACATTGGGAGTGTGATAACCGTGACAAAGCCCATGGGGAATGACTAATTAAGCTCCCTGCAAAGCCTGTGTACAAGTTCCCTTGGTAACAAGCAATGTCTTACTGAGCTGGAACTCATCACCTGAATCCTTTATAAAGTAGATCCAAGGATGGATCTACGGAGTTTTTTTATTCCTTTCAAAAATATATTTTATTCATAAAAATATCTTTATATATATACACATATTGTCACAAACACAGTTTGGTCCTGTACGGCAGTATAGCAGGGAAACAATCAAATATTGGAGTTTGTCTCTATCCAACAAACAAACCCAAGGGATTTCTTACTTGTCCAGGATTATATTTGAGATACCGTGAGGGTCCGATAATTCAACTGACCCCAGATGGTGTTTCTCCACTGTCTATCCTGGGCTGGGACTAGCTTTTGCAGACCACGACTGTGGCTCTATTTTGGTATTAGTAGAAAGTAAGATGTTCCTTTTCAGTCAGGTTTCCTGAGTTATTACAGGGAGCAATGCGTTGCATCTTTTATGTATCTGCTGATTTTCTCACCAGACAATTGCAAATTGAAAATAAGTTGGATTAAATAAACAAAATGGTGGCACAATGGCTCAGTAGTCAGCACTGCTGCCTCACAGCGCCAGGGACCCTGGTTCAATTCCACCCTTGGTCGACTGTCTGTGTGGAGTTTGCACATTCTCCCTGTGTCTGTGTGGGTTTCCTCCTGGTGCTACGGTTTCCTCCCACAGTCCAAAGATGTGCAGGCTGAGTGGATTAGCTATGCTAAATTTCACATAGCGTTCTGGGATGTGTAGATTAGGTGGGTTATAGGGTGATGGGTCGATGAGGACTTGTTGGGTCGAAGGGCCTGTTCCCACACTGTAGGCAATCTATTATTCCTATGAAAAAAAATACCTTAAGGCTGCAACACACCTCATTAATATTCAGCTTCTGATGCTAAAAAAACAGTCAAAATTGGATATCCAAATATCTTGGCATGGAAGTCTGAGTGTGTACTGACTGCAACTCACTGCTTGCTACAAAAGACCTCCATGCCATCATCTCAGGGCACACTCTAAAGGCACTGGCCCGAGGCATTCTATGACTATTGACATCTGACATATACCAGCCTCCATGTATCCTTATGGCACATCTCCAGTCCACTTATGAGATGCTTCTGAACAACAATGCTGTACTTTGGCTGTCTTAGTAACCTTCATTGTAACACTGCAGCAAGGACACTGTGCTCTCAGGGACAAAGACCCAGCTCAGACTGGACCAGGCTGCACCTCCAGGCTCTTCACTTGCTGTCATAGCATTTACTCACTGAGCTAACCTGGATGATCGCTGTATCCCTGCATTGCTTGCATTGCTTTGCCTTGCCCTTGTGCTTTGCCCCCTCAAGCAAAGCTACCACGCTCGTAGTGTTGCTGCCTTGTGACAAATCTAGAACGCTGACACAAAGGCAGGAGCCTTGTCTCAGCTGTCCTGAGTCAAGACAAGGGTGATAGCATTCACTGAGAGGGTCCTGAGCCAATGAGTAAAGGGCAGCCCCTGTTGTCAGTTCAGGGACTTACAGATGGTCAATCAGCATCTTGTCTTGGTCAGAATGCTGTGCAGCCTTGACTCTTTCAGCCCTGTAGTTGGCTGTTTTCCTCCTGGACTGAGAGAGGGGTAGGTATAGAAGTAGGTGGCACAGCTGTTACTGTTGGTGTAGCTGGCAGGTATTGTGCAAGTGAGGATGCAGTGCTGAGGGCAATGCAGGGTTAATGGGATTGGGTTCGGTGACAATGAGTGAGTGAAGACGTTGCAGGTAACAGTGAAAGAGGTGGAGCATGAGTCTTGGTGAGTGCAGAAGCAGAGATAGAGTGAGTGTGAGATAGGGGAGAGAAGATGGTGGCACTTACCCTGGCAGGGTTGAGAAGGTCACTGACCTTCATCCTACAGTGTTGTGGTTTTTCTCAAGCTGGCCGAGATTGTACTGACCCAGGTGGCAACCTCAGACCAGCCTGATACGTTCTGATCTCGTCCCCTCCACTGCTGGTCCTGGTGAAGTGGATATCCTGCATCTTCACCACCCTGACCAGCTGGACCTTCAGATCCCTCCACAAGTTGGTGACAATTTCTCTCACCTGCCACGTCTGGCGCAAATTTCAGGAACTGTGCAGGACAGCAGTATGCTGATAGGGCTTGCCTGCGTGTACAACATGCATTGTAAGTTGGTACGGGCACAAGGGATTCTGCCTTTCGATAGATATCTGCTGAGTGGCAAGTTGTTCCAGGAATGACATGTGATAAGATAGGGATAGAATCAGACATGAAAAATGCCATAGGAATGGTGTAGTTAGTTAATGAGATGCATTTGGTGAGATACAGTGAGAAATCTCACTGTGCACCATGACAAGAATCCCTCCAAAAACAACTCAACACAACTCACACATAGCCAAAAAAGACACAGGAGTCAGCCGTAAGTACTTACCAATGAACCTTCTCTGGCTGCTACATAACAACTGCGTCCTCCAGTGAAGAAACTACCATTTACAGACCCAAATGTGGAAAGAACAACAGACAATGGCATCAGCCATGCCCAGCTGCCCAGCACTCTGTTTCTGAAAATAGAAAACATTCCAAAGGAAATCATGAAAGACAGTTCGCAACCATTTTTCACTATTGTCATTCCAATTTGGTGTTACTTAGACTGTTACTTAGTCTTACTCTAGAACACTCAGAAAATATTGGGATGTTTTAGTTCTGACTATTCGGCAGAAACTGGGAGAGCGACAAGATTTGCTGTTGTTATTCGAGCCTTAGGCTCTGGAGTCCAGTTAGCTTCGGGTTAAATTGGGGTCTCATTTATCAGGACAAATCAGGGCTTATCTGATACCTAGGGTACCAAGGCAATTGTAATGTTTACATACATTATAAACATACGTACCTTAAACATAAGGTACGTATGTTTATAATGCACCTTATAGAAAGCACAAGTCATAGGGGTGCAATTTGCACACAACAGAGCAAGCAATAGTCTATTGGCACCTCCCTTTATGTTCTGCTGGAACATACTTGCCATACCTCAATGTCGAAATTGGAGAGTAGGAGTGCACCTATGCTTGTAATGCTAATTAAAGGACTTTTCCCATTTGGAGCACCGACCTTGTGTTAAGTTTCCCTTCAAAAAAATTCTGTGGAGTTGAATTTGAGTCAGTGAGATTTAGAGCCTGAAATTGTTGCCATACCCTCAATTTGTATAAGAAGCCAAAGACCTGAAAGCCGTTGAATGACAAGTATTCTATGTCTGTTATGCCTCCAGAGAAAGTCTCTGGTGACTATGGGACTGATTTGAGGCTGATTGATTCACCAATAACATCCCTGAGATAAGTCCCAGGCTGAGGTGGGGCCAGTTAGTGGAGAATGTGGTACGTACCAGTCAATACTGCAAACCTGTTTCCTCATGTCAAGAGTCAGCAACAAGGGCTCATCAATTTAAAATTCAGTCCAGACACTCGTGAGAGAGACTAGGGAAAATTTATTTACGCAGAAGTTTGTGAAAGCCTTGAGTGCATTGCAATCGGCAGTAATTGAGGCAGTGATATGATCTTCTAAGGGAATAAATGCCTGAGCATTTGAGGCAGAAGGATACACAGGGCTAATCCTGGTGGTGGAGAAGGAGCTGGGGCAGAGGGAAGCAACACAGGTAATGGGATTAGTTTTAGATTACTTCAGCAAAGATCTGGTACAGCCACATTGAACTTAATAGCATCATTCTTGGCTGCAAATGTCTTTGAACCTATGGGATATTTTGAAAGAAGTTAGTCACAATGCATAATTCATTTGTCAATGGCATTCTTTGAATAAACATATAAATAAAATCACAACTTATGTTAGCTGAAGTAATTTACCCCCATGTTACGGCCACAGCACCAGATGCCATCATCTCAGCTGGATTCATGGCTGCCAGGTAGCTGATATTTACCAGTAAATACAGCAGGGTCACCAATGGAAGTGAAATCAATATAGCCCGAGGCAGGTTCACCTGAAACAGCGAGTTAGTTAGTTGTTAACAAAGCTTTTGGAATTATAATCATCCTCAAAACCCACATAGTTTCTCATCCTCTGATGTATATGGATGGAAAATGATTGGATTTCTTCTTGATGCTTTAACATAACAAAAATCATGAAAACTTAGTTCCAGGCGGGAACACAACTTGAGCAATATTTTTTCCACATTTCAATTGTCCAAGTTCAAACATGAAAAATAGACAGAGGTTGCTGTAGGTGTACGGCAAGTTAAGTAGCATTTCATATTTCCACCATTGTCTTTTTCATTTTTGAAGAATGCAAAGATAACCCCAGGCATTCTTTTCCCCAATATCTTTCTTCTTAAAACCATTTCCACTGCCTATCATCTTTACTTGGATATCATGTGATACAAACTCAAACTTTCTGCTCTCGTGGTGGAAACCATCCATTTAGAAATATTTCCTACTTCAGTCTTCACTCTGCCTACAAAACCAAATCTTCCCCACCCTTCCATCTGCCCTAGCCCAGGAACACATTTCTTCTTAGTTTCTTTGTCATCACCAAATGAGTTAATTTTTTTCCAAGACTCTGATCTTCTCCTCTATTTCATTCTCATTAAGCTACCAACCACTCAAGTTTTCTCTAAACTTTATTCTCGCTGATGTAGGGGATGGTCCCACTCCTCAGACATTGTCCCCCTTGCAAAAAGTCAATATTATCTAACAGAAAAGAAGCACAATCAACACCTCTGTGTTCACATGTGCTCCATTTTCTACTCCCTTTCCCTTCCGAAGGGTGTTTTCACTTCATAAAGCAAGGACCATCTCTGTCATATTTCCATGAGACCTCCACAGAATCCCATTTGTGTTCCTGTCTGATCATTACTTAATTATTAGAAGAGGTCTTCAGTCAGTTGAAATAGCAGGAGATTTCTCTCCTGGTGGATCTTGATACAGAAGTCTGCGCAAGAAGGTAAATCCAATTTGAAATGGAGATTTGGAGGTCTCAGAATTGTTACAATGCAGAAGAGGCCATTCCACCCATTGTCTCTGCACTGGCTTTCTGCCAATGTCCTGCATTTTCCTAGCGACTTGCACATTATCTCTCTTTAAATAATCATCTAATGTCCTCTTGAACGTCTTGATTGAACTGCCTTCGCCACATTTATGGGCAGTGCATTCCAGGCCCTAAATACTTGCTATGTGAAAGAATTTTTTCTCACCTCATATTTGCCTCTTTCACAAAAGACTTAAACTGTGCCCTCTGTTTTTGATCCTTTTGTGAATGCATACATTTTCTCCCTAAAACCTCTATCAAATCTTTTCTTATCCCTACATAAAAATCGAAAGAACTGCAGATGCTCTAAATCAGGAACAAAAACAAAGTTGCTGGAAAAGCTCAGTAGGTCTGGCAGCATCTGTGAAGTAAAAGACAGAGTAAGCGTTTTGGGTCTGGTGACCCTTCCTTAATTGTTCTGATTTACCAGGATGTTGCCTGGAACGGAGGGAAGGTCTTACAAGAAAAGGTTGAGAGAGCTAGGGCTTTTCTCTTTAGAACGACAAAGGGTGAGAGGTGACTTTGATAGAAGTGTACAAAATGATCAGAGGTATAGATAGAGTGGACAGCCAGAGACTTGTTCCTAGGGTGGAGGTAGCTATTATGAGGGGGCATAGTTTTAAAGTGAGTGGAAGTAGATATAAGGGAGACGTCAGAAGTAGGTTCTTTACTCAGAGAGTGGTAGGGGCGTGGAATGCATTGCTGGAGCGGTTAGTGGAGTCAGCCTCATTAGGGGCATTTAAGCAGCTATTCGATAGGCATATGGATGATAGTATGAGGTAGGAGTGAAGGTTAGATAGACCTTAGGTTTAGGGTAAAAGTTTGGCACAACATCGTGGGCCGAAGCTCCTGTACTGTGCTGTACTGTTCTATGTTCTATGTTTTATGTTCTATGCACATACATATATCTATCTGCTCCACACACATTTTAAAATAGTAACCTTTGTTTAAAATTGTCTTGCCATTGTTTTTATATCAAAGCATATCACCTCACTTCTCTACGTTGAACTTCATCGACTGCCTATCCACCTACCCCACCAATGTGTCAATATCATTTTGGAGTTCCACACTGTCATAGTCATAGAGTCATACTGCACAGACACAGACCCTTCAGCCCAACCAGTCCATGCCAAACATTATCCCAAACTAAACTAGTCCTACCTACCTGCTCCTGTGCTCATCATAGTTTGTAATTCTCACAAGATTTTACACCCACAAACTTTGAAATTGTCTCCTATACATGAAGATCTATATAAATAAATAAGGGTCTCCACACTGACTACTGGGGAACTCCACTACAAAAGATTCTTCCAGCCCAAAAAATGCCCATTAACTATTATACTTTGTTTCCGACCCATCAGCTAATTTTGTATCCATGTTGCTGCAGTCCATTTTATTCCATGACCTATCACTCTCTCCTCATGTCCATTGTGTGGTACTGTGTCAAATGCCTCTGGAAGTTCATAGGAACCACATCAATAGCCTTCCCCATATCAGCCTTCTTTGTCGCCTCTTCAATAAACTGCAGAAAGTTAGTTTGATAGGACTCTTTAAGAATATAGAACATAGAACAATACAGACCCTTCGGCCCATGATGTTATGCCGACCTATTATCCTGCTCTAAAATCAATCTACCCTGCATACCCTACATTTTGCTCTCATCCATGTGCCTATCCAAGAATTGCTTAAATGTCCCTAGCATATCTGCCTCCACTACCACTGCCGGCAGCACATTCCACGCACCCACCACTCTCTGTGTAAAGGACCTACCTCTGACATCTCCCCTATACCTTCCTCCAATCACCATAAAATTATTCCCCCTCGTAATAGTCATTTCCACCCTGGGAAAATGTCTCTGACTATCCACTCTGTGTATACCTCTCATTATTTTGTACACCTCTATCAAGTCACCTCTCATCCTGCTAAGCTTAATGGCCATGTCAATGTTCCATGTACAGCGACCTGCCTCAGCACACCAATTGTGGCATTGACTTCCACTTCTGATATTCGCTGCCGCACATGGGCCTTGGAGTCCCACACAGCAGGTAAGAAAATTAGAAGTAACGCTCCTGCAAACCCTGCATCTGCTGGGAGAATTTAATACAACAAAAACTTATAGCACTGTTAAGGTTGGAAAACATCCCAATGTAAAACAAAGAATGCAATGTGGATTCTTGGAGCCAGCCACACTTTCATCATGTTGGCCCAGAAACTATGACCATTCCTGGGTTGTGCAAACCAGCAATCTGTGAATATTGTCAGACATTTAGGAAGCAGGCAATTTCAAATGGGTGTTATAGTTGACTGTTCCAAAATATTAGTTACATTCAATACTGCCTAGGAATGAGGATGGGCCTTGTTGCAAAGTACTTAAGAGATCACTCAAAACAACTTAAGAGATCTGAATAGACAATTCTTTGGCATTTGCATGAAGGTAAAGGAGACAATTGCTGCCTTCGGACTGCTAATCAGTCACGTGTTTAGGAGTGGGAGAAGACACAGCAAAAAGGACAAAGAGGAAGTAGAGCGAGGCAGGAGGTATAGTTAGTGTTAGGGTTTGTACTCAGGAAAGAACTGAGGGGTGGGCGTGAGGGGCTTGGAAGAAGTTCTCTTCCGATCATTGTTTAGTGTTGCTGATAACAAGGGTGAAGGGCATCCAGGTCAGTATATGCTTTATGCAGTGAAGCAAGATTCAAACTCAGATATGTAGGGGCAGTACCAACATGACAAAGCTGTCTGTGGGCAATCTGAAATTGTGCCTGAGAATAGGTGCTGGAATACAGCCTCAAGAATCCAGAGGAGCACAATTCCAGGAAAAGAGAGTGAAGTAGGTGATGGAGGTAGTTTGTGACGGAACCTTTTTTTTTGATAAGTTACAAAACTAGATCTTTAAAAAAGAAATTGAAATAAATTATAAAGATCAATGAGATCTAATGACCCACAGTGTTACTAGTATCTGGAGGTTTGCTGAAGAATCTGTCTTTTCCAGTTGATGTGTTCTATGAAGAGTTTGGCCCCAGCTTGTCTGTTGTCTTTATTTACTTCAGATTAATTATGGATGTTGCAATGCAAGTTATAGATATAATTTAGTCTAACTTTTACAGCAGGGTTTGTGGTTGATGATTCAAGGCATTTTTCACTTCGTGGGTACCTAGGATCTCACACTGTGTACTTTAATAAAAAGTTACTGGTTCCTAACCAGATGGTAACAAATTTGCAGTGGGGTCTGGAATCTTACTGAAGCAATGAATGGTTGTAATCTAAGAACTGACCTGCATTCAGGAACCTCCTCACTATTTACATTAGAGAAGATGTCCTTTTCCAGTAGGAGCAGAGAATTGATTTAAGGTGGTGTACAGAACATACATAGAGCCAGACAAACAGCACCAAATGATCTTCATCATATTAAATGCTGTATGTTGCTGAATTGAACCAAAAGAATTTCAGATAATGTTAATTTGATTTGCCTTTCAGTAAATTAAAGGCAGACACATGCATTAAGTATGCAGATCTGGTTCAGATTAGAAGGAATCTTTATCGTTTTATTCCTAGATCCCAATATCTCATGCAGAAACAGTAGAAAAGTGTATAAGTGCCTCAGTTGCTGCCTGGCTAACTTCAAGGCTCCAATATCAAGAGAAAGGCAGATTTCAGGCAGGTTGGAGTTACAGTAAAAGGTGTGGTGTCGAGGTTATAAATATGATTTTCTGTTTTGGGTGAGGGCCTCCTAATGTAGAGATTATATGAGGCTCCTGTCCCCGCACCATAGCAGACGCTGTAAGCCAACATTGACTTTTGCCAGAATTGTCCAATCATTGTCCAGAGAGGGCACTAGCTGTCCAATGGCAAGATGGCTTTTAAAGCCAGAGGAGAAACAAAGGCCCTTAGCACGGAGGGTGCAGCAGTCTAACAGCACAGGTAAGGGAGAGAGAGGGGAAAACCTCAACATTGAGGATCCCTCCCAGCATTTTTAACACATTTTGAAATTTAAAATGGGCACTGCTGTCAAACCACCATGCAGAAAGGCAGCTCTTCCACAATGATCCTGATGTTGGTATGCGGTTACAGGATGGGCTTAAATGTTAATGACCCTCCAAGAGTCTACCACCAGGCACTCACTGTGCTCCGAACACAATGAGGTCACAGAAAAATACTTCCATTGTTCTATACATGTAGATATATATATATGTATATTAGAATTGTATGTACATATATTAAGTTTAGATATTGTAACGCAAATTACTATTTCCAAATTTGCCGGTTACAAAAGTTGGAGATATGGGTAACAGTGAAGATGATACTGAATGACAACAAGACACAGTCAAGTAGAATAGGAGATCAGCGGCAGGTGGAATTTAATATAGAGAAGTGTGAGGTGATGTAGTTTAACAAAAGGGATAGAGGGCAGCAACAGAGACTTAATGACACAGTTCTATAAAGTGAGTGGGAACAGAAGGGTTTTGGAGGTGCGTGGGTATCGATCTTTGAAGGTGGCAAATATACTGAGAGTGCGGTTAGCAAATCGTCTCGCTTCTTGGACTTCATAAACAGAGACATTCGTAATTTTCATCCCCAGCAAACTATCCATCAATCACCCACTTCTCGCATTGGTAGATAATCCACTGAGAAATCCACAACATGCCTCCACAGCCACACTTGGGTGAGCCAGTGGGAAATAAATATAGTCATCACAATGGTTTTGACAGCAGTGAGCAAGACCTGACCACATACAGAAAGGGGCAGTCTTAAGGAAAGAGGCTACAGATATGTCAATCTCAGCTGATGGAGACACTGGTCTTTAGATAGGTCAGTGAAACTGAACATGTGTCATACAAGTAGACCCTCTGAATCTTCTCTCTGCTCTTATGCCCCCACCCCACCTTGCACATCTGCTGATCCCACCACAGCACATCACAGCTGCTGGGCGTGGAGACTGGCTGCCTTGTCTGATATCCTGTTGAAAGTTTCTGGAGCAGTTCGCCTCTTGCTGGTGTCAGTTTGAAAGCCACCAAACTTCTCAGAAGCCCCAAAGCTGACAAGTACACTGTGCAAAATGTTTGTCAGAGGGAATTGGCAAAGCAGCTGCAAACACCAAGGTTTTACTGAGATAAGACAATTTGAACTTTAAACGTTGCAATATAACTCGTTTCTTTTTCACCAGCAAGTTCCCTGAGCCCTGGAAAGTCGGTACCAGATACATTAAATTTGAAATGCTTTTTAAATCAATTGAAAATGCAATCACTGCGTTGTTATTAGGATTTTAAAGTTTGTATCAATTACTAACCCACCAATCTCAATGAACACAGCCACTTGCGTTATATCCAGAAGAGGGCGCATTAGAGCCAGCTGATATATCAATTTTCACTTTCAACCTGACTCCAAACGTCTCTTCCGGGGCTTAAAATTCTCCTTGGCATAGAATCATAGAATCACAGAATCCCTACAGTGTGGAAGCAGGCCATTTGGCCCATCAAAGCCACACTGATCCTCTGAAGAATTTAGCGTGGTCAATCCACCTAACCTGCACGTCTGTGGACTGCAGGAACAAATTACTTCAGATGCTGGAATCTGTACTGGAAACAAAAAATGTTAGAGATTGCAGCGGGTCAGGCAGCATCCATGGAGAGAGACCAGCTAATGTTTTGAGTCTAGATGACCCTTCATCAGAGCTGAAATGGAGGGGGCAGCATTTATGCAATTGTGGGGTGGGGGTGGTGTTGGAGTGCTGGGGGAGAAAGGATGTGATAGTTGGGATTAAGTGATTGGAATGTGAAAATGTTTGGACTGTATCTTCCTGAAAACCCTCACATTGGAAAATTGTCAAAACCAAGGTGCTTCCTGAATGCTTTGTGGGCAAATGGGCTATTGGTTGGGGGTTTGGAGGAACCTACTCATTTTAAACAAGCCTTTGACCAAAATACATACTGAAATCACAGATGATTAAATAGTGTTTTTGAATTTAAAATGACCACTGAATCCCCAACCATGACAGACAAAGGTTACCTGCTGCAGCTGTATATTTCTATTAATGAAGCTACTGAAGCTGCTTATTGTACATGATGTTTTAAGTTGTTTCATTAAAAGAAACAATTTGAATATATTCAGGCCCTTGAACCTATTCTGTCAACGAGATCATTTTTGATTTGTTCACTAACTTCCTCTTTGTTACTGTGGTAGAATCTGGCCCACCCTGGTCACCATGGAGTTCACTCAACTCTTCCTTTCATTGTACCTTAAACTCCCCGCAGGGAGCCACAGCCTCACGACTATCGATCTTACCGGTGTTGCTTCTCAGCTTTCTTTCTCCTTCTAAAAGAAATCTCAGAACGACGCCAACTGACTCATGTTACACCTCAGGGGCTGACTTTTCAATTCATTACCAGCTTTAACCAGTCATGAAAGTGAAGGCCCGATGCACCTCCAACTCAAGCCACAAAGATTGTGCCCAATCACTAACAGTTGTGGTTTAATGAGTATTCATTTCATCCAAAACAATTAAAATGACAATGCCATCCTGCCTCCCTGCCCACCTCTGGGAATAATTTAACACGTCCATCCTGACATCGGGGAATCAGCACGACACTTCCTCTGGTTTTTAACACTCTACCGGACTGTTTTTCCCTCTCCAATGACCTGCATTAGTTTTCACTCATATCCCCTAGAGGGGATGTAGGAAATAGGTGGAAGGCCAAATAACTGGGAAGGTTGTTCCTGTGGAGATATTCATCACT
This sequence comes from Ginglymostoma cirratum, assembly GCA_024137785.1. NCBI lineage: Eukaryota > Metazoa > Chordata > Chondrichthyes > Orectolobiformes > Ginglymostomatidae > Ginglymostoma > Ginglymostoma cirratum. The sequence continues at coordinate 39,486,628 of JAHRHZ010000112.1, forward strand.
TCCTCCCACCTTTGCAACTGAGTTCTGGGAAAGAAGGTAAATTAACATCTCCTCGAGTTGCCACTGGCCTGATTATTTACCTTCCCAACAGGCAAGAAAAGTGCGTCTTTCCTGACAGGAAATTCCAGGTGACCTATCTACCTTTTTTTTGAGGGGGGTGAAGATTGGTAATAGCTGACTCTGACATTTAGTCCACAGAATCCCAGCCATAGTCCCGTAGTCTCTATCCACTACCAAGATGGCGGCAGAGCAGGATGCTTCAGCCATGGCTTGTCAACTCCCTCTGTCTCTTTCTTGCTTCTTTCTCTCTCCTTTTTCCTCTTGGTGTTTCCTTTCTTCATTCTGTCAGCCTGGACTCTCAACCCGGTGAGGCAGTATCTCGGCCCGGTGAGGCAGTATCTCGCCCCAGTGAGGCGGTATCTGAACCCGGTGAGTCAGTATCTCGGCCCGGTGAGGCAGTATCTCGCCCCGGTGAGGCGGTATCTCAAGCCGGTGAGTCGGAATCTGGCCCGGTGAGACGGTATCTCGACCCAGTGAGGGGGTATCTTGGCCGGGTGAGTCGGTATCTCGGCCTGGTGAGGCAGTATCTCGACCCGGTGAGGAGGTATCTCGACCCGGTGAGGAGGTATCTCGACCTGGTGAGGCGGTATCTCAACCCGGTGAGGCGGTATCTCAGCCCGGTGACGCAGTATCTCCGCCCGGTGAGGATATATCTCGGCTTGCGAGTGAATCCTGCCCGGGCATGTCCTGAGGGGAGCTGGAGAGGGATTGGGGAGGTGGCAGCTTCAGTAGGAGCGATGACATCGTGGCCTGATGCAGGAAGAGAGTCCAGACCCGAAACGTCAGCTTTCCTGCTCCTCTGATGCTGCCTGGCCTGCTGTGTTCATCCAGCTCCACACTGTGTTATCGCAGACTCCAGCATCTGCAGTTCCTACTAGCTCTGAGGGAGGGAGGTGTCCCTGGTATCTGCGGCAATGGTGAAAACAGGCAGCTGAGGTCTCCCAGAGAGCAAGATAAGTTGAAGACTCAAAGTCTGTGGAACTTTTAACTTTATTCCTTTATTTTTCTAGTTTACATTAAGAAGGGCTATTACTTTTACTGCTTTATTTTCTAATTATTCTATGAGAGTAATACTTGACCTTTTAAACTTTGTTTCTTTTACTACTTTGTACTTAAGATTTTTGTACCTGGGTACCTTTGTACCTTCGATAGTGCCATGTGCGGCAACATAAGACACTTTTCACTGTACTTCTGTATTTCTGTACTTTGAGTACATGTGACAATAAAAAGCTAAATCTAAAATGTAAAACTTTCCCAATACTTTCAAAATCCGTTCAATGTTCTTAGCCTTTTTAGTGGAAAGAACCTGTCCAAAGTGGCTTAACTGAAATACAGGCGCAGAATGATTTCTGCAGCAACTCAGTTAGGATTACAAAACACAGTTGCATCAAACTGCTTCCAAGGATTTATACACTGGATGTACCACACTAACTGCTGAACATAAGCTGAAGGCAGGAGTCAGCGTATTATGCTACTAATGCTCATTAGTACATGGCGAAGTATTAATTGTAAATCGTCTAGATTTAACTAAAAAAAAATGTTTTGCACTTACCTCAGGGCGTCTGATTTCTTCAGTCACATAATTTAAATTATTCCATCCATCATAGGACCACATTCCTTGTTGAAATGCAATTCCCATTGAGCCAAATCCTGCCATTGTTCCTTGAAAGGCATTCTGAAAACTGCGCGTGTGTCCTTTGAACAGCAACACTATCCCTCCAATGACAATGACAAGTAGGGACAGTAGCTTAGCAAAAGTGAAAATGTTTTGAATGCGGGTTGCCAGTTTTACATTAAGACCATTTATAATACCGAGTAATAAGATGCTCGCGGCTGCTGTGCATTTAACCACAAAAGATGGGGGTAAGCATGCACCATAAAATGGAGCTGCAATATACTGCGCTAGGCTCAAAGACATCGCTGCAATTCCAGCAGGTCTAGCTATAAACACTGAGGTCCAAGAGAACAGAAAGGCAGGAATAGGACCAAAATTTCTTCGGATATATATGTACTCTCCACCAGATTCTTTTATGGCACTGCCAAGTTCTACATATGCAAGAGCCGCTATTGTGCAGACCAATCCGCAGACTGTCCACACCACAAGGCTAGCTCCAGGACTCCCAACATATCGTAACACCCATTCTGGGGACATGTAGATGCCGGAGCCTATCATTGTCCCAACAATCAAACAAACAGCACTGATTAATCCGATTTCACGTTTTAAATGTAGTTTTCGTGTACTTGCGCCCATATCCAAGCTTGGTTGAAAAACGCTGCAGTTTATTCCTTTCCTGAATATCAGTGTTGAAACACGTTAGCGCACTCAAAGTTCTAAGTCTGTGTTTCAGGTTCATTATGTTGTAAACATCAACTGCTCTTTTAACAATCAGGCCTCATAAATTCAGATAACTTGCTGGTCTGCCGGACAACATGAAAAGATAAAGTTTTAATCCTAATGTTTATGGTATTAATATACCAATGAAATAATGGGAAATGTGAGTGAGATTTTCACTTGTGTAGCAATGTCACATTCAGAGGTTCAAAACTACAATACTGAAGGTCTGCTCATTAATAATTATCCTGCACTCACAGCACAGAGTGCTCTGTGCGCTCTGGAGATGGAAGTTGTTCAGGCATCAACAGGAAAGAACACTTGCTCTACTTATAACTGTGCAGGGCTTCGTGAAATCATTTATGTCCCAGTCCGGGTAAAGTCGGAAGAATTCACTGAAGGATATTTATGAACTAGTTGGGCTCTTACAGTGGCCTGACAAGTTCAAGTCAATTTTACTAGCTTTATTGGGGTGGCACAGTGGCTCAGTGATTAACACTGCTGCCTTACAGCTCCAGGGACCCAGGTTTAATTCCTGCCTCAGGCAACTGACTGTGTGGAGTTGGCACATTCTCCCCATGTCTGCTAAGCTATTGATTGCTAAACACATCCTAATATCTTACAAAGATATTTTCCCGTGTCTTCCTGGTGAATATCGTCTCGAAGTTTATGAGCAAGTGAAACCAAGTAAACATTTTCTGAGGAGATTTCTAGCTGCTTCAGTGCCAGTTTGAAGGACACAATAGACCAGCTTTCAAAGATAGTCCTGTTCAGAGGTGTGATAACTCATGCACATTAGATTTTAGCATGGCAGTTGTGAAAAAAATCTGGAAACGCTGAGACAGTGCATAGATTCAAAGGACCTGAGTAAAACTTTGAAGAGATCTGACTACCCCATTCAAGAAATTCTGCTGCAATTTGCCAAGGCAAAGAATTTTTCTAACCTAGATATGAAAGGCAGATACTGACAAGTGCAGTTGGATGAAAGCAGCAGTGTTCTAAGTTCTGGACAAGATTTAAGACGTACAGGAGGTTGAGCATGGCATTTCTACTGTTTCAGAAGTTTATCAATATAGGGACCATAAGATAGCTATTGATCTTCCAGGAGTGAAAATGTTTGTGGATGATCTGCTGGTCTGTGTGGTGACACAATAGCAGAAGCAAGCACCAAACCAGAATCAAAATTTAGTATGACTGCTAAAGCGAGTTCAACCTCTGAACCTGGAGCTGACCAAAAATTAACTGTAACTGAAGTCACGCATTTCGGTCAGAAGCTGACAGTAACAAACTGTGCCCCGAATCAGTTAGATGAGAGATGCAGCAACCTACAGAACTGAAGGTCTTTCAATTAATTTTTAGGTTTGTGAACAAGCAGTCATGAACAAGATGTGCTGTGATGCCAGCAACAAGGTCATTCAGCAATATGATATCAGCAAAACAAACTTTGAATCAACCATCATGCTGCAAGGACACCCAGTTGTATTTGCACTCAGATCATTAATTTAAATAGAACAACATTACATACAAATCAAGAAAAGTGCCTGGTTCTTATCTTTGTTTGAGAGTGTTAGAACCAACACTTGATTAGGAGAAAGTGACAGGAGAGTCCGACCTCAAGTCACTTCAGAGCATCTTCTTCAAACCACTTCTATTCCAAACCATTTCCAAAGAATGGTTGCTTAATTTGTAGACTTAGCTTTTGAAAGCGAAAACCAGTGAGGGAAGCAGACGTATGCAGCTGACATGCTGTTGAGAGCTGCTTTCTCTTTTGAAGGAAACTGATTTTTCTAGAACAGAGTGCACTATCTTCCAGATTCAATGAGAAACATAAGACAACATGCACTGGTGGCTACAATCATTGAGTCTGACAAGTATCTAACTGAAAACAAGCAACTCAGGAAACTCTTCAAATGCTTCAGGAACTAATGCTGAAAGGATAAACTTAAAGCCTCAAGAGAACATAAAATAAGAGAATACTAGGCATGCAGAAATGAACAATGGCCCAAAATGCTATCTTGTACAAAGGAGCTACAGTAAGCCTCCTTGAAGGGATAAAAAAAGATATGCTGAAGCACATACATACAAGCCATCAAGAAATTGTATCTGACCTGAGAAAGGCAATGCAAATGTTCCACTGACCAAACAGAAACAATAAAATAAATCTCTTAGTACAGACTTGTAATGGACATCAAACTAAGCATGTTAAAGCTGTTCATGATTCATAATGTCCCAGAGAAACCATGGATGAATCGTTGAGTAGAACTCTTCATTGTTACTGGTGCTGGTTATCAGGTCACAGTAGACTACTATTCGCATAAAGTGGTGTTGTAGTAGCTGACATCAATGATTAACCAATGATATTATAGAGTGTCTAAAAGCAAACTTCAGTCACCATGGCATTCCTAACATTATAGTAAATGACAAAGGTCCTCAATTCACAAACAATAAATGGACACATTTGCTCTGATCGGTGAGTAGTGGTCAAATGTGTCTCCTCTTTCCAAGCTTTCATTTTACAACAACAAATGCAAAACATGCCCTTGACAATTGCATGAGTGTTTAACTGTTTAGATGTAATGACAGTACAAGCTTGAGGGGCTGCACAGTTAACTTCCAATCCCATTTCTTATGTTCTTGTAGCCAGCTTTCATGATCAAATGGGTTTTCAAAACTCACTGATGGAAGATAGATGCCTTGGGAAAGATCTTAAAGGATTTTCTGCAGCTGTTGAACTGTATTTCCTCACAACAGTCACCACTTCAGAGAAAGAGATGAAGTAATGATGGAAGGATGGCCTGAAAACATCAAGGACATATATTTGCTATAGGAGTTTCTTGGACACATGGAAATGGATGGTAGACCGAAGTGACATCTGTTACAAAGAAAATTAAGTCATTAGCCCTATGGAGATGACAAATGAGATGCGTCCTTGCAAGCCAATTGAGTCTAGTCTGAGGAAAGCAAAAGAAGTGCTCTGCTGGGAAATATTACCAATGAAATCCAGGGCAATATCTGCAATGACTAAAGAGCAAGCTAAAGAACAATTTAACAACCCGAACAGGACCATGGATGAAGATTGGACGTTTTCATTCTTGCAGAAGTGTTTGTTTTGTCAGGCTTGGCTATTAGTCTGACTACCAAAAGTTGGATTGACTGACATTAACAACTGCCTGTGAGATGTTTGGTTACAGTAAATGCTGGCCAGCCAGTGGTACCCACGTCTCACGAATGAATAAAAAAAAAACACACAACATCCATATGCTTCAAAACACTTCTTCCTCTGTTAATATTCTCACAACCTCCACTCCAGTTCCTCACTCTCACAAGATGGAAGTAGATATAGCTCTTGGATAAAGGGATATGGGATAGGACCATATGGGGTATGGTATTGAAATTGATGATTAGCCATGATCATATTGATTGACAGAGCAGGATCAAGGGGCCAAATAGCTTATTCCTGCTGCTATTTTCTATTATAAGTTCCCCTGTTTCTGACTGTACAGATCTTTATTTGTCGTTACTAATCTGTTTCTCTTCACATGCCTATAGACACTTTTACTATCAGTTTGTATGTTCCTTGCAAGCTTACTCTCATACTCTATTTTCCTTCTCTTATTTTAGTCTCTGTCTCTCATTGCTGGAATTTAACCTGTTCCCAATCTTCAGTTCTGCTCAAAAACAAAGTTGCTGGAAAAGCTCAGCAGGTCTGGCAGCATCTGTGAAGGAAAAAACAGAGTTAACATTTCGGGTCCAGTGGGCTCTGTTCTTTCCTTCACAGATGCTACCAGACCTGCTGAGCTTTTCCAGCAACTTTGTTTTTGTTCCTGATTTACAGCATCCGTAGTTCTTTTAGTTTTTCTTCAGTTCTACTGTATTTTTTTGTCCAATTTATTTGTCTCTTCCTTGGATTTACTACTATCGCTTATTTCCCCCTTTAGCTGTGGTCTGACCACATCTCCCATTTTATTTTTATATCACAGATGAATATCATTTGCAGTTTATTCAAGTGATCTTTAAATGTTTTCAATGCCTACCTATCATCACCACTTTAAATAACAATCCCTAATTAGTAATCGTTAGCTCGTGCCTCATAACGTCATAATTTGCTTTATTTAAATTCAGGACTCTAGTCTCAGAAATAACTATATCACTATCCACCTTTAGTGAGGAATTCTATGCTGTTGTAGTCACTTTTCCCCCAGAGCCCACAACTAGATTGTCAATTATTCCTCCTTGTTACACAATATTAATCCAAAGATAACCTTTTCTCTAATTGGTTGCTCAATGTATTGATCCATAAAACTATCCCATGTGCACACTAGGAATTCCTCAATTTTCCCAACCAATATCCAGATGGAAGCTGCCTGTAATTATAGGGTGCTTCGATTACTTGCATGTCTAATTTCATTTTTAATGCCTTCCCCAATATTGCTATTATAGTTTGCGCGTCTATCTGCAACCCCTACCATCTTTTCCTGTTCCTTGGTGTTTCTAAGCTAAGCCTTTCCAAATTCTGCTTCACCAAAACTAATATCCTCCCTCACAATCATATTAATTTCCATTTTAATCAGAGTTGCTATCCCACCTCCTGATGCTTTTCGTCTGTTCTTTTTTAAAACTGAACATCCCAAGATATTCATATTCCCATTCCTGGTCACTCTGCTGCAAAAATTAAGGTACAAGGCCTGAAGCACTGTTAATAACAGATGAAATGGTGACATGTGTGGGAAATGGTTGAGCCTCTGATGATGTGGGTGGAGGTAAATAATAGCAAGGGACAAAAGACAATGGTAGGATTAGTGTGCAGACTCCCAAGCAGTAGCCGCACTGTAGGAGAGATATAAATCAACAAATACTAGGAGCAAGTAGAAAGAATAGGCAGCAATTATGCATGATTTATAATCTTCATCTTATTGGGTCAATCAAGTTGGAAAATGTAGCTGTGACAACAAATTCAAAGAGTGCATTACGGATAGTTTCCTAGATCAGTATGTCATGGAGCCAACCAGATCACAACATGACAGAATTTAATATTCAGTTTGAATGTGAGAAACTTAGATCAGAAACAATTTCATTTAACCTAAATAAAGGGAATTAGAATTACATGAGGAGAGAGTTAGCTAAAGTAGACTGGGAAGATAGTTTAGTACGAATGACATTAGGCAAGCAGTGGCAGACTTTTAATAAGATCACTCACGACTCTCAGCATAAGGATATCCCAGGAAGGAGGAAATATTCTAAGAGAGGGATAAGCCAATCATGGCTAACCAAAGAAATTAAGGAGAATACAAAGTTGGAAGAAAACGTATAAAATGAGGTTGAAATTACTGCACAGAGGCTAGAATCCCGTCACTAAGTCATTCTTCATTTATGTGTGCACAGTACATGGGCTTTGACCAGCCAGCTTAAAGCCAGTCACTAGAATGAGGAGACCCTCTGAATCCCCTGTTTATATCTGACAGCCAGCACTTCCTGATTGACCCAAGTTAATGGCCTCAGTCAAGGTCAATGGATCCACCTGGGCCTTGTTCCAAGCACTACAGGGGTGAAGGTCAGTGATAGCTCTTATAACTGGGATAAGTTAAAAAGGGCAAAAAAGATAATAAAGTCAGAGGAAATAAACTACAAGGGCAATCTATGAATGAATATAAAAAGAAACTGACAATGAGCTTCTTTAAATATATAAAAAGAAGAGAGAGGTCAAAGTGAACATGGACTTCTTAGCGAGTAAATCTGGGAGATAGTTATGAGGAGCAAGGAACTGGCAGAAGAGTTAAATAGATATTTTGCATCAGCCTTTATGGTGAGACACACTACGAACATCACATTAATATTAAAGAATACAGGTTTAGTGATTGGAACCAGGTGGACCTTGTTGACTATGAGATCCTTGATTGAGGTTGTTAACCTGGGCCAATCAGGAATCCCTGACTGACCAATGTAAACAGGGGATTTGGAATCTCCTCAGTTTAGGGGACTGACTCTGAGCTGGTTGGCCACTGCCAGTGTACTGCGCACAAGTAAATAAATGGTGATTGGTGATAGCATGCCAGCCTCTGTGCAGTTAGTTCAACAGGAGACAAATTAAGTAACATCACCATCACCATCACTAGAGAAATAATATTAGATAAACTAACGGGTCTAGAGGCAGCTAAGTCTCCTGGCCCTGAAGGCTTGCATCTTAAAAGAGGTAGCTGCAGAAATAGTGGATGCATTGGCTGTAATTTTCCAAAAATCCTTGGATTCTGGAGAAGTACCTGAGGATTGGAAAACTGCCAATGTGACATCCGTATTCAAAAAGAGAATGAGACAAAAAGTGGGTAACTACAGGTCAATTAGCATAACATCTGTTGTTGGAACAATGTTGGAGTCAATTAATGATGAAGTATTAGAACATAGAACATAGAACATCACAACAGAGGACAGGCCCTTCGGCCCTCGATGTTGCACCGACGTGTGAAACCAATCTGAAGCCCATCTAACCTACACTATTCCCTTATCATCCATATGTTTATTCAATGACCATTTAAATGCTCTTAAAGTTGGCGAGTCTACTACTGTTGCAGGCAGGGCATTCCATGCCTTTACTACTCTCTGAGTAAAGAACCTACCTCTGACATCTGTCCTCCAATTGAGGAGTATTAGCATGCCTTCATGAAAGAGAAATCGTACCTGATTAATTTATTTGAGATTTTTGAGGAAGTCTAAACCAGAGTTGATAGAGGGGAATCAGTGGACGTGCTAGATCAGTAGATGACTTCCAGAAGGTTTTCAACAAGGTATGGCAAAGAAGCTTAAGTCATAAGATAAGAGTCCATGGTGATGGAGGTAGTATGATAGAGTGTTGGCAAATGGGCAGGAAACTGTGAGTGGGGAAAAGGGCTTCTTTTCAGGGTGGTGACCTGTGGCCAGGTTCCCCAGGAATCAGTGCTGGGACCACAACAGTTTACAATATATGTTAATGACTCAGAAGAAGGAAGCAAATATACTGGAGTTTACAGACAACATAAAAATAGGTGGAAAGGCAAGTTGTGAAGGGGATACAAACAGTTTATAAGAGATATTGACAAGTTAAGTAAGTGGTGAAAAGTTGGCAAATGGAGTCTAATCTGAGAAGATGTGAAGTTCTTCATTTTGGAAAGGAGAACAAAGGAACAGCGTATTATTTAAATGGAGAGAAAGTAATTTGCGAGTACTTATATCTGAAACACAGAAAGATAGCATACAGGACCAGTCAGTAATCGGGAAGTCTAATGGAATATTAGCTTTTATTTCAAGGGGATTGCAGTATAAGAGTAGGGAAGTTTGACAGCAACTGTACAAGGTGCTGGTGGGACCACATCTGGGGTCCTGTGAGCAGTTCTGCCCCCCCTATTTAAGGAAAAATATTGTTTCATCAGAGGCATTTCAGAGAAGCTTAAGTAGTATGATTCCTCATACAGAGGGATTGCCTTATTAGCAAAGGCTAAACAGATCAGGACTGTACTTACTGGAGGTTAGAATAATAAGAACGGATCTTATTGAAACATGTAGAATTATTAAGGAGATTGCCAGGATGAGTGCCAAGAGGATGTTCTCCCTCATAGAAGGGAGTCTAGCACCAGAGGGCATGGTCTCAGAATAAAGTGGCACCAATTTAAGGCTGAGATAAAGAGGAATTTCTACTCTTAGAGGGTTGAGAGTCTTTGAAACTCCTTTCCTCAGAGAGCCGTGTGTGCAGAGTCCTTGTGCATATTTAAGGAGATAGATTCTTGATCAGTCAGGGAATCAAGAATTATGGGTAAAGGCAGGAAAGTGACCATGAGGAATATCAGATCAGCCTTGATCCTATTGAATGCAGACCAGGCTCAAGGGGCTGAATGGCCTATGCCTGTTCCTATTTCTTGTGGCCTCATGGTCTTAAAAGGAAAGAGGTCGATTAACAACAATGCCTAAGGCAGAGAAATATATTCATCTGCCCTGTCCCTGCTCTGTTGATTTGGAAGTGAACATATAAATGTTCCACGAGTTGAAATGAGTGAGATCAAAACAGTCAGTAGACCCATGTCAATACAATGTTTCTATTTAAAGTACTTTTAATAAAACCATCAAAACCACTATCTAAGCAATGCAGCCCACAGACAGTGGGGATGGATGCATGATGCGGATTTTGGATATTTCACTCCTGGGATTGTTACAGAAGCTGATGCATGGTGATGTCTTTTTCTGCTGATCTACCTTAAATAGTATAAAATTATATCAACAATAAAATATGAAAATACAATTAATTGAATAATTTAACTTAATAATGTGATTTATGTTCAATACTACATTGAACTTTCAAAAAGTACTATTGATTAAGAAGTGATTTATACCATTTACGTAATTCTTTCTCTTTTTCAATCAATATGGATGATCTGAATTGAAGATAACAACTAGATCACAAACCATTACCCATACCTTCTTAAAGATGTTAAATTGTTTGCATATGACCACTCACTAAGAAGAATTATGCGATATTTCCACCAGTTGTTGTTATTTATATGGAGAACAGTAAGAGTTTGTAGGCTTCATTATCCAAGGTGTAAACTTTGTCTAGGCAACTGTGTGTATTTGTGGACACGAATGAAAATTGGAGCAATGGGGAGTTTAAAGTCAAAGTTTTATAGCTATCCTGCATAGTATGCTGGATAGGAGAGAGTTAGAGTCAATGTTTGTTTTGAAGGCATTCCTCTATAACACACTTGACCACTAAATCTCCCCGTTAAATGAATAGGCAACAGCTGAACTTCTTATTGCATTTTCAGGAATGAAACATCACTGGCAAGGTCCATTCCAAATTAATCTGAGGTGGAGGTGGACTGCTTTCTTGAACAAATGTAGAAGTGGTTTAATGCAATTGAGTAAGTTCGGGGAGCAGTTAAAATGCAACCATGTCAATATGGTCTGGAGTTACAAATGGACTCAAACAGCTGAGGACAATCGTTTTACTACCTTCCATCAGTAAATCAGTTGAGCTTAATGACAGTTTAATAACCAGGATAATTATCAAGGTTCTATAAATGGACAGTGCATTCTCAAACTTTTGATAAAATTTGAATTTACAATCTCTGCATTACTAAACAATGACATACCCCCCACCTTGCAGCCCCTTCCCCACTTCCCATAAAATGCAAAAATATTTGCTTTTTAACTTTCTTCATTTTTGAAGGGTAAAGCATTTCTATCTATTCATTCATAGGAACGTGAGAAGCTCAAGCAAAACCATAAATTATCCTGAATTTCCTTGAGCAGGTCACCTTTTAAAACTGTGCAGTTCATGTGTCCAAGAAGTTCCAAGATTTTCACCACATATTCATGAAAGAAAGGCAAAATATTTCCAAATTAGTTTGACTTACTACTTGGAGGTTGTAATGTTCTTATACGCCTGCTGTTCTTTTCCTTGTAGATAGTAGACATCATAGGTGTGGAACATGTTCATGAAGGAGCTATGTGAGTCAGTGTGATGCATCCTGTAAATACGACACACTGCTGCCATCATGCATTGGAGTGGAGGGATTGAATGTTTCAGGTGATGCATGAGGTGCAGACCACTTTTCCATGAATAGAATTGAGCTTTTTCAGTGTTGACTGAGATGCAGTGAGCCAAGTAAGTAAAGAATATTCCATCACATTCCTGACTTCTGCTTGTAGCTGGAGAAAAGGCTTTGTCGAATCCAAAAATAGCCATTTGCTACAGAGCGTCCAATCTTTATCTACTCTTGTAGGCACAGTACTTATGTTTCTGGTCAGTGATAGTCACCAGCATATTAATGGTGTAAAATGTAATAATCGTGGTAGCTCCATTTTATTTAAAATATGTATAAAGAGTATATAGCAATTTCCACTGCCACAGGACAGCTAAGAGCACTTTGCAGTCAATGAAGAATAGCAAGGTAGAAAGATTATGTTTTGATGAAGACAGTCATTGCCTGATATTTAAGTAGTGCAAATATTACCTGGTATTCAGTAGCCCGACAGTTGATAGCAGTTCTGAAGAAGTCATACCAGACCCAAAACAAAACTCTGCCGCCCAAGCCATTGAGTTTCTTCTGCATTCTCTGTGTTTATTATGGATATTGCCTTGTTCCATGTGGGTATGGATTGTTACAAGATCTGTCAAATATTTAATGTTGTGCACCAGGGAACACCTTGACTTCTGCCTTTGCATTGGAATGTTAGCTATTGATGAATTAACTGGAAGTTATTAGTTACACTTTCCCAAGAAACCTGTGCAGTGAAATCCCAGGATTGAAATAACAGGCCTCCAAAAACCACAACCTTTTGCCTTTCTCCCAGGTGTGACTCCAACCACTGAGAGCTTTCCGCCGATTCACAGGGATTTCAGTTCTGCAAGGGTTCCTTGGTGCCCTCCATTCAGTCAAATGCTGACTAGAGAAGCAGTGACTTTTGTTCCACTTCTAGCATGGAAGCATGAAGATTTAGTAGGTCTTCCTGACCCAAAGCATCAGCTTTCCTGCTCCTCTGATGTTGCCTGGCCTGCTGTGTACCTCCAGCTCCAAGCTGTGTTATCCCACAGTCCAAAGATGTGCAGGTTAGGTGGTTTGGCCATGCTAAATTGCCCATAGTGTGCAGGGATGTGCAGGCTAGGTGGGTTAGTCATGGGAAATGCAGGGCTACAGGGATGTGGGGGTGTTTGGTCTGGAAGGGATGATCTTTGGAGGGTTGGTGTGGACACGATGGGCTGGGTGACCAGCTTCCATACTGTAGGAGATTCTACAGTAGTGGGTCTTGGAGCTGGGCACAGAAAAATATCTGGTGGATTTCAGGACTATAAAAATATAAACAAGGTTAAAAGAGCCATCTTAACCCAAATAAACATTCTCTATTAGAATAAGGCATAGATCACTACAATTGCTATGACGTTTTGTCAATAGAAATATTTCAGAAAGAGTTAGGTAAACAGAAAAAGTGGCACAGGGAAAAGTAGAAAAATCTGAGTACAATAGGGAACATGAGCCCAAACATACTGGGTAAATAGATTTGTTGTTTTACTGAAACTGATATCATTCTCTGAAAAGGAATCTTAGTCGATAAATGTTAGGTATTATGCTTAATAACTGTCTAATCATTTGTAATTAGAAGCTGAGCAATGCTTCATTACTTTGTCAGCACATTGCCTTGGCCTGCCTTTTGAACGACGCACTGTCATTGAATATGGGTGATAATAACTTGTCTAAAGTCCAACACTATCAATAGAGAAAGTCCAAATAAATGAATTATCACTTCAGCAAAATCTAATCGCTAAATTGCTCAGGAACAGTGATCTCTCATTTTGTGTGTAAAGACAAATGTGGGAGCCATTGAACAATAATGTATTTCCACATTTTTAACCGACATTGATGTTATTTAATTTATAAATGCATTGTATTCTCCAAGTTTTTGTGGTTTGAGACTGGTGACTAACCAGAAAAAATCAATGCGGGTCACAAAAGTCTTCCAGCAAATTGGTTGACACAGTTGTGCATTTCATAAAATATATTAACTGTTTGTTTGCTATTTTGTGAAATGGTTTCTAACCAATAATGTTATCTGAATCCATGAAAAGGTTTATTTTCTTGTTCCATAAATAAAAATTATTACATGATGCAAATAGTGGGAAAAAATACACATATAAAGCACAAAAAATATTGTTTGCTGGAACCATCAGTACAGGAGCTGAATTTTACACTGTCAAATAGAGTTGTCTTCATTTGGGACTGAAATCTATTTTAATTTTTTGACATTAGTACAAATCCACTCATTTCTTGTGAGGTGCTGATCAGTATGACATGTGGTTACTCTGTGGTTACTGGCAGTGAATAACTTACAGTCTCATTGAAGATCACCAATATTGTTACACAATAATATAATCAGAACATGATATTTACAATTAAATTAAGGGCAATTATTAGGCAACACCTCTAGTTTTTAATGGTCTAGGGCTGACTTTTTGGCTTGGAGTGTCTCAAGTAGCCTCATCAAGGTCAATTTTCATATTACCCTGATGATACCTAGCTCCATCTCTCCTTCATTTAGCTCAGCACCTCAACAGACGCTTTACTGTCAGACAGCCTGCCTCAATTTTCCTCAGCTCAAATTTGCGAAGTGAAATAACATTATCTGCAATTCTGCCACAAATGCTATGAACTTGTCACTGATTTCATTTGCCAAGATAGACAGGAGCTCCCAGATTGAACCACACCATCCATACTATCAGCATCCTGTTAGATGTTGGTTGAGTCTCCGTTTAGGAACACACTCACCTCTTGAGTCAAAACATTGTGGGCTCATTGCCATAATTAGGGAAAACTTACTGGACAAACTATTGTGATTAATGGCAGACAGGTTCCCGGCACTTGATCGCCTACATCTTATGTTTTTAAGGAACATGGAAACAGGGATAGTGGATTCATTGCTTATAATATTCCACATTTTCCTGGATTTTAGAATGGGTACAACGGATTGGAAAAATGTTAAAAATTGCTACTCAAAAAGGGAGAGAAGCAGAAAGTAGAAAACTATAGACCAGTTAGCTTAACTCCTACCATTGGGAAGTTGTTGGAATCTATTTTTGGGAAGTAGTAATGGGACATCAGGAAAGTCAAAGCACAATCCGTTAGAATCAAAATGGTTTTATGAAGGGTAAATTGCATTTGATTAATTTTCTAGAATTTGTCGAGGATGTAACAAATAAAATGGATAATGGAATTCCTGTAGTTGTAATACATCTGGACTTCCTGAGGCATTTGATAAAGGGCTGCACAAAAATTTAACACACAAGGTAAGATCACAAGGGGTTGATGGGAATGTTTACCTTGATTAAATGATTGGCAAACCAACAAAAAGCAGAGAGTCAGAATAAATCAGTCTGTTTCCAGTTGACAAGCTATAACTAGTGGGGACCCATAGGTTTGGTCCTCAGGGCCAAATATTTACAATCTATATCAATGACTTGGATGCAGGGCTGGAATGTCCAATAGCCACATTTTCAGATGACACTAAAATTGGTGGGAAATTAAGTTGCAACAAAGATATAACCCATTTACATGTGGCTATCAGTAGGTTAGATGAATTGGCCAAAATTTGGAAGATGGAGTGTAATGTGTATAAGTGAAAGGTTATCTATTTTGGTCAGAAGAATGAAAAGGCAAATTACTATCTAAATGAAGAGAAACTTCAGAGTGCTTTGGTGCAGAAGGAACTAGGTATCTTCTCGCATGAATCGTAGAAGACGAGCATGCAAGTACAGCAGGTAATCAGGAAGTAAAATGGAATTTTGGCATTTACTACTAAAGAAAATGAGTGTAAAAGCAGGGAAGTATTGTTACAGTTGGAATTGGTGAGACCACATCTGAAGTATTGCGTACAGTTTTGATCACCTTACCTGCAGAAGGATATAATTGCTATGGAGGCAGTTCAGAGGAGGTTCACTAGATTAATTCCATAGATGAAAGGTTTGTGTTATGATGTTCAGTGGAGTTTAGAAGGATGAGAGGACATCTAGTTGATGTATGTTAGTTCCAAAAGGGTGCTGACAATAGATACATGCGAATGGGTCATTCGGCCCAACAAGCCCACACTGCCTGTCCAAACAGCATCCCACCAAGACCCATCCCCCATCCATAATCTTGCATTTCCCATGTCTAATACACCTAACTTACACATCCGTGGACACTACAGGCAATTTAGCTTGGCCAATCCACCTAACCTGCACATCTTCGGACTGTGGGAGGAAACCAGAGCACCTGGAGGAAACCCACGCAGATACGGGGAGAATGTGCAAACTCCACACAGTCGCCCGAGGGTGGAACAGAGTCCTGGTCCCTGGGTCTATGAGGCAGCAGTGCTAACCACTGAGCCACTGTGCCACCTTCAAAAACAAGACGTCATAGTTTTAGGCTAATGGGTGATAAATATAAAACAGAGACAAGGAGAAATTATTTCTCTCCAAGGAATGTGAATCTGTGGGATTCACAACCCCAGAGTGCAACGGACACTGGAACACTAAATAAATTGAAAGAAGATATAGATTTTTAATTAGTAATAGGTGGAAGGCTAATGTAAGACAGGCAGGAAAGTGGAGTTGAGGCTGAGATGAGATCAGCCATAATTGTGTTAAACAGAGGAGCAAGCTTGAAGGGTTAAATTGCCTACTCCTGCCCCGAGTTCTCATGTTCATATCTTACTCCATGGTTTGTCAGCAAAAATCAAGTTCAACATATCTGTTAATGATTGATAGACAGTGGAATTGTTAAAGATACCAGGCAGGATCTTAGCAGTGTCTGACCAATGTGGGCTCTGGTGAGAACTGTGGCAGAATCATGCGAGCAGTCTGGTGAGGCCTATCTCGACATCAATGACAAGTCGCTGTATGTTTTAACTAAGTTCCAGGTATAGAGGTGAAATTCTCACTAGGTACTTTGCGGGGATATTGCTTATTAACAATCTTATTAACCATATGTCTTACCTCATGAGTAAGCAACATTCTATATCATCTAGACTCAAAATGTTAGCTTGCTTTCTCTCCTTGGATGCTACCTGACCCGCTGTGATCTCCAGCATTTTTTGTTTTCTATGGTACCATCTATTGCGAGCAAACTAGATGCTGAAAATTCTTGACATGGCCGTCAGAGCGGGGACCTGATGCTTCAGCTTCCCATTGGCTGCTGAGAACCTTTGTGTTGCTCACTGAGCAACATCATCTCAGAGTATGAACCTTAAGCTCCAGCTGCATCCACCCCCATCCACGGATATTGGCACCCAGCATTTGACAACTCCTTGTGGCACCTCTCTGATCACTTAGAGGGCACTTAAGAAGTTGAGACTTGCGATGGAGGGGGCACTGGTGGTTAGGCTTGAAACGCTGCTGCAGGCACACATACCAAACTCATGGATCTCTGAGTTGCTCACTTGCTCTTGTAGTGCCTAAATGGATGCTCACAGTATCCTTACCTTGCGTGTTAATGCAGTCACATGACCAGGCAACTTGCCTCACTGTTGAGCAATCCCTAACGAAGAGGATAGAAATGTTGATATACAGCACCCTGCTGCATCTATCCTGCACTTGTGCCATCTTCTAATAGTTTACCAGCCAACGTGCCATGTGACCAGGCAGCCATGTCTCAAAGTCTTAGGGGAGTAGCCCTCCCCAAAGAACATAAGGGTTGTAATGGGGTCACAGCACTATAAGTCAAGGCAGTCTACAGTGCCAGTCCAGGGTATTGGTCACAGTCAGGCTTTCAGTTGGGGTGTTCTCTACAGCCCACAGACTGTGCCACTGAGTCCTGTGGCTCCATTGTTGTCAGTCTGGGGAGTATAGTCAGCAGATGTATACGCACCAGTGAAGGGTCTGAGCATTTCTCATCCAAGCCTGCTTGGTTGGGTCACTTGAGAGGTGGACCACAGTCAGTCCATCGGAGCTGTCCAGATAAATTAAGGGGAAGGGGGGAGTGGAGTGTAAGGGGGGAACGGGTGCTGCCACAGAAAGAAGACTCAGGATAGGTTTAGGGTTATTCTTGAGGTTTGAGGGTTGCAGGCTGAGGGTAGGGGGCATGACTGTTGTGAAGGGAGCAACTGTATTTGTTAGGGGTGGATTCAGTACAGCTGGGATGGGAATAAGTTCATATGGAAGTTGGGTTCATCCATCCTAGCCTTAAGGGAAGCCAGCATCCACCCCAGGTATATTCACCTCACATACCAGAGTGTAGAGTGGAAAGTTGGAGAAGCTCAGGCTCATAGAGATGGCTTTTGAGAAGCGCGAAGCCTATAGAGTTCATGGGAAGGGCTACCAGGATTGGGATCTAGATGTTGAGGATCTCACCAACACACAATGGGAGATGCTGGAAGCTACTGCCCAGAGTGTGCTTGCTGTCATCTTTCATCTTGCTGGAAATCAAAACTGAGCAATGCAAAGAAAATGGCTGCCATCATACTTGAAGTGGGCAGGGTAAGTATCTCAACCCGTGAGGTAGGGGGCTGCAAGACCCATCAATGTGAGACTCTTTAAAAGGCAAAAATATTACACACAGACCCAAGTGCTGTACAGGACACAGTCCTTTGGGCTTCCTCATCCTTGACAACTCTAATACATTGGCTCCCTGTGTGCTGTACACCTCTCTACCCAAGACATCACTGACTGTTTCATTCAAGACCAACACTTTTGCAAACAGAGTTGGGGAAAGAATAGGGATGTTTGACCAGGAAGGACATTGGTACCAGCAGAACCCACTGCCCTGAGTAAATTTTGATCATCTTGCTCAACGTGCTGCAACAGGCTTTCAACACAGGGTATCCATCCATGATACATCCTGTATGGACATCATATTAGGCATCACGATGGTACAGTTACACTCTGGACTAGACAGAGACTGAAACAATCAGGGCAAAACCACTGACAATTACGGAAATGCGAGCATTAAAATACCAGGCAGCGTCACTGTGCCAGCAATGTGACCTCAGGGATTCTCTTTCCTCTTTCCCTCTCACCAGCTTGTGGCTGGATGATTGAGATTGTGGATTGAGTGCATTGAGAGTCATTGGCACAGTGGTCCTTGCTGATGCAAATGGTTGAAATGCGGTGAGGTATCCCAGGTGAGTGAATGGACATTGCAGAGGGCAGGCAGGGTCAGTGGTAGGGGAGGTTAGGAAGAGCAGTAATACTCACAGAGGCAGAGCATGAGGCATGGTGCAAGGTGACTACAATGACAAAGATAGAGCGGGTATGAGGTGGCAGAGGCAGTGAGCTGGCTCTTACTCTGGTTGTGTAGGGGAGTTCATTGAACTTCACTGACATTGCTGGCCATTCCTCTAAACTAACGAAACAGTAATGACCTGGGTGGCAAACTTGGATCAGACCGCTCGGGTGGAGTACTACTGCCCGTCCACTCCCCCAGGACTTCCAGGTCCCTGTCAGAGAATTATGGCACCACTTTTCCCTTCTTCAATGAGCAGGGCTGCTTTGTAATGCCAGTGTTCATCCAAGTACACAGCAGCTTTTTAAAGATGGCATAGCCACCAGGGCTGCTGGTCTTTCAGCAGGATAAAGCAAAGAATCATAGAACTTTATCATTCAGTCTGTACTGGCTCCCAAATGAACGATCCAGCTAGTCCCATTCTCCAGGCCTTGCTCTGTAGCCCCATAAATTCATCACTTTCAAATATATATCCAGCTCTCTTTTGAAACCTCCCATGGAATCTGTCTCTACCACTCTCCCAGGCAGTGTATTTTAAATCCTAACAACTCTCTGAGACAAGAAGTTTCTTCTCATCTCTTGCTGACAACCTTGAAATTGTAAAGTAATTGTTATCTACATACCAACTAATGGAAAGAGAATTTCCTTCTTTAGCCTGTCAAAATTGGTCATAGATTTGTCAGTAGGTCACATCAGTAAGGTCACCTCTTAATCGTCTTTGCTCCAAAGAGAATAAACCCTATTTGTTTTATCTTTCCTGGTATCAAAAATCCCTCATTCCTAGTATCATTCTAGTAAACCTCCTCTGAACTCTCAAAAGGGCTTTCTACCTTAAATAAGGCCCAGAATTGAACACAATACTCCAAAAGTGGTCTGACCAATGATTTGAAGAGGTGTAGCGTCACTTCATTGCTTTTACTCCATGCCTCTATTTATAAACCCAAGGATCCTATAAACTTCCTTAACAACTATTTCAACTTGCCTGGCCACCAATCATACCCGTGAACCCTGAGGTCCCTCTGCTCCCTCTAATTTGTACCGTTGAGCCTGTATTGTCTCTCCACGTTTCTTCTACCAAAATGCATTACCTCACATTTCTCTGTATTGAAGCCAGGCATCTGCCCGTTTGACCATGAGTGGTGAGTTGTTCCAGGTATAGCAGATCGTACAATCGGTTTAGATTCCTGTGAAAGGGGATGTCATAAGGCTGGGGACCTAATTATCGAGATGTGGTTAGTTAGATGCAGTGATAAATCTCTTTAGGCATCACAGAGAAAGAAACCCTTGTGAAACTTGACAAAACTGACACTTAGCCAAGAAAATGTAACATTCAACCTGCTATATTTTGGATGAGATTCTAAACTGATGCCTCATGCCCCAGGTGCCCAGCACTTTATCCATTACTCCATTTCTCTCATTATAGCCTTCTGTGTGTATGCCCACTGTTCCCTTACTACCATTTGTACCATTTAGGGTCATGATCCTAGTTTTGTAACCCCCTCACTAAACTTTGACAACTTTTCAGTCAAGCTTCCTAATCTCTCCCTTCCACCTCTGCATATGGTTTCCTTACAGTTCGAATTGTCAAGTGCCTTGGAATATTTCACACGTTATCGATGCTAAATGAATGCAAGTTGCAGCGAATATCATGCTGCCGTATCTCAATCATCATTTTCTTTTACTTTCAGAGTGGATACAAGGTATATGCCACATAAAAATACGTGGAGATTGAGCCAACAAAGCCTAGTTGCACAAAACAAAGGAATCAAGATCGTAGTTTAGCAAAGGATGACTCCATCCAAAAAGTGACTCTGACGTTGGTGGGTCCAGCGCTGGCGGTAGCAAGGCATCAGCATCGAAAGCAGCATCAGTGAGACAGATCCAGCGGTGACAGATGGCGCCTGAAGAGTAGCGACTCCAACTTTGTTGGTTCAGTAACTGGCAGAGGGCCATCAGCATCAATAGAGGTGGTTTACGTTCAGTGGCAGGAGATGGCACCTGAAGTGTGGCGACTCCAAAGTTGGTGAGTCCGGAGGGATGGCGGAAGAGTGAAGCAGTGGATAAAGAACAAAGATGGACTTTGTTCAAAATGGTAACTGAGCGTGATGGCAGTTGAAGCTTTTCACTGTATTTTCCCTCAAATACAAGTGACAATAAATCATTCAATTTATTTGATGTGTTTAAGAAGCAGTTATTTTCACATTATGACAGATTAAAGACAACTGGAATTGAGCTGCAGAGCAAATATTCCACAACTTTCAACTTAAACTGTAAATACTGTTATTCCAACAAATACTTTAATAATGTTTAAAGTTTCATTGAGTTATGCTTATCATTATTTGAAATGTAACCTATTTTGATGTAATCTTTATGTCTACACAAAGAGATGTCTATATAAAGAGATATTATATATCTATATTCCTCTGGAGAAGATTACCCTCAAATCAATTTGCAAACTGAAATCACTATTGTTGAAAACAAACCTGATTTATATCAATAATAACAAAATACTGCCAACACTGGAGATCGGAAATAAAAACAGAAAGTACTGGAGAAACTCAGCAGGTCCAGCAGCATCTGCGGAGACAGAACCAGAGTTAACATTTCAAATCCAGTATGACTCTTGCCAGAACTGGGTTCCAAAGATAATTTATATTAACCTCAATAGTGACCAGTCTTATGGTTTAAAACAAATTTAATGTACATGCAGTGCAGCTGACACAATCAAAACACTTTCATTGTACAATTATGAACAAGTGAGAGATTCTTGGCTTTGATTTGATTTGATTTATTACTGTATCTATGTGCAGTGAAAAGTTTTATTTTCCGTGCAGTACAGGCAGATCATACCGTACAAATTGCATAAGGGTAATGGAACAGAGTGAGGAATCCAATGTTACAGCTTCAAAGAAGGTACACAAAGAGTGAGATCAACATTGAATTTAAAATTTGAGGGGTCCATTCAGAAGTCTAATAAGAGCGGGGAAGAAGCTGTCCTTCAATCTGTTGGTATGTGTATTTCAGCTTTTTTATCTTCTGCTCGATGGGTGAGTTTGGAAGAGATTATAATCAGGGCAGGAGTGGTCTTTGACGAGGTTGGCTGCCTTCCTGTGGCAGCGAGAAGTTTAGATGGAGTCAACGGATGGAAGGTTGGCTAGCACGATGGACTGCGCTGTGATCACAAATTAATTTGAACATCTGTATTTGTTACTTCCATTGTGAAATGATTTGACCATTTACATTTCCAAGATGATTGTGATGAGTACATTAGGCCTTGCATTCTGTTTTCTGGACTCTCCTTTTGGTGGTGCAATGTGACTGTACCTTGCCAGAGCCTCTCCCTCCCTCGGTGCAATGGAACTGAAGCTTGCAAAGGTAGCCTGCCTCTGTCTTTGCAGTGCAGTCATGTCCCTTCCCATGAAGACATCTCTATGGATGTTTCTTCCCCTTTCCATTGGGATGGAGAAAGTGGAGAGTGTCATGCACGTAGAAGGTTGAGATGGTCTGTGGGCTTCTGGGCTGCTTGTAATTTCTAAGGCCTGGAAGAATCCATTTTCCACATTTATGCAGCTCATGCGAGGTTACATTCCCTTTTTCACTCTTTGATCCGCAACATTTTGTGGTAATTCAGCCCCACAATCTGACATTTGGCCAACTGATGTGGAGCTGTTGCAAAATGAAGGACCTCGTTCTATGTTTGTTCCTGTGCCACTGCAATGATTCTAACTGAATAAGTGAGTGAGTGAGGTATGTGAGTGAGGTGAATGAGTGAGGTATGTGACTGAGGTGAGTGAGTGAGGTGAGTGA
>JAHRHZ010000112.1:39509548-39565187 GCA_024137785.1 Ginglymostoma cirratum
GAGTGAGGTGAGTGAGGTATGTGAGTGAGGTAAGTGAGTGAGGTATGAGAGTGAGGTATGTGAGTGAGGTGAATGAGTGAGTATGTGAGTGAGGTGTGAGTGAGGTATGTGAGTGAAGTGAGTGAGTGAGGTATGTGAGTGACGTGACTGAGTGAGGTATGCGTGTGTGGTGAGTGAGTGAGGTATGTGAGTGAAGTGAGTGAGTGAAATATGTGAGTGAGGTGAGTGAGTGAGGTATGTGAGTGAGGTGAGTGAGTGGGGTATGAGAGAGGTGAGTGAGGAATGTGAGTCAGGTGAGTGAGTGAGGAATGTGAGTGAGGTGAGTGAGTGAGGAGTGAGTGCGTGAATGGTTGGGTCTCCTCCCTGTGTCAGTGCAATGGGTTCTCAGTGAGTGGAGAGGAAACGAAGAGAAGGCCATTCAGCCCTTCGAGACTGGTCTGTCTTTCAGTGAGATCATGGCTGATCGGATATTAGCATCACTGTACATTCCTGCATACCCTGATCATTTTTCATGCCCTTGGTAATCAAGATCCATTTCACTCTGCCTTAAAATAAAGATTCTGCATCCACTGACTTTTGAGGAAAGGAATTCCAAAAACACTCAGCCCTGTGAGAGAATAGCAAAATTCTCATCTCTGTCTCAAATGGGCAAACCCTTACTTTTAAACTATGAAGTCTAGTTCTAGATTCTCCCACGAGAGGAATCATCCTTTCCATAACAATGCAATCAAGTTCCCTGAGGGTCTTATATGGAGTCATACAGCATGGAAACAGACTCTTCACTCCAACTCGTCCACGCTGAGCAGACATCCCAATCAGACCGAGTCCCATTGCTAGCATTTGGCCCATATCCCTCTAAACCTTTCCTATTCAGATACCCATCCACATACCTTTTAAATGTTGTAATTATGCTAGTTTCCACCACGTTCTCTGGCAGCTCGTTCCAGACATGCACCACCCTCCGTGTGAAAAAGTTACCCTTCAGGTGTTTTTTAAATCTTTCCCCTCTCACCTTAAACCTATGACCTCTAATTTTAGACTCCCCCCACACTAGGGGAAAGACCTGAATATTCTCCCTATCCATGTCCCTCATGATTTTAAACCTCTATAACGTCATTCCTCAGTCTCCAATGCTCCAGGGAATAAAGCCCCAACCTATTCAGTATCTCCCTACAGGTCAAACCTTCCAGTCCCAGCAACAACTTGTAAATCTTTTCTGCATCCTCTCAAATTTAACAGCATCCTTCCTGTCGAAGGATGACCAGAATTGTATGCAGTATTCCAAAAGTGGCCTCACCAATGTCCTGTACAGCTGCAATATGGTATCCCAACTCCTATATTCAATGTTATGATCAATGAAGGCATGTGTGCCAAATGCCTTTTTCACTATCCTGTCTACCTGCGACTCCATTTTCAATAAACTTTGTACCTGCACCCATAGGTCTCTTTGTTCGGCAACACTCCCCAGGTCCTTACCATTAAGTGTATAAGTTCTGACCTGGTTTGCCCTACCAAAATGTAGCACCTCACATTTATCTAAATTAAATTCCATCTGCCACTCCTCGACCTGTTGGCCCATCTGATTAAGGTCTGTTATCCTCTGAGATAACCTTCTTCACTGTCCACTAAACCATCTATTTTGGTGTCATCTGCAAAATTACTAATGATACCTCCTATATTCACATCCAAATCATTTATATAAATGATGAAAAGCAGTGGACCCAGCACCAATCCTTGGGGCACACTGCTGGTCACAGGTCTCCAGCCTGAAAAAAATCCCTCCATCACCCTCTGTCTCCAACCTTATAGCCAATTTTGTATCCAATTGGCCAGTTCCCCTTGGATCCCATGTGATCTAATCTTACTAACCAGCCTACCATGTGGAATCTCATTGAAAGCTTTACTGAAGTCCATACAGACAACATCCACTGCTCTGCCATCATCAATCTTCTTTACCACCTCTTCAAAAACCTCAACAAAGTTGGTGAGACATGATTTTCCACACACAAAGCTTTAAAGTGCATTAAGGTGGATAATTCGCCTGGGCCTGATCAAGTCCATCCTTGGACACTGTGGGAGGCTAGGGAAGAAATTGCAGAGATTTTTATTTCATCTTTGCCATTTGAGAAGTTCTGGAAGACTGGAGGGTGGCTAATGTTTTCCCATTGTTTGAGAAAGGTAGCAAAGACAAACAAGGGATCTACAGGCCAATGAGCCTGACATCATTGGTAGACAAGTTATTGGAGAGGATACTGGACAGGATCTGCCAACATTTGGATAGCCAAGGTCTGATCAGGGATAGTCAGCATGGATTTGTGCATGGGAAGTCATGTCTGACAGATCTTTTAGAGTTTTTCAAAGAGGTAACCAAGAGGATAGATGAGGGTAGGTTAGTGAATGTTGTCCATATGGACTTTAGTAAGGCCTTTGACAAGGTTCTGCATGGCAGGCTAGTCATGAAGGTTAGGTTGCATGGGATCCAGGGAGAGCTGGCTAATTCGATTCAAAATTGGCTCAATAGTAGGAGGCAGAAGGTGATGGTTGAATGTTGTTTCTAGGACTGGAGATCTGTGACTAGTGGTGTGCCGCAGGGGTTGGTGCTGGGACCTTTCTTATTTGTTATTTACATAAATGATTTGGATGTGAATGTACAAGGCATTATTAGTAAGTTTGCAGATGGTACAAGATTAGGAAGTATGATTGATAGCGAGGAAGGTTATCAAAAATTACAGAGGGATCTTGATCAGATGGGGAAATGGGCTGAGGCTTGGCAAATACAATTCAATGCAGATAAGTGTGAGGTGTTGTGCTTTGGAAAGTCGAACCAAGGTAGGAGTTATACAGTAAATGGTAAAATTCTAAGAAGTATTGTGGAACTGAGGGACCTAGGAGTACAAGTACATAGTTAATTGAAATGGCGTCACAGGCAGACAGGGTGGTGAAGAAGGCATTTAGCATGCTGGCCTTCATCGGCTGAGGCATTGAGTATAGGAGTTGGGATGTTATGTTACAGTTGTACAATTTGTTGGTGAGGCCGCACTTGGAGTATTGTGTACAGTTTTGGTCACCCTGTTATAGGAAAGCCATAGTTAAACTGGAAAGTGTGCAAAGAAGATTTATGAGGATGTTACCAGAACTATTTGGCCTGAGTTATAGGGAGAGGTTGGCCAGGATAGGACTTTATTCCTTGGAATGTAGGAGAATGAGATGTGACCTTATTGAAGTGTATAAAATAATGGGGGGCATACATAGGATGAATGCATATAGTCTTTTTCCCAGAGATGGGGAATTGAAAACTGGGGGACATAGGTTTAAGGTGAGAGGGGAAAGATTTAAGAAGGACCTGAGGGGCAACTTCTTTATGCAGAGGGTGGTGCATATATGGAATGGGTTGCCAGAGAAAGTGGTTGAGGCAGGTACAATAGCAACAGTTAATAAAACATTTGGATAAGTATATAAATGGGAAGGATTTAGAGGGATATGGACCAAATGTTGGCAATTGGAACTACCTGAGTGGGCACCATAGTTAGCTTGGACCAGTTTGGGCTGAAGGGCCTGTTTCCATGCTGTATTACTGTATGACTCTATGATTCTAAATGCCTCAGCAATGGCCCCAGCAATCACTTCCCTAGCTTCCTCACAATGATGTGGGAAACACTTGATCAGGTCCTGGGGATTTGTCTACCTTTATGTGTTTTAAGACTTCCAGCTCCTCCTCTTCTGTAATTTGGAAACTTTTCAAGAAATCACTATGTATTTCCCCAAGTTCTTTCGCCTCCATGTCCGTCTCTACAGTAAAAACTGATGCAAAATACTTGTTTAGTATCTCAACCATCCCCTGTGGTTCCACATATAAACTGCCTTGTTAATCTTCAAGGACTGACTCTTCTGAACTCCGGAGGATAAAGGCCTAGCCTATATAAGTCTTCCTCATAAGGCAGTCCATTCACTCCAGGTATTAGTCAAGCAAACTTTCTATGAACTGCTCCCTTCGCATTAACATCCTTCCATAAGTATGGTGACCAGTACTGTATACAATTCTCCAGATGCGATCTCAAAATTCCCATGCATAACAGAAGCATAACCTGCCTACTCCTGCGTTTAACAACAAAACATACCATTCTATTGGCTTTCCTGATTGGTTACTGTACCTGTACCTGCACCCTCACCTGCCATTCATGCACTCAGACACCCAGTTCACTTTACATCTCAGAGCTCTGCAATCTCTCACTATTTTATTCTTTGTGCCTAAATGGACATTTTTCACACTTCCCCACATTGTCTTCTATTTGCTAGCTCTCTGCCCACTCACTTAACCGATCTACATCCCTTTGTAAAATTCTTATATCGTCTTCCCACCTACCTTTGTGTCTTCAGCAAATTTAGCTACCAGACTTTTGGCCCCTTCAGCCAAATTATTTATATAAACCGTAAAGAGTTGAGGCCTCAGTGCCAAATGTTATAGCACGCCCCCTGCATGACATTCTGTCAGTCTGAAAAAGACCCATTTATTGCCACTTTCTGCTATCTGTTAGAAACCAATTTTCTATTGATGCCAGTACGTTATCCCCAACACCATGAGCTTCTTTTTTCTGCAATAATCTTTAATCTGTCACCTTATCAAATGCCTTCTGAAAATCTAAGTACAATACAACCACTGGTTCCCCTTTATCCATAGTACAAGTTACTGGCTTCAAAGACCTCCAATAAATTTGATGAATATTTCCCTTTGACAAAACCATGTTGGCTCTGCCTGCTTACCTATCTAAGTGTCCTGACATAATATCTTTAATAATAGTTTCTAATATTTTCCTTATGACAGATGTTATGCTAATTGGCCTGTATTTTCCTGATTTCTGCCTCGCTCCTTTTTTTGAATACAGGAGTTTCATTGGCAATTTTCAAATCTAACAGAACCTTCATAAATCAATTGAGTTTTGGAAAACTAAAACTGGCATATCAACTATCTCACTAGATATTTCTGTTAAGACCCTAGGATGAAATTCATCAAGGCTTGTCAAATCAGAGTTCCAACAATTTATTCAATGCTACTTGAGTCTAAGTTCTGTGTGTTCCTCCCTTTTGTTCAATTCCTGATTTACACCTATTTCCTCAATGTTACTTGTATCTTTTCTACTCAAGACCAACACAAAATATCTGTTCAATATCTCTGCCATCTCCTTATTCTCCATTACTACTAATTCCCAAACATATTTCTATAGGACCAACACTGACTTTGTTAACACTTTTTTCTTTTTAAACATCCTAAGAAAAAATTTTCCTATCTATTTTTATATTTTTGTCAAACTTTCTTATGCTCAAAATTTTTGCACCTTATCAATCTTTCAGCAGTTCCTTGCTTTTTTAAATATCAATCTTCTGACCTACACGTATCTTTGCTCAATTATATGATTTTCCTTTAAGGTTGATATTATCTTTGATTTCTTTTAATACTTAACTACGGATGGTAGGTCTGTCCCGTAGAATTTTCCTTACTTGTTGGAATGTATAGATGGTTATTGCCCTTCCTTGTCACAGTACACTCCACTATGTCAGTACCCACACCTAGTGCCCAACTGGAGTCACAGTGTCCTTCCACTGCCCTCCCCTATGCCCCCATGCCAGTGCCCACTCCCAGTGTGGAACCCACAATGTCCTTGTGCCAGTGTCCTTTCCCCAGTGCTCGCTGTGCCAGTGTCTGTTCCCAGCCCTCCAGGCCATGATCTTCCCCAATGCCCCAGCGCCAGTGTCTCATGTCAATGTCCTCCCATATCAATATCATAGGCAATGCCTCCTGTGCCTGTATCTCCACCAAGCCCCTGTGCTGGTGTCCTCCCCTTTACCCCCTGCTCTGATGCCTTTTTCTGTGCCACTGCTCCCCATGCCGTGAAACTTTCTGTGTCAGTGCACTCCCCGGTGCCCAGTTTTCTCACAGCGTTGTCTCCATGCCCCCAGTGCCTTCTTCGATCCCCAGTGTCTTCCCAAAGTCCCCAGTGCCTGTGTCATCCTCCCAATGCCTTCACTGGTGCCAGTGTCCCCCACAAGTGCCCTCCCTATGCCAGTGCCCCCTCCATGCCTCCAGTGCCCAGCCTGATGCCCTATTCCAATGCCCCATGCCCTCCCCGATGCCCTATCCCAATGCCTCCACATCCTCTCTGATGCTCTGTCCCAATGCCCCCCATACTCCTGATACCCTATCCCAGTGCTCCCCCATGCTTCCCTGAAGCCAGGATGGACGGGGGTACGGGGTGAACCGGGGCTGGGATGGGTGGAGGGGCGCGGACCAGCCTGCTGTCGAGGAGGAGTGGGAGCAGGGCCAAAAGGAAGATTTTACAGATGAAGAACAGTATGGTAGGAACAAAAACAAAGTTGCTGGAAAAGCTCAGCAGGTCTGGCAGCATCTGTGAAGGAGAAAACAGAGTTAACGTTTCGGGTCCGGTGACCCTTCCTCGAACTGAGGAAGGATCACCGGACCTGAAACGTTAACGCTGTTTTCTCCTTCACAGATGCTGCCAGACCTGCTGAGCTTTTCCAACAGCTTTGTTTTTGTTCCTGATTTACAGCACTGGCAGTTCTTTCGTTTTTTTTAAACAGTATGGTGGGGTCCCCTATAGCATGACATGAACCAAAGATCATGGCTCAGACCGTCTTCATATGGCACTATAGGTGACCGCACCATACTGTTCTGTATTTGTAAAATCCCCTTTACTGTCCTGTTTAGACAGCATCACCTTGACAAATTGTTACGGTCTCTCTACCTTGATTAGTTTGTACGGTTTTGAATTCAGCATGTGATTCCAGTCATTTGGTTCATCTCCAGCACCATCTTATTTAGTCAGCTTTCTTGCTCCTCTGATGATGCTTGGCCTGCTGTGTTCATCCAGCTCTACACCTTGTTACCACCTTACTTTGATTTTTTTGTAATTGGTTCTCTGCCTCCCTTAACCGGATTATCGGTCATCCCTTCACCGGTAATTCAAAGAAAGGACTGCTGCGCATTGACCAGGAATCAAGCTGAGGCTTCCCGCATGGGAGGCGAGAATTCTACCACTCAACCACCAATGCTGCCACAGAAGTAGATAAAGAAAGGACCGCTATGCATTGGCCAGGGATCAAACCCGGGCTTCCTGCGTCGGAAGCAAAGATTCTTCCACTGAACTACCATGGTTATTCAGCTGTTGACACTTGATTCTCAGTCTAACACTCTTGGTCACCTGCAGAGATTTATAATCTGGCACTGCACTCTCACCATTTACATGATCTTTTGACCTCTCCGCCCTTGATCTCGCTGCCTATAAACTCTGTGCCTGTGTGCCCTGCTCCCTCACCGCACCTGACAAAGGGGCTGTACTCGGAAAGCTTGTGATTTCAAATAAACCTGCTGGACAGCAACCTGGAGCCGCGCAACTTCTAACTTGGTCCGCCCCAGTCCAACAACAGCACTTCCGCAATAGGGCGGGGCCAGAGAGAGGGCGGGACTCGATCTGGAGGCGGGGCTCTGCGGGCAGTCGGGGGCGGAGTCATCAAGGGAGGCGGAGCGGGGCCTTTCCGGCCTTTGTGGGTTGAGGGGGGCGTGACTCGGGGGGGGGGGGCGGGGTTTGGCGGCAGGGTGGGGCCTGGCCCGCGGTGGGGGGCGGGGCCTAGGTGCTGAGCGCGGGGATGCTGCCCGCCGCCATGTTGTTGTGGGGAAGGAGCTGAGTTTGTGTCGGAACAAAAAAAAACCCGGAGAGAAAGCCCGGCGGAGGCCGCCCACTCGGCCGCCAACATCAGCCTGAGACCGTGAGTGTGAGTCGGCCCTCGGGCCGCGAGAACTGAGCGCAAACGACCGGCCGAGAGAGAGGGCGCGTTTAGAAACAAAATAATGTCGGAGCCGCACAAAGATCGAGAAAGAGGAGCGGGCCCTGGGTCCGGGCCGCTGCCCAGAATCCCAGTGTGCGGGGAGAAGAGAAGTGAGGGGATTGAGAGGGGTGGAGGAGAATGAGGATGAGGGGGGCGAGTGGGAGAGGAGGACGGTGGGGTAGTGGAGGCTGGGGGGAAGAGGGGTGTGGAGGGACAGGCGGGTGGGGGCGGAGCGGGGTTGGGGTGAGAGGGAATGGTGTATGGGGATGAGTGGAAGTAGAGGGGGAAGGGTGGAATGGGGGCGGGGAGGCATGGGGTGGGAAGGGTGGAATGGGGTCATAGAGGGTGGAATGGTGGAATGGGGTCATAGAGGGTGGAATGGGGCGTGGGGGCGTGGAGGAGGGTAGGGTGGAATGGGGGCGTGGAGGGGGAAGGGTGGAATGGGGAGAAGAGGAGGTAGGGGTGGAGGTGTGTGATGATGGGGTTGGAAGTTATGTTGTTTGGTGCTGGGGCTGGTTTTTGCTCCTCGGCTAATGCGACAATTTCTTGCTGCTCTGTAGGTTCCTGTGGAATGAATATTCCTCCATGTGTGCTCCTGGGTATGAATGAAGTGGCCTGGCAGCAGGACTCGGTACGGATGATGCACGGAGGAGGGGGAGGTGGAGGAAGCAGTGGAGGGAGTGCTCCTCAGGGCGGCAGCAGTGGGATGGTGCTGACTGCTGCAGCAGCCGGAGCCACTCTGGGCCCTGGTGCTGCCCCGACTGTGGCGTCCAGCAACCCCGGAGTCCAGCCTCCTCTCAGTGGCCGGTCCCAAGATGATGCTACTGTGGGTTATTTCTTCCAGAGGCAGCCGGGGGAGCAACTGGGTACCTACTCGAGCAAACACCGTTGGCCCACGGGGGATGGGGTCCATGTTGAGCATCAGGTGGGTTCTTGACGGTTAACTCATTTCCTGCTCGATGAGGTGAAATCAACAAGCTGCAAAATTCACCCACCCCTTTCTCTTGTTTGAAATGTAGTTTGTGTCATTTTGCTGTTTCTTTTGTGTTCCCAACGTTTGTGTGTTGAGTGTCAAAAAAAACTTTAACATGGCTTGCTGTTTATATGTAGCTTGGCAGTGTTGAATTATTGTTCTGTTTTCTGGATGTTCCACCTTAAAGGAGTTAAAAGTGCAGTTTGCAGGGCTAATGCATGTACACTAAATGCATGCATTGTTTTACAAGGCCTCACTAACATTATATTTGCAGCTTCTAAATATTATTTATTTTCAAATGATTATTTAATTTCAGTGCTGTCCTGAGTGGGCAACCATATGATGATTGAGTTTTACATGAGGCACTGTAACAAAAATGCTCTATTTATTGATTTCACATCATCACCCCATGTTATTAAAAGTCTCATCTCTGTGGTTCATTTGTACTTTAGTCTCTTGCTCAGCTACCAGACTTGTTATAATTTTTTGTTGGTTTGTTGGTATGGCCAGCAATGTTTCTGATTCTGAGTTGGCTTCTAGAAGTTGTGACAAGTCACTTTCTTGAGCTGCAGCATGTGCTCATTGTTGTTAGGATGAGGGCTTGAGGATTTTGATCTAATGACAGTGACGAAGCAGTGATATAATTCCAAGTCAGGGTAGTGTATAGTTAGTCGGGGGACTAGCAAGTAGTGATGTTTCCATGTTTCTATTGCTTTTGTCCTTCTCGATGGTAGAGGCTGCAGCTTTGAATGGTGGTGTTGAAAAAGACTTAGTGAGTTGCACATCCTTTCAAAAATTTGGAAGTTTAGGCTGTTTTTAAGACCCGATATAAGTAGATCAGATTTAGAAACTGAGGCCAGAATGTGCACAAACCACCATTTTAATATTGTGACACAAGTACAAGTATGCCAAGTTTAACAATATTGCAGTGAACCAGTGTTTTTAGTGAAACTACGAGTTTTTACTTGTTGAGGAAGTAATTGATTATGGGTGGACTAAACTGGTAGTTAGATTATGTGTTGCATTTTGTACTTGTCCGGTTTTTAAGATTGCCATTTTGAAACATGGCTCCAGGCTGGACCAGAAAGCAGTTCACATTTTGCAATGTTCTAATATTTATAAACAAAAACACCACCTGGGCTGTGTTGTATCTTGCACGTGTAGATTAGTGTACAGTAGGGTTGTCTGACAGCTGGTTAGCTATTTGTTGGTTGTGAAGCCTCCATAACCTTTCTAAACTGGGCTCAATGTTCACCGCTTATATTTTTGTGAGGGAAGATTACTTTTAGGTATATTCTTTGTATTTTTTACAAGCTTACAATTCTTACTTGGGTGTAGTTTTAGTTTCTGAGAATTTTAAATGTCGTACATAAGACTGATTTCTGGTTTTCATATTAAATCCACTTATTTATGACAGCTAATATGTAAACCTGCTATTCTTCGTCCACAAATCTAACAAAGTAAGTAGGGAGGTTAGTTTACAGACACCTTTTTTCTAGAATTAAACTAAAGCATCAACATAATTCTGCCTTAAGCTTATCTAATTGATTCAAAAAAGAGTTCAGACACCTAAGATGTATAATACATGACAAATATCTTTCATTTTAAGATGACAAAAGTGTTTTTGTTTATAAACATTGAAACATTTGAACCCACCTATTTAAAAGAAATTTGAATGATACCATTTTCATTATTATAGGGGCTGTTGATTTTTATTTGATGAAAGCTTTGCAGAAGAAGCTTAAAATTATTTTAATGTAAATTTTCATCTTAAGACCGTTTACCTCCAGGATTTTATATGCCTTTCTATCAGTAAATTTGAGACTCTGTGATTAGTTGCCTGTGTCATTTTCCTCACTAATAAGGATATTAGGGCAGTTGGTCAAAGAGGGAGGCTTTAATGAGCATCTGAAAGGAAGAGAAGAGGTCAAAAGTTACAATTAGAGAAGGAACTTTTGGAGGTCAAAGTCTGGGCAAGTGAAGAAGCCACCAGTGGTGTAGCAGTTAAATTCAGCGCTGTTTAAGATGCCACAATTAGGTGACTGTAGAGATCTCGAGTTGTGGGATAAGGATGGTAGTAAAGGGAAATACCTTAGATACTCCATAACCAATAGGTCAGATCAAACCTCTGCAGCCCTATCACAAGTAATAAATTGTTGCAACTGTACAATATATCTGTGAGAACACATCTGGAGTACTGCATACAGATTTGGTACCCTTACTAGAGGCAGCTCAGGTAAGCTTCACTCGATTTAATCAGAGATGAAAGATTTGTCTTGCGTGGAGAGATTGAGTAGTTCCGGCCTATACTTGCTTGTGCTTAAAAGAATAAGATATGGTTGAAGAAAGGTATATGATGCCAGAGAGGATTGAGTAGATGTAGAGCAGATGTTTCCCTTCGTGGGGCAATTTGGAACAACAAGTCATAGTTTTGGGCTAAGGGCTGGCGAACTTAAAACAGGTGGGGAGGAACTACTTCTCTCAAATGGTCATGAATCTGGAATTTGCTACCCCAAAATCTGTTGGATCCTGGGACGATGAATAAATTTCAGGAGGAGGTAGACAGAGTTTTTTAACTGGTGAAAGGTATATGGGGAGCAGGCAAGACACGGGATTTGAGATTGAAATGAGATCTGCCATGATTGTATGAGGTGTCAGAACGAGCTTGAAAGGGTTAACTTGGCTACTCGTGCTCCTAGTTCTTATGGTTTTAGCCACTCTGAGCAGTGGTGGACCGTTAAACAATTAATGGGAAGAGGAGGCACTTCAAATATCCCCATCCTTAATTGGGAGCATATCCATGGAAAAAACAAGACTGAAGTATTTGCATTTATCCTCTGCATGTGCCAAGTTGAGCCATCTCCATCTCCTTAGAAAACCCCAGAATCATATTAGCCAGTTTTCAGTAAATTTGATTCACTCCAACTGACATCAAGAATGGGTTGAAAGTACTGGATGCTATAAAGGGTTTTTTCCCTTGAAAAACTATAGTTTGTGATAGTGATGCTTCCACAATGGAGCAAAACAGAAATTTGCAGAATAATGGCTCAGTTTGTTCCACTTTACCAAATAATTGAAGTTTCACTATAATATTTCAGTATAATCTTAAGCAATTACAATGATTAGTCATTCATCACATACAACACCACAGAACATATCAATTTTTACAAACAACTTCTGAAAAACCAAAATCAATATGCTGCAAAGTTCACATTGCAGCTTAAAGTGATGTAAAAACAATTAGAAGAAACACGTGATACTTTTAAACACTAAAATTTTACTTAAATTGTTTCTGGCACAAGTGTTGCGAGCTCACACTGTGTAGACCTCATAGCCATTTGAAGATCAAATTTGAAACTGCTGGAATCCATTAAAAACCAAAAACACATTAACAACTTCTAGATCTTGCATAATACAACAGCAGCTCAGGAATAAAATTAAGTGATTTAGAAAAATGGAGGTTATCAGCTTCACCAGGTCCAAACTGTTTCACATTCAGGTAACAGATGGGGATATGTGACCTCTGATTCAGGAAGTGCCAGAAAAATCAAACCTTTTGCTCAACATAAAAGCAACTGACACCAAGAATTATTGATGAGCAAATTATACACAATTTTGTTTTAAAATTACTACATTCATTAGAAACTCAGATTACAATATTTAATTCTTGGAGGGATAAAATTTTAGTTAATTTGATGGCCATCAAGTGATCTACTTAACATGCACCAATATTTCATGAAAATTCCTCTGCAATTCAGATTGTTGTTTGTCATATAATGAGAAACCAACAAAAACACATTGTGGCTTTCATTTCTCATTTAGTCAGACACCAAGGCAAAAATGCATGAGTCAAGACAGATAAATAAAGAGTTGGTTAAAGAGATAAGTTTCGGGGACACATTAAGAGAGGCAATGTGAATTGGTCTAGGGGAGTAATTCTAGAAATCGGGCTTAGAGAGCAAAAGACGTGGCCATGAATAATGAGGAATAATAAAACGGGGAAACATAAGATACCAGAATGGAGGGAGAGAACATTCTCTGTGGACTGTGAGGCAAGTGGATTTATTTTAGTCATACATGGGATGTGGACACCGCTGGCTAGGCCAACTTTTGTTACCCATCCCTAATTGCCCAGAGGGAATTTGAGAGTCAACCACATTGCTGTGGGTTTGGAATCATATGTAGGCAGACCAGGTAAGGACCACAGATTTCCTTCCCTAAAAGACGACATTGAACTAATTCTGTATCAGAGATAAAAGGTACTGCAGATGCTGGAGAATCCGAGATAACAAGGTGTGGGGCTGGATGAAACAGCAGGCCAAGCAGCATCATAGGAGCAGGAAAGCTTGACGTTTCGGGCCTAGACCCTTCATCAGAAATGGGGGAGGGGAAGAGGGTTCTGAAATAAATAGGGAGAGAGGGGGAGGCGGATAGAGGAGAGGATAGGTGGAGAGGAGGCAGACAAGTATGATCTGGTTCCGTAGGCAGGTACTAAGAAAGGTGATGTGGCTGTAGTACCTGGTTTGCTTCAGGACGTGGTCGAGCAGTTTCAAGGCCGAAGAGGTTATGAGCGAGTTGCAGTGGGAGAGAGATTCCCTGAGGTTTGTCCGGAGGGAGGAGGGTAACTTCTTCAGGGTAGGCATCCTTAGAAGAGGCTTCGCAGGGGGGTTAAAATTGTATCAGAGATAAAAGGTACTGCAGATGCTGGAGAATCCGAGATAACAAGGTGTGGGGCTGGATGAACACAGCAGGCCTGCCCACTGCAACTCTCTCATAATCTCTTTGGCCTTGAAACTGCTCGACCACGTCCTGAAGCAAACCAGGTACTACAGCCACATCACCTTTCTTAGTACCTGCCTACGGAACCAGATCATACCTGTCTGCCTCCTCTCCACCTGTCCTCTCCTCTATCCATCTTCTATCCGCCTCCCCCTCTCTCCCTATTTATTTCAGAACCCTCTTCCCCTTCCCCATTTCTGATGAAGGGTCTAGGCCCGAAACGTCAAGCTTTCCTGCTCCTATGATGCTGCTTGGCCTGCTGTGTTCATCCAGCCCCACACCTTGATATGTTATATTGAACTAGTTTTGTTTTCTTTTACCACAATTGACAGCAATTACATGGTCAGTATTTGACCAGTTCTTAATTCCAGATTTTCATTGAAGTGAAATTTCACCATCTTCCTTGGTAGCATTCAAATCTGTGACCCCACAGCATTAGCTGGGGTTTCTAGATTACTAATCCAGTGACACTACCACAATGCCACTACGTCCTGTGAAGGACAATACAGGGATACAAATTTGTTCTTTTCCTCCTTTTCAAAGTTAAAACGTTTTCTTCCCATTGCAAGCTAACTTTGTGTTTAATTCTGCAGTACCTTCAAGTTGCCTGAAAATATATACATCGATATTAGACTGGACACATCAAATTCTCAACTAATAGCAGAGAATAAGGCTGCCTGGTGATCTTTGCTCATTTTGCTTGCAGACATAATGGTCTACAAATTGGTTGCTCTGTTTGCCTACAATAAGTTTAAAATGCTGAAATGGCTATAAAGAGCTTTAGAATGCTTAGAGAACATGAATGATATTTACATTTATTTTTAATTAGCTCATGGGATTTGCATTTATTGTACAGAAATGTTTGCTGACACCGCCAACTGTGGGTAACCACACATGCATGTTCACTGGGGAACGTATGATTCCAAACACTGATATCATCACATAGGCTTTATGTGTGATATCACGCAGAACCACATTTTTGCTCATGTGCAGGGAATGGCATGATTTTGAATTGGGTCTCTGTGATGGGGAAATGAAGGCAGAATGGGGACCAAACCCCGGAGCAGGAAGTGAAAAGGGTCCAGAAACCCAGGGCTGGGGCTTATCAATGTGTAATGGTGGTGACAAGGAGAGCCCAGGAGTCAGGAAGCGATGATACAAGGAGGGTGCAGGAACTGAGAGGTCCTCTCCTGTTTTGTCATCTTGCTGCGCTCTCCCCAAGTCTCTTTCTCACTGTCTCCCCTCTGGTTCTCTCCCAGACCTTCATCTTCTCCCACCACCCCTCTCCCAGGATCTCCCAACCATGTAGCGTGCAGATGTCGGCGGCAGCAAATGCAACCATATTGCACACCCCTAATAGCCTTGAGAGGGTAAAAACCGAAAGAACTGCGGATTCTGTAAATCAGAAACAAAAGTAGAAGTTTCTGGAAAAGCCCAGCAGGTCTGGCAGATCTGTGAAGAGAAATCAAATTTAGAACGGATGGTGGTTAGGAAAATGTTGGATAATATGCAGAAGATAGGGGATAAGGAGTAAATGATAGGTTGGATAAAGCCCAGAGAGAGAGAGAAGACAGTTGGACAGACAAAGGACCGGATAACGATCTTGCTGGGAGGGTGAATAGCTGTTAATGGAGGCGGTTGGTGGCTAACGATAGGTAGTGTGTAATGGCAGACTATGTGATAACAAGGCCTGGTGTGTGGGGTGGGAGGGCTTGGGCATGGGAGAATTCAGGTTTTTGAGCTAGTGACTGTTGGAACAACAACTTAGTTTCAAGCCAGGAGGGGTGTGTCTGCCTGTGTGTCAACTGTCTTTATTCTCTTCTTGGTCTTCTAGAGGTTTAGAGGTTGGGCTTTCGAAGAGTACATCAAAGTTGACATAAAACAGGCAGAGTGTCATGATTACATCATATCAAGATTACATATGCTCAGATACTCAACATTTCTCACCCGATTCAGAACCCAATGACTTTTTTTCCATTTTCCTTGACAATTTTTATTTGGGCTTTGATACAATATAGCACTCGACAGGAGATCTTGAAACCTGTGCAAACAGGGTGCTCAGTAGTATTTCTCTTCAACTAAAGATAAAGTTCCTATTGTCTCAGGACATAGGACTGCTGTCTCATCGGAGAGAAAGAAAGTTGGTGGTGAGTTGAGAACGTGGAGCAGTATAGCACAGTACAGGCCGTCCGGCCCATGATGTTGTGCTGACCTATTATCCTGCTCTGAGATCACTCAAATTAACCTGCCTACCCTATATTTTACTGCAGTCTATTTACTAATTTATCCTGAGGGTCACCATGCTTCATAAAGGACAGAAAAAACCTCTTTACAACTGCCATACAGATTAAAGTCTGAAGGAATAGGACTCCACTGTAAAATTTAGTTTTCAGAGCGAGAAAAGTTGTTTATAAGAAATAAGAAATAGCACGTTGTTAAAACTACACTTCAACTTGAATGTCAAGCTCCAGTTTTAATTGACATGTTTATTGGGTAGATATTGCAACATCATGCCTTTTGTCTATGAATGTGGAGTTCCCTTGGTAAGGTGCAGACGTAGCAAAGTTTACATAGGAGCAGCAACAATAGCTTGTTTATGTAAAGAAGCTTTAATTGAAAGAAGCATGTTCCTGAGAGTGTCATAGCAAGCTACCAAACAAAATGTGACTGTGTGCCACAAAAGAAAGCATTAAGGCTGGTGACCAAAAACTTGGTTAATGAGGTGGTTTCTAAGCAGTGTCTTAGAGAAGGAAAATGGTTTGGTGAGATTTGTGAAAGAAATTCTGGTATTTGGGGCCAAGGTAGCTGAAGGAGTGCTAAAATCGCTGAGTGTTATGAGATTGAGTACGGAGGGTTGAGGCCCCAATGGGATTTGAAAACTAGGAGTGAAAACTTGAAAGTTGCCACAAGATCAGCCAAATAGATTATCATATGTAAGGATGATTGCTGAATGGGAGTTGATGTGAGTTAGCATACAGACAGTAGCAAATCTTTGGATGAGCACGTTTTCATGGAATGTGGGAGGAAAGGATTACAAATGTCGAGATGAGATGTAGTGAAGACACGGAGGAGGGTTTTAGCAGTGGAAGTGTGAGACCAAGGTGGAATCAGGTGATATATTGGCACATGAGGACAGTCTTATTGATGGTGTGGATATGTTGTCGCAGGTTCATACCTGTAAAATGCAGCTCCAAGATTGCAAATTGAGCCTTTGTGTTATTCTACTGGCTCTTCTTGAATTTTGAGGCCTTTGTTATATCCCCCACCATACGATGGACCAAAATTGTGTGAAGTTTTCAGGTGAGATCTTAATCTAGTTTGCAATTTTGCAATTAAAAGTAGTTAAAATGTGAAAGCAAACAGACTCTGAGCAAAACTGATACAAAGTAAGGAGAGGACGAGGTTGTCTTCACGTTTCATCACGTCCTATGGTGTCTTTCTTTCAATGTTATAGAGTCGTAGAGATGTAAAGCACAGAAACAGACCCTTCGGTCCAACTTGTCCATGCCAACCAGACATCCCAAATAAATCTAGTCCCATGGCAGCATTTGGCCTATATCCCTCTAAACCCTTCCTATTCATATACCCGTCTAGAACGCTTTTAAATGTTGTAATCGTGCCAGCCTCCTCCACTTCCTCTGGCAGCTCATTCCATACACACACCACCCCCTGCATGAAAATGTTGCCCCTTAGATCCCTTTTAAATCTTTCCCCTCTCACCTTAAACCTATGCCCTCGAGTTTTGGACTCCCCCACCCATGAGAAAAGACTTTGTCTATTTACCCTATGCGTGCCCCTCATGATTTCATAAACCTCTGCAAGGTCACCTCTCAGCCTCCGACACTCCAGGGAAAATAGCCCCCAGCCTATTCAGCCTCTCCCTAGAGTTCAAACCATCCAACCCTGGCAACATCTTTGTAAATCTGTTCACTACCTTTTTGTCACCTAACCGATTACTAGCAATTTCCCTTCTGACCACATTTCAACTCTGTTGTTTCCCCATCTCGGGGTTACCTTTTGAAACAATCGTACTGTTATACAAACATATGAGCTAGGAGCAGCAGTAGTTCCTCAAGTCTGCTTCACCATTTAATAAGGTCATGGCTGATCTGATTGTAGTTTTACCTCCATATTCCCACCCCCAGTAAACTTTCACCCTGTGTTTACTTAAAATTTATCTGTTTCTGCCTTTAAAATATTCAGAGACTCTGCTTCCATTCCCTTCTGAGGAAGGAAGTTCCAAAGACCATGACCCTCTAATAGAAACAATTTTGCTTCACCCATGTCTTAAGTGACTCGTCCCTTAATTTTGAAAGGTCTTGCTGTTGCTGTCATTGTTCAATCAACTCATAATCCCTGATTGCTCACCTCACTGATTAATCAGTGACCAATTGGACGCAGGTTTTCAGTAATATACATTTATAATAAATTGACAAATATTTTTATAAGACAAATAATGTGACACAAAGTGACAGCATATCATCAAGTTGCTGAGCTAAGAAGT
Organism: Ginglymostoma cirratum; assembly: GCA_024137785.1. Taxonomy (NCBI): domain Eukaryota; kingdom Metazoa; phylum Chordata; class Chondrichthyes; order Orectolobiformes; family Ginglymostomatidae; genus Ginglymostoma; species Ginglymostoma cirratum. The sequence goes on from JAHRHZ010000112.1 coordinate 39,527,644, forward strand.
GCCCATAGATTCAAATGCAGAGAATTTTATAATCTCACATCACTGTGCAGAAGTCCTCTGCACTCAGTAGTTCTTCTGAAGTTATGTTGTGTCCACTGGAAAGCAGTTTTTACTTTGTGTAGGAGCTCAAGATAATGAGTCTGTTATTGTAATCTAGATAATAAACAAGGTTGATACAGTACTTGGGATATATATGGAGGTGCGAACTGGAGCAGAAGTAGGTCATTCAGCCCCTTGAGTCTGTTGGGCTATTCAATGAGAGCATCACTGTTTTGGTTGTAACCTCAAATCTACATTTCTGCCTACCTCTGACCTTTCAACCCCTGCTTAACACATAGCTGTCTACCTCCATCTTAAAGCATTTAAGGATTCTGTCTCCACCTCCATTGCAGGGAGACAAGTTTAAAGATTCATGACCCAATGAAAGAAGAGCAAAAGTTGTCTCATATCTGAATGAGCAATCCCAGATTTTACATAGTGATCCCTCGTTCTAAATTCTCCCACAAGACGAAGCACCCTTTTCGTATCAGCCTCATCAAGATCCCTTCAGGATTTAATAAGTTTCAACTAAGTCACCTCTTGGTCTTCCAAACTACAGAGAATGCAACCAAGTCTGACCGAGTTTTCCTCATAATAGCCTTTAAAAATCTGCCTCTGTATCTCTATTAACTAATTTGCCAGCTCACAGTAGCCAGTTCTGTTTTAAGCCCTCATAACTGCTCTTATTCAAATTTTTAAAAATTTGTCTCGGATCCACTCCTCTCTCGCTCAAACTAAAATTCATTCTTTTTATGGTCACTACTACCTAGGAGCACCTTCACTATGCAATGACAAATAATCCTGTCACGCTGCATAAAACCAGGTCTTGTATAGCCTGCTGTCTGGTGAACTCCAAAATGTTCCGTTACGGGAAACTATCCTGAAAACGTTGTATGAACTTTTCATCTAGGCTACCTTTGCTCATCTGCCTTTTCCAATTGATATGTAGATTAAAGTCTCCCATCCCATGCCTTATAAACTCTCATGTTTCTCCCTTTATACCCCATGCTCGTCTGTGATTACTGTTAGGGATCCTGTACACCACTCCCACGAGTGATTTCTTGCTGTTATTAAGTTTAATTTCTACCCAGACTTTTTCTAAATGTTGGTTTCCTGAACTTAGGTCTTCTCTCTCTATGGCAGAAATACCATTATCAACTAACATAGCCACCCTTCCATCTTTTCCCACTCTCTTGTCATTCCATAATGTCTTGACCCCATTCAAGATTCGTGTCCTAATTCAAGTCATTCTAATCATGTCTCTGTAATGGCTGATAGATTGTACTAATTCATTTCTATTTGCATGCTTAGTTAATGTAACTTTGAAACAAAACACAACTTAATGCCCAACTTGGGTTTTAAAAGCCTAAGGATTGAGGATGGCATTGAACAGTGTTGATATCCTGGAATATAGACCACAGTAAAGAAGTGGTGGTTCTTTCAAGTCCAATTGGACATAGGAGGAAGGTAAATTGTGTGCATTGGTTATGGATAAGGTCAAAAATCTCGCAACATCAGGTTTTTCTGAACAAGGGTCCTGACTCAACGTCTGTTTCCCTGCTGCTGTGATGCTGCCTGGCCTGCTGAGTTCCTCCAGCTGTACACTGTGTTATCTCCAACTCCTTACTATCTTACTATCTCCAGGTTATAGTCCAACAGGTTTATTTGAAAACACAAGCTTTTGGAACCTCACTGCTTCAATATCTGAAGGAGGCATGAGGCTCGAGGCTCCAAAAGCTTGTATTTTTAAATAAACCCGTTGGCTATAACCTGGAGATGATAATATAGTAAAGAGTTGGAGATAACAGTGTGGAGCTGGATGAACACAGCAGGCCAGGCGGCATCAGAGGAACAGGAAGACAGACGTTTCAAGTCAGGACCCTTCTTCAAAAAACCTGGTGTTGTTTAGATTTCTGACCTTGTCCACCCCAGTCCAACACTGGCACCTCCACACCTCAGTTGTGGATGGCTTCAAAAGATATGAGGAAGCTTTAGATGAGTACTGAAAGTGTTCATCAAATTGAAAGAGGGATTTTAGAAATTGGGTGTGAGAGGCGCCACAATCTCATTAAAAATGTGCAAGAAATGCCCAAGAACTTTCCCAGATAGAGTAGTAGTACTGAAATTATGGGTGGTCAAAATTTATAGGGACCCAAGATTTATAGATTCGTAGAGTTATACAGTACAGAAACAGACCCTTTGGTCCAACCAGTCCATGCCGACCATGTTCTCAAATGAGTTCCACCTGTCTGCTTCTTGCCCATATCCCTCCAAACCTTTCCAATTCATGTACTTATCCAAATGTCTTTTAAACATTGTAATTGCACCCACAGCTACCACTTCCCCTTGAAGTTCATTGCACACATGAACCACCCTCTGTGTTTTAAAAAAAAATTACCCCTCCTGTCTTTTTTAAATCTCGCTCCTCCAACCTTAAAAACATATTCCCTAGTCTTGAAAACCCCCATCCTAGGGAAAGGACAATGACCATTAACTCTATCTGTACCCCTCATTATTTTATAAACTGCTAAAAGCTCACCTCTCAACCTTGTACACTCCAGTGGAAAATGTCTCCGTCTACCCAGCTTTTCTTTAAGTGAGACCTTCAGTTGTTGAGATAGAGACTCAGTAGTAAACCAAGCTCTTGGACACAGTTGCAATAAATGGGTGAAGAGCCATGCAGGCAAACCTCAAAGATGAAAGTTGCTTGATTAGACACAAGAACCAGTAGGAAACTGTCTTTGAAGAATGGAAAGTGGTGAGATTTCTGCTCCATGTTGGAGGGCATCGAAGAGATCAGAAACCATGATTTCAGCCATTGGACTGAAAGCATGTTGCAGCTGGATTGTTTAATTTTGCCTGGCATCAGCAACAAAAGAGTAAGTGTGAATGATGTAAATGGGAGAAAACAAGAAAAATCTACACATTTCTCGACTTAGTGACAACCATCAAGTACACACATGATTTGAGAACAATTTATCAGTCTATAAAAGTAAATTTGGCAGGCAATATTGCAGGGGTGACTGAAGTGAAGCGATAATGGGAGAATCATAAAATCAATTAAAAAGCATATATTTGCAATCTCCCTACACATTATACAAGGCAGACACCTTCCCCATTTGTTGTACATTGAAACCTGTAAATTGCACCCATCCTGCGAACCAACCTTTTGATTTTTTGCAGGTGCAGGTGTCCTTATTTTCAAGATGGTCATTAGGCACACTTGAAAAATCTTTCTGTAAATTGGGGAGCTCTTTACTCGGCACCTATTGTCACCGAAAGACTGCTCCAGCTGGAACTGTTCAAGAACTCAAATTACAGGGATAAGAGAGTTTAACTGCTGTTTTGTATCCTGGGTAAAGAGGACCCTATTGCACAAAAGCTGTAGCTTTCCTAAGATCTACTGCTACTTCGTTCTGAATAACATACAGTATGTTAACCTCATGAGAATTTGAGAGTTATCTCTGTTGTCTTGTGTTTGTAATTGTATGATTTATTCATGCAATGATTATTTGGGATCCAGGATGCAGGACCTGAGAGAGAGGTGGAAGCTGATTCAGTTGTTACTTCAAAAGATCCCAAAGAAAGAATTTCAGAGCTTATGAGGAAAGGAGCGAGGAGCAGGGCTAGCTGAATTGCTCTGCAAAGAACCAGTACATAACTCAGTTGGATAAATGGCCTCCTTGACTGTAATTATCCTGTGATCTTTAAAGCCAATTGAATTTTCTGTGCATGAGGTGATAAAGTATTAGTTGAAAGATAAGTGGGGATAAATTGAATCAAACTAATAATTGCGAAATTTTTCAGTCATTTCTGATGCTTTTGACTTGGTGCTTTTGTTATGATCGTGGCTGTAATTACATATGTAATGTTCTATTCTTTCATGGGTGTGGGAGTTGCCGGCAACGCCAGCATTTTTTTATCTGTCCGTAATTGCCCTTGAACTGAATTGCTTGCTTAGCCATTTCAGAGGGTGATTAAAAGTCAACCACAATTATCGTGGACCTAGCATCTCATGTAGGCTAGGCCAGGTAAAGCTGCCAGTCTTACTTCCCCAAAGAACATTGGTGTGCCAAATGGGTTTTTGCAACCCTTGATAGTTTTGTGTGTTGAGAAGCTGAAAGTACTTCTGTGTAAACTTGTAGTAGTGTCATCAAGACCATTGCTGTCTCTTGCTTCAGAGAGTGACGAGTTGCAAATACTAATATAATGCAAACAGCCAGGTTGCTAACACATTTTTAAAATAGATGTTGGGACTGGGTCTATATTGTACAAAGCTTTGCAAGTAGGAGTAGAGAATTTTGACTTACAATATTCTGCAGAGCCCAATTTAAGGGTGAGTTTCGGGCTTTTGCTCCATAATTTTCACCTACAAAAACTAAAGAAATATCAGGATTTTTTTATTGACCCCTTTTAATGATTTACTAGAAATCAAGGTAGTTTATACTTGACAGTTCATGGAAGTTTGTTTGGAGAGCTTCAACTCTTTTGTCTGTTATGAGCATTTGAACCTGAATAGGGACCTTTTTAAATAGGGAATGAATATTACTTATTGCAGTGGTGCTTATTATTTCATCTAGATTTTATCTAGTTATGAAATTTTGAATCAGTGATAACATTGTTACTGCTTCATAGTAATTTGTTTAATATTTTAAAGATTTATTAATTTGACTAAAGTCATGTCTCACTGTGTAGCGTGTTGGAAATCAACATCCTATATTCCCAGAGTCACCATAAAAATAAAACTTTTTAATCAACGTACGCAAAGTTCCTAATTTACCTGTAAGGTAGACTCTGGCTCACAGAAGACACGGACCAGGTTTTTGCACTGAACAGGAACTATTTATTACAAATAAATAGATTCTAATCACTGGTAGACAACTATGAACTGTCAAGATATAACTCCACTAGCTAAAACTTTAGGTTGCATTTGCTGCCACCAAGTGTGAATGTGTATTAATGGATGCGGGGTGTGAAGAGATAGGACTGTGGGAGTGGAGAGGCCAGGCAGAGCCTGCCTGTCCAGACTGCTCTGGTTGTCATCATTGACCTGCATTCCCCACTTCCACCAAGTCCCACCCTCAGGCCCATTCGCTTCCCATTCCAGTCTCACGTTTGTTCCGTACACATGCACATTACAGACTTCTGTGTAGTAGGAGGCCTGGAATTGTGTGCACAGACATTGCTGTGTGAGCGTCTAGGCATAATCATCTCACTGTTGGGCTGAATGGCCTCTCTCTGTGTTGTTGCGCATTCTGTGGAAACTCACTTCCATTTTCTCCACAGAGAAACATGACATTAAAGGCAAAATCAAAAATAGGTTTAAAGATATTTAGCTTGTTGGCTTGCTTGCTTGCTGAGCTGGATGGTTATCATACAGACGTTTTGTCACCATGCTAGTGGTAAGGGCGTGGAATGCCCTGCCTGCCAATGTAGTTAACTCAGCCACATTAGGGGCATTTAAACAGTCCTTGGATAAGCATATGGATGATGATGGGATAGTGTAGGGGGATGGGCTTAGATTAGTTCACAGGTCGGCGCAACATCGAGGGCAGAAGGGGCCTGTTCTGCGCTGTATTGTTCTATGTTCTATGCTACGTAATATCATCAGTGCAGATGAACACAGCAGGCCAAGCAGCATCAGAGAGCGGGAAAGCTAATGTTTCGGGCCTAGACCCTTCTTCAGAAATGGGGGAGGGGAAGGGGATTCTGAAATAAATAGGGAGAGAGGGGGAGGCAGATAGAAGATGGATAGAGGAGAAGATAGGTGGAGAGGAGACAGACAGGTCAAAGAGGCGGGGGTGGAGCCAGTAAAGATGTGTGTAGTTGGGGAGTTAGGGAGAGGATAGGTCAGTCCAGGGAGGACGGACAGGTCAAGGGGGTGGGATGAGGCTAGTATGAAGGAGATGGGGGTGGGGCTTGAGGTGGGAGGAAGGATAGGCTAGGGAGGCAGGTACAAGCTGGGCTGGTTTTGGGATGCGGTTGGGGGAGGGGAGATTTTGAAGCTGTAAACAAATGTAACCATGTAAGAATGTAAACAATGTGGCTTCCCTAGCAACTAATTATGATGCCTCTGTTTCTGTAATAAAATCGCGCATCTGAAATGGTGTTTACTTAAGTAACAAATGCTGTGATTAACATTTCAATGTAAAAGTGTTGACTGTTAACCAAGAAATAAATATGTAGACTTGTTTTTTTAAAAAAAGGCATGTACAGTGCATTTTCAGAAATCTTGAGTACATGTTCCTGAAGGAAATTTAGAAATAGGTTAGAAATACACTGTTTCACACCTCAAAATACACTGTCTCAAAATTTGTTCTTTTGCCTTTTGAATCTCTTACTGTACTAAGTGTTGGATCTAGAAGAGACACCATGTCCCACATGTGAACAAAATTAAAATTGCCTAGGAAATTGAATCTTCCTCTGGGCAATTCCACAATGGCTGACACCCTACAAAAGTCTCCTAACAAATTGGAGACTTTGGATGGTTCTGATGTAATTCAGTAAAATAGTTGCTCAGGAAAAGGTAGACTATTACACACTCTAACTCCTGCGTAACTTTTAAACTGACTCCAAACTTACCTGACTGTCAGCCCCCTGACTTATTGCACCCCTGCCTCTGACTGACAAGCACCCACCTCTCTGTCTGTGTCTCTCGCACTTGCTCTCACTCACCAAACTCTTGCCGACAGAGCTGACCATCTATTCCTCTCTGCCTGCCGGACATGACTCGCCCTTAGACCCGGCAACAATCCTCCCAACCCCCAACAGATCTAATTTCTCCAGCCTACCCTGACCTAATTTAAGCACTTAGCTGCTACTTGCACCTTTCTCAATTGGCACCCTGGCATTCAGCCCATCTAGCACACTATTTATCCGTTTCCGCACTGGCTGCGATTATCACAAAGGATTTTCCTTCTCAACCTCTCCCCTTTCCTAAGGCATGGTGACCCGCAGCTTAAAGCACCACTTCTCTCTCTAATGATCCCCTACCAAGCTGGCACATAACTCTCCCCACCTGGTACCCGACTTCCCTGCCTCCTTACTTATATGTCATTCTTCTCTCTCTTCTACCCCTCCTGATACTAAACCCCTGCCATTTGACACTTGATCTTCCTTGCACTATAATATCGGTCTTGCCTTGTGTAAAAGGTAAAGTTGCCATAGTCCAAAGGACTGTTGGGCTGCTATCTCAGAGATACAGGTGGTCGTTTAACATGAGGGTCACCACACCTTAGGATAGGGGCAAGGTTGAGAAGGCAAGTCCTTCATAGTAACTTCAGCCCGATCCGGAAATGGAACCTGTATTATTAGAGTCACTCTGCATCAAAACCCAGCCGACTCGCCAACTGAACCAACAGACCCCCCACTTACCCTTTGACAGCAGCTGGCAAAGTGGCTGTCAGGACGTTTTAAATTTCAGACTACAGCATTGGACTGATTCTTTGATTCTAATCTATTCTATGACTGCTGTGAAAGGCAGTGTAGTTTTCCTCCCTTTGACAGTTCTGCACTAGAAAAGAATGGTCACTTTTGTGGTACAGGCTCGTGGTACAGGCTCAAGGTACAGGTACAAGTCCCCGGCTTGTGAACAGGTTCTGTTTTAGAGTCTCTTTGCGAGGTGATTTTTGTGCAAGTTGGAATGTGATGCAGGACAATGTAAAGCAACCATTTGAAAATGCAGGAAATGTTCACATGTTGGGTCTTTTAAATTTACACCCCTGGCCCTTTTGTGGTGCAACAATAGTGTCGCTACCTCTGGACTAGGTGTCAAGTTCCACCTGCTTCAGAGATGTGGAATAACATCTTTGAACAGGCTGATTAGAAAAATAGGTTAAATTAAAAAAAATTAAAATTGCACTTTGATGTAAGATTATGTTTGTAAGTCGGATGTTTGTAAAACAGGGCCCTCCTGTATGACTCCACACATTTGAGGTATCTCTAAGTAGTGACTTCTCTCAGAAATGCAGGACACACTTTTGTTCTTAAAAAAAAAAGTCTACATGAATTGGCTTATTAATTGCAAATCGCTACAGGTGGCCGCAAAGAATGGTTGCCGAAATTAATCTTGTGGGCAGTCTGGTAACATTCGTATTGATGAAATTGGGAAAAGAGTACAAACCATTTCCCTGAAATAGGAGTTTTACTGCACTACCTGAAAAGCTTGCTTTGCAGTTAGTGAATATCATTGGTAGATTCTCTAATGTTTTACCTGACCATATCTGTGACTTGGTACCGACTGGTTTGTTTAAATTTGAATGTTTCACGTGTTTTGGGAAGTGGTGCTAAAACTTTGACAGCATACTTCTCAACTAAAAGGGAATACAGCTTTGATGTGGGTAAGAATTCTGAATTCCTCTCAGAATAATAATCTCTGATTCCATCTTTTAATTGGATACAAAATTGGTTTTAAGATAGGAGACAGAGGGTGGTGGTGGAGGGTTGTTTTTCAGACTGGAGGCCTGTGACTAGCGGTATTTGGTACTGAATTCATTTTTCTTTGTCAATTATATAAACGATTTGGATGAGAATATAGCAGGCATGGTTAGTAATTTTGTGGATGACACCAAAATCGGTGGTATAGTGGACACTGAAGAAGGTTATCTAAGTTTACAAACAGATTTTGATCAATTGGATCAGTGGGCTGAGGAGTGGCAGATGGAGTTTAATTTAGATAAATGCGAGGTATTGCATTTTCGTAAACCAAACAAGGGCAGGACTTGTACAGTTGATGATACGGCCCTGGGTAGAACAGAGAGGCCTAGGGGTTCAGGTACATAAGTCTTTGAAATTTGCATCACAGGTAGACAAAGTGGTTAAGAAGGCGTTTAGCATGCTTGCCAGCGCTGCCCAGACTGGAGTATAGGAGTTGGAACATCATGTTGTGGTTGTACAGGACATTGGTGAAGCCTCTTCTGGCAGACTGTGCGCGGTTCTGGTCGCCCTGTTATAGGAAGGATATTATTAAACAGGGGAGGGTTCAGTAAAAATTAACCAGGAAGTTGCCGGAAATGGGAAGTTTGAGTTATAAAGATAGGCTGGGACATTTTTCACTCAAGCATAGGAGATTGAGGGGTGACCTTATATAAGTTTATAAAATTGAGGGACATAGGTACGGTGATTAGTCAGGGTCTTTTCCTGAGAGTGGGGGATTTCAAGACTAGAGGACTTGTCTTGAAGGTGGGAGGAGAAAGATTTTAAAAGGATAGGGGGAAACTTGTTTTTACACAGAGAATGGTTTATGTGTGACATAAATATCCAGAGGAAGTGGTGGATGCAGGTACAGTCACAACGTTTAAATGATATTTGGATAAGTACATGAATAGGAAAGGTTTGGAGGGAAATGGGCCAAATGCGGGCAGGTGGGACTAATTCAGTTTGGAACATGGTTGGTGTGGACTAGTTTGAAGAAAAGGTCTGTTTCCATGTTGTATGACTGTGAGCAAGATTTGAAGAAAAATAATATTTAGTTTCATGTAGGTAGCCTCTTCCTCCATTTATTGATTTTAAAAATGCCAGGAGATAATTTGTTTTGATGTTTTCATGCTATGCTAATTGAGTTGTCACGTTTGTGAAAATCTACTCATGCAGTAGACTTGTATTATCTTACTATTTTGCTAAGTGCGTTGATCCATCTGTTCAATATAACATTCACACATTCAGTCTTTAAAATAGTTTTGTATTTATTTGTCTTTTGAGGTCCAAAAATTGGGAAGATGTGTTTTATTGATAACTTTCAGAAGCATTATACGTAATCTGAAATGGTGCATCTGTTGGTTTGATCATTTTTGTTATCTGCGGATTAACCAGGGCTGCTTGGAATCATACAATGCAAGAGAGCCCCTTTGGCCCATTTGAGTTTGTACCACTGAAAATATTCTCTGACCTACACTAGTTCCACTTGCCCTCACTAGCCGGTGGCTTTCAATGTTATGACATCTCAGGTACTCATGCAAGTATATTTTAAAGGTTGTGTGGTTTCCCGCCTCAATTATCCAGGAGGGAAAAATAGCTTTTATTTAGTTTGTGTTTCCTTTACAGAATATTATGCTTTAGGACAAGTGTGCATCTTTTAAATTATGTAAAGAATAGATTTGTAATTTGAAGGACTGGTCGCAAGCTAATCTATTCAGCTGTTGTCCTGCAGACATTTGCTTTTTGATCGTTCCATTCCTATTTGAAATTAACTATTGAGTCTACTTCCAGGTTTATATCACCTAGATCATCGTAACAAAATAGTCTTCTCTTGTTATTTTGCCATTTATCTTTTAACCCATGCCCTTTGGATCCTTCTGCCATAGGAAACTGTCCACAGGGACAAACCCTTCAATCTTCTGAATTCTTTCTAACATGGTAATTCTCCCTATACCTGTCTTGGCTCTAAAGAGAACATTCTCAGCTTCTGTAGTCTCTTCATATATCACAAGACTGCATTCTGGTGCCATTTATAGTACATCTCTTTTGCACCCTCAGCAAATCCTTGAAATCCTTCCTCAACGGTCTTATCAACTTGTCATGGCATAATCAAAAGATTTGTGTGCGTAAAGCCCCAGCATTTTATGTTTTTGCACTTCTTTAAAGTTCTGTAATTTAGTTTATACTTGCTGGCTTCATCCTTTCAAAATGCATCACTGCACACTTCAGTGCTTTGAATTTCATCTGTCGTATTTCTACCCATTTCAGTTGTCTTTCTAGCTCCTCCTGAAGTCTACCAATATCCTCCTCTGTGTTCACTACATTTTCAAACTGTGCCAACATCAAACTTTGAAATAATGATTCTGCATGCCCAGTCCATGATTGTAAATCATAGTGACTTTAAATGCCAAGCCCAGGGGACATCACTGGCTACTTACCTCCAATCTGAAAAACAGCCATCTGTTGCTTCCCTTTATTAATTTTCTATCCATGATACCACTGAACCTTTAATCAGATGAGCAGCTAACAAGTGTTATTTTTGGTGCTTCGTCGAATACTATTTCAGACAGACATTAAACCACATTACCCTCACCAACCTTCTGTCTATTACTTCTAAGAATATAATCAAGTTTGTCAGATACTATTTGCTAATAACAATTCCCTACTGGCTGATATCACCTCCTGTCTTTCCAAGTGGCGGGTTTCCCTTTCCCTATTTCCCCATTCTTCCATAAGCTATGACGCATCCCACCTGATGACCTTTCTGTTTTTAATTGTTGTCAGTCTTTTAAGTAGATTCTCTTTTACCCTATCCACTTCCTCTATTCCTCCTTCACTGTGACATTGGCAACCTCCTCTTGTAAAATTCTGTTTTTATGTCTCTACAGCTAGAGCATTTTCTTGTCAGAATTGGCTCATCTCTTCCTTTAGCTATCTACTATGTATATGCATTTAATGTTTCCTTTTTACCTAGCCAAATGTTAACTCTCATGTGAGTTAAAAAACTTCACACAAAATTAGCTTTGTTGTTGAGTAACATGGTTCCTTTACTAACAGAAATATGTTTCCTGCAGGTTCGATCTGTGAATGAGATGAATCATGACTTTCAAGCTCTTGCACTGGAGGGCCGGGGAATGGGAGAAGTAAGTTAGCTAAAATGTGATATTGTTATGGATTTCAGGCTCAACTCTGAAAAATGTTTGCACTTTATTTTCACAATACAGTTGCGTACCCAGAGTACCAGTGACCCAATTAAAATTTTGTGTTTGTTCCAAAGTATAAGTTTTGAAGTATGATTTTAAAATGGTTTTGGGACTTTATAGAGGTAACTGTTTCAAAATGGAATATTTATTTTGTATATGTGGTTCATGATATTTCAAAGTGATACTTAATTCTGTCTACAAGTGGCTAAGTGTTTAGAGTAAATAGGAAACTTGAAGGATACAACAATAGCTTGAATTTTTTATGACAGCTTTAAGTAGAAAAAGATACAAAGCATTTTCAAACATAAGGTAAAATCACCATAGTACTCCCAGACCGTAAGGCTGCTCTCATTAGAGAGAGTTGACTGGTAGTTTAACCTCTGGGTTATTACACTTCAGGAGAGGGGAAAGATTGGGAAGGGGCTCCTTCATGATAGCCTCAGCTGGTGTGGGAATTAAACCCATGTTGTTGGCATCACTCTGCACTGCAAACCAGGCGTGTAGCCAACAGATCGAGCCAGCCTCCTCTTCAAATGTAATTACCTAAAGAAAGAGGTATCAATGGAGTGACCTTGAAACTTGGCCAAATAGGTGCACATAAAGAGAAGAGGTGTACATAAAGGAAAGGCATTCTGGAATTCCTTTTTCATCCTTCGATGAAGAAGAGCTGAAAAACAGCCAGGCTGAGTGAGAGAAAGTAAGAATGTTATGGGGAAAAAAAAGGTATGGTGAGGGAGTAGTTGCGCAGGCCGTCATTTCTATCAGCTGCAGATGAATGCAGACAAAATGGGACAAGTGATGTTTATGGTGAATGCTGTGTGGACGTGATCAGAGCCCTGCTTGTCAGCAATTAAGACAATGAGAATAGCGAAGGTGGGGACATGGCTGTGAATGTTTGTGTCATGGTTTATATCGAAGGGGTTGTTATGGAAGGCAATGGGGAAACAGGAAATTTGAGTTAGAAGAATCAAAAACCTGAGCCAAAGACTGGGCAGTGCACCTTGAGTTGAAGAATGTGGCCTAGATTTTTGCCAAATTGTAGAGCCTCTCTGCCGCAGCGAAAATGATGGAAGACATCAGAATCCCACGTGCGGCCCCATAACACTTTTCATTTTTGTGGGGGTGGACTTGGGCAGTCCGTAGTTCATAAATGTCAGTTTTGTGGATACAGTTGGGCATGTAAGTAATCAGTTGCTGAAAAGTACTTTGGACTCCCTGGTGTACAGAACCTGAAGTGTGGAGATCAAATGTTACTTTTGGATAGGCAGTGTATGCTTTTAGAGAGCTGAGGCACCCCTGTGAAAATTGTCACAGGTCACCTTGAAGGTGGAGCCAGCAACCCTTTCAGTGTGTGGTAACTTGCCTTTTGCAATTGTAAATTGTGGAGTAGATTGTGCATAAGATTTGAAAAAACCCTTCAAAACTGCAGAGACGTATTGACCTGTCAACATGTGCAGCACTTTTTGCAATAGTGTATTCTGCAGAATAGAACTTTCAGTAACATACTTTTTTTTTTAATCTTGTGTGCATTGTTGCTTTTGGACATTAGGCAAATTGGTATGGTAGGTGAATGTGAAAATGAATTGGGTGGAAGTCGGCAATTAACTTGGCGTTGAAATACGATCGGCCGTGGGGAAAGCGTAGAGAGAAAATGTGCATAAAAATATACAGAAACAGAGAGCGTTAAGTCGGTGTTAAAGTAAGGCTAATATCAGTAGTGTTGAACGTTCATTAGTTTTGTTTTAAGAAAGAATCTAAGGTTCCTTAAATTTTTTTAGCATTTCATCCAAATTTTTCCCAATCCCAAACATCAAGGAAGATGTTATCTAAGATTTTGGATATTAACAAGCTATCTTTTGATATCAGTAAGCAAGCTAGAGAAAGAATTAACTAATATTTGTTTCAATTATCTTGGTTGCAGTTGATTCTTTCATCTTATACCACTTTTTAATTTTTTACCTCTTAACTTAATGAAAAAATATACCTCCTATTATCTCGATGTATTCCTAATGTCATACCAAATTATGTTGCGTTATTTTATTTGGGTTTGCTGTAAGGAAACAACTTGTGTGCCAGGCACACAACACGTTGCAAAATTTTCAGTAGAATGAAAGTTAGATTCATAGTTCTGTTGAATTTTTTTAAAGCTCAGTTTTAAATTCACTTTGATGGTCAAAGTTGTCATTTTGTAGATCCAATGTTAGTGATGGTTATAGTTGAAAGTTATCCTTATGTTTGAAGTGTATTAACCCTGAATGTATTTATATCAGTAATCTTGCTGCCCATTGGTATCAGACCTGAGACGTTTACTTTTAGTAGCAATTCATCCATAAACTGAAGTGTCAGAAAAAGGAGATACATAAGGTGGTTAATTATGATCATCTGAAATCCTGATCTAGCATTGAATAAGGCTTTTTCTACCACTACCCCATCAGGTGACCTTCAGATGGCATGACATTCTTCAGGGCAGATGCTCTGAAGTTCCACTGTGAAAGCTGCATAACATTTGAGTACTTAACATGAAACATTCCATGGCGCTATTCAAAGAGAAGCAAGAGAGTTTTGCTAGTTTCTTAGTCAATATTTATTACTGAACTAACACTTAAAATAGACAGTCTAACCACTTATCACATTGCTGTCTGTGGAACTTTGCTATTTACAAACTGACTGCCACATTTTCTAAACTTTTTAATTTGTTCATGGCACGTGAGCATCACTGGCTAGGTCAGCATTTATTGCCCACGCCTAATTGACACACTGCCTTCTTAAACCAGACATTGGGATGAAGGACACCTGCAATGCTGTTACAATTTTGACTAGTGACAGTAAAGGAACAGGGATTTAGTTCCAAGTCAGGATGGTAAGCGGCTTGGTGGTGAAGTTGTTACTGTTCCCATGCATATGCTATAACTTGAAACTTCTAGGTGTTAGAGATCACAGATTTGGAAGGTTGCTGTCAAAAGAACTTAGTTACTGTTGTGCATCTTGTAGATTGTACACATTGCTGCAACTGTGTGTCACTGTTGAAGGTACAGATAAGGTGCCAATAAAGTGGGCTGCTTAGCCCTGGATGGTGTCAAGCTTTAGTTTTGTTGGATATACCACCACGTAAGTCAACAGTTTTCTATCACACTGCTGATCTGCGCTTGTGTAAGTGGTGGACAGGCATTTGGGAGTCAGGAAGTGAGTTCCCTGTTGCAAAATCCTTTGTCTCTGACCTGCTGTTGTAAGCGCAGTATTTATATGGCTGGTCCAGTTCAGTTTCCACTCAGTGGTAAATCCCCAGGATGATGTTAGTGGGGGCTTCAGTGATGGTAATGCTATCGAACATCAAGCAGTGATGGATAAATTGTGTTTGAGATTTTCTAGATCTCAGTAGTGACCACACTTCTTCAGGAGTATTTGATTGGATGTAAAGCACTTTGAAACATCCTGAAGATATGAAAGTTTGTCTTTACTGGAGGTATTAGTAATGTCTTGTAAACTGATAATTACTTAACTGTCTCCTGTGGTTTTTGTTTCATGATTTCAAATTATTATGGGAATAGTTCAGGGACACCATCTTTTGTAGCATGGGCAACATTTTGATCAGTAATTCTCAACGTGTTATATGGTCATCTGGGTTTCCATGAGCTAGTCCAAAATGCAAATCCCTGAAGCTGTATTCAGCAAGCAGTGTTTGATGGACCACAGTGTCAAAGCCAGTTAAAAGATCCACTGCTCCGTGTGAGTATCCTGGAATCATCCGTGGAGCTGTAAAACTTTTACAGCTATTTTTAGATACATACAGTTGTGAATTTGGATTTTAAGAATTTCATTTTATCCTCACAAGAGTAAGAACTGGCAAAACATTAGACCAAAGCTGCCCAGCTTGGAAACATTTCACTTTAGTGGTGTTTCATCCAAAGTAGTGCCATTCTTCATATTAATTCTGAGGAGTTTATTTTGCAGTGGCAGGCAAAATGACAGGTAGGTTGCTTGCAGGGATTTTTGCCCTACCTCTGTGATCTCTGGATGGAAATGTTTGAGGGGGATATCTTATCTAAATCAGATGGTGTTTTGTTTTATTATAGTTTGTCTTTTTGGCTTTTTTCCCCCGCTTTTTGTAAGCATATCATGAAATGGATAATTCTACCTTGATTGTTGATTTATTCTGTTTTTAATTGCATTTCATGAAAACTCAGCTAAGCATGTAGGGTTTGAGTTCAAATTTAATAAAGTGTATATGGCTTATGCGTAGGCTCCAGAGTCTTGTGGAGCCTCCAATTCTCTCCCAATATCAATTGCAATTTTGCGCAATCTTCAAGCTGAGCAATTTGAACACTGTTAATTGCATACAGTTTCAGGTCACTTAACAGGAACTGATTTTAGATAGTTTTATTGCCCTAGACTTATTTTTAACATACATAAGAAATCATCTTTCTTACAACTTTAGTGCAGATCTAAATCAATGCTGTGCCAAGACTGAACAAAAGATGAAATATTAATTTCTTTGTTTTCCCTATGTTGACAAAAATTCTTCAAATGCTTCATTTTCTGCTGTTGAATTACTTTCCTACGGTGTTTGTCATAATGTTTGTTTGTTAGTATGATAACAGATTTATTGGTGTGGTGTGTAATCCGAGGTCTTGGAACTAGCTCTACAACTAATTTGGAATGGTCAAAAAAGTTTGAGCATTCTGAGATATGCTGTTTTTTTTTTAGTTGCTGGCAGGTTGTTTTGATTTTTATTTCTGTTTCCAGATTGAGGTAGTGATTTGTACTACAGGATTTCTTTATTCTTGATTGAATATATTCTTCAATCTGCCTTCTACCTCTGCTGCCGATTATCTGAATTACTGGTGAGAGCATATGTCGAACAGATCCTAAATGGTCAGGTTTGACTTCCACTACACTGTCTGCAAAGGGCTTCATATAAGGGTTATTTCGCAACAGAAGACGCTCCCAGATTAACCTCACAATTTCCTTCCACTGAATGCAAGTACCACAAAGTTTACTTTCTATGTCAATAGAATACAGGGTTTACATCAAATCAAACGATTTATCATTTTCAAAAAAAACATTGATTTATGCCTGATTTAATTTCAGAAACTAAAGTTAGCAGATTTGATTAAGGGAATGCAAATCCTTTGAATTGCAGTCACCTGGAAAATATTGGCATACCCTATTTGTAAAGTGACAACATTAAGTTGTGGACAGACTTCCCACACTCCTGTGCAGCTTTTGTGTTTCCTTTATAAACTTGATTTCATCTCTTAGTACAGAGTATCGAGTGCTTTTGGTGCTATTGTGGTCTAATCTTGGTAAAGGATAAGAATTTTCGGTGTTCCTGCTTCCAGTCAGATTCATTTCTTTCTAATACATTTATTGTACTCATTAGGTTGAACAATTATGGAGATACTTTAGATTATCTAGTAAAAATTAGGCTGCCTTTGTAAAGGTTCAACTTCCATACAGAGCTAGCAGTCTATCTATCCCTCATTTCTTTTTCTGTATGTAGGTTTTGAAGCTGCATTTTTGGGAAATGAATGCAGCCTCCTTCAGTTCAAGAACAGTGGTGCATCCAGAGCAAAGCCTTATTTAAGGTAAAATGTTGAAAGGTTATCTGACCTTTGGATCATGCACAACCATCTCGAAAGGACAGTATCTGAATCTTTTTGAGAAGATCTTACTGAGGAAGAAATGAAACTTCTATTAGATGCAGCTTTATTTTCTTTTTGCTTGGCTTGGTCTCCCATTCTGTAAAGTTGCCTTTAATGAGTGAATGCTTCTCTTCTAATTAGAAACATAGAGAGCCACAGAAAAGCCAGTTCACTTTACAGCATTGCATTTTACATAGATGCTGGGCATTTTTGGGTAGAATTAGGAAGAATGCATTTCACAATTGAGTCCAGAATGTTCCTTACTGTATTGTTCCAGTAAGAATCATGATCATTTGTGATAAATGTGAGCAATTTCCCTGTTACCACACATCAGCCCTAAACTCTAGATTCCAGTAGTAGAGTGAGACCAGAAGTACCTCAACAGTGTATCTGCTGAGATCAGGATCCTTAGCACTGAACAGTGCTAAAGTCTTCCTAGTTGGATCAACTTAAAATATTATTTGGCTAGGCTGCGATTTCTAGACCTAATATCTTGATGGACAAGAACACTGAATGAGATTAATAGCCAACAGAAGGAAATAATTTTGTTCTGTTACAACCTTACAATGCTGCTGGGATCAAGCAAGATAGCTAGGAGAGAATTATGAGGCTCTGTACAGGCATTGAATTATCTTCAGCCTTATGCACATTTGTTTGTTGTGGGAGATATGTCAGTCACCTGAAATAAACCAACAGAATTTACATTTTAGTTTCTATGTCAGTCTATACTTTTCGTAAACTGTTATAATTTTGGGTTATTGATGGGTTCTCATTTTTAAATCTGCTTTTGTTACTCATAGATTGAGCATTTGAGAATAAAAATCCTTTGCTACACCAAATAGTTTAACTTCACTGCCCAATTGGTGTTTTTTGCATTGACACTATGATTAAGTTGCCAGTGAGCCGCCAGCAGTTGGTGGTGAGATTGGGCTGGTGAGCTGCCAGCAGTCGGCGGCGAGATTGGACCGGTGAGCCGCAACAGTCGGCGGTGAGATTGCTGCACCCTCAAAAATTTATGCGAACTGCAGTTATGCAAATTGAAAAATATTTAGGACGTGGATGAAGGCGCCAAATGTGTTGATGGCGCAAAGTAAGAAATCAAGTTGTAACAAGGAAGAATGTGGAAGGAAAATTAAAAAGCAGAATCAAATGGAGAGAGACTGCAAAATGCTTCAATACCGCAGATCTGGAATTTTTTTATCCATTCGCAGGATGAGGGTATTGCTGGCTAGACAGCACATTGCTGTGGGTCAGGGTCACAAGTAGTCCAGACCAGGTAAGGATGGAAGATGTCTTTGTACGTAACTTTTTTTTAAAAAAATGTAATTAGGATGACAAATGGAATATTGGCCTTTACTGCAAGGGAGATGGAGTATAAAAATAGGAAAGTCTTGCTACATCTATAAAGTGCATCTGTGAGACCACGATGCTGTCTACGGTTTAGGTTTCCCTTCTTACGGAGGCATATGTTTGGAAGCAGTTTACAGAAGGTTTAGTAGCCTGATGCATAGGATGAAGGGATTGAGAGGAAAGGCTGAGCAAGTTTGCCCAATATTGAAGTTTAGGTGAATGAGAGATGATCTTGTTGAATGTATAAAAGATTGAGGGAGGTTTGACAGGGCAGATATTGAATGGATATTTCCCATTATGGGTATCTTGCATGAGGGAACATAACTTGATGTGGATGTCTTCTCAGAGCTGTTAATATTTGGAATTCTGTTCCTCAAGAACACTGAAGGCTGGGTCATTAATATAATAAGGACTGAGCTGGGCAGATCTTGAACTGCAAAGAGGTCACAGGTTAAGGGGGATCAAACAGAGAAGTGGAGTTAAAGCAGCAATCAGATCAGCTGATACTCGATTGCATGGCAAAGCAGGGTGGAAGGGCCAAATGGCTTACTCCAGTTTCTTGTGGGATCTATTATCTCACAATCCTCAAACTTTTTAAGAAGAACATTGGATTATTTCTTATGCTTTGTTCAGCATTTACCGTCAAACAACACGACGCCAATTGTATTGTAGCTAAATGTGTTGATGACGCAAAGTAAGAAATCAAGTTGTAACGAGGAGGAATGTAGAGGGGAAATTTAAAAGCAGAATCAAACAGATTGATTGCAAAATGCTTCAGTACAGAAATCTGGAATTTTTTTTATTCATGCGATGAGGGTGTTGCTGGCTAGATGGCAGTTATTGTCCATCCCTAATTGCTGATTAAGTGGTCAGTGATCTAATGTTTGTTGGAACTTGCAGATTGGCTGCCAACCTTAACATGAAAGAATGACACCAGATTAAGCAGTGTCAATGAGCAGGTATCGAACTGTAGCTTCATCATGACTAAAACCAACCCTGCCTATTCATGCAAGACCCGGGTGATTTCCTCTCTTAGCAGGTGGAGTGGAAATTTGAGGTGGTGTTATTGTCCTATCCGGTGCATTTCGATATGAATCTGTTCGGGATTTAATGAATATTGTTATCAACTTTGACTTGCATGTGAGAATTGACTTGCAATGTTGAATGTGAGATGATCCATGCTTAATAATTTAAAAAGTTTGTCCAGTTAAGTTAGAATGTTTGTAAGGCAGCTGTGATAGACAGTTTATTCAGATTGGCCACAAATGTTGAGATTCTGCTGAGCACATTCATTTCTTCTGTAGCAGATTATTCAATTTTTGAGAGAGGTATGGCCAATGCACAGTTGTCTGAACAAAAAGTAACTCGTGCTGGCAGATGGTGATCAAGAAATTGATGATAATTCAAAGTAGTCAAATATAGGAAGCCAAATATTGATGGTTGCAGATACAGTGATGATGCCCAATTTTTTGTTCCAAGTTTTAACTGAAGTTTCTAGGTAGTTTTATTTCATGAAATAGGAGAAATCTTTCTGTATAGTCTGACATGCTTGATTTGGTGCATTCATTGTTGTGAAATGTAATTCTGGCTATAAAGACTTAAATGTATAACACACAGGCAAAATGCTGTGGATTCTGGAAATCTGAAATAATATAAACTGGAAAAAATAAGTAGGTTAGGTAGTACCTATGGAAGATGGTCCTTGATTCTGAATTCTCATTGAAATTAGGGTAATTTTAATATACAGAGTTTCAGCCTTCAGAAACTTACTTAATATGCAGTGTTAAATTTTTAATCATGATATGTGGGCAGTGATCCAGGGCCCAGTGTTTGTTGCCCCTGAGAAGGTAGTGAGCCATCCTGTTGAACGCTACAGTACATCTCATGCAGGTGCCCTCTATAAAGAAGGCAGTTTTGGCCCAACAACAATGTAGGATGGTAATATAGTTCCAATTCAGGTTAGTGTTTGGCTTGGAGGGGAACTTGCTAGTGGTTGTGTTCCCATGGATCTTCTGCCCTTGTTCTTGGTAGTAGAGGTTTCATGTTTTGGAGGTGAGGTTGAAAAAAGCTTGGTGAGTTGCTGCAGTCCTTCTTTTAGCTTACACACGCTGCTGCTACTGTGCATCAGTGATGGAGGGAGCGAATGATGAAGGTGATTGGTTGCCGATCAAAATGACTACTTTATTCTAAATGATGTTCAGCTTCTTGGGCGATGTTGGAGATGTAGTCTTCTAGGCAAGTGGACAGTTTTCCATTGCATTCCTGGTTGTGTCATGTAAGTGATCGACAGGCTTGGGAAGTCAGGACCTAACAGTGACTCACCACAGAATTGCCAGCCCCTAACCTGCATTTGTACTAATTCTACCCTAACTGTTTCAGAACTGTCATTGGACATGAAATGTTAACTGTTTTCTCTCCTCAGATGCTGTCAGACCTGGGTTTATCCAGCAATTCCTGTTATTGTTTCTGATTTCCTGCATCCACAGTTCTTTGGGTATTTTGAACACTGTTTTATTACCTGGAAAGATAGACCTCCGTTCTAAAATAGCAATCAAATCTGCCTTTTACCTACCACCTGCTCACTTCATTTCATGCTCCATTGAAGAAAGTGTATTGCTCAGGAGGGATAATCTCTGTGCCTTCAATGTTCTAAATGTTGCTAGGCAGACATTTGGGCACATAATGATAAAGATGAATATATATTTAGAAATGTCATACGATATTCAGAGTAATGCATCACTTGTGCCACCTGTGTGCTCTCAGAAGTTTATCTTTCCTCTCCTGTGATGCCTCAGTACAGTCCTAGGTTCCACAGTTGAAGTGGAAGGAGCCTGCTTTGCAGTGGACACCATTGGCTTTGGTGTTTTAGTCAGGTGGCTCAATTAACATTTGTGTCTCGTGTCCTTCCAGAGGCAGGTGCACACTCATTAGCTTTAATTCCCACAGGACTGAAGGGCAGGCTGGGTGGAGGTGGATGGTCTGGCCACTTCTGGCTTGTCCTGAAAGAAAACTTCTGGAGGGCCCTGTCTCTAGTTCTTCCAGGCTGGATGTCTACAGGCCACCTCCATGCCTCCTTGTGAGGAAGGGGCACCTGGAGTGAGCTTAATGTCCATCGTCCCTCTTGTCTTGCCTTTAGTGCTGACCAGGTGTGGAGCGCAAAACCATGCACATATTCGAGATTCTTGGACCTGGAAGCCACCAACCAGTCGATGGGGGCAGTCAGACACTCGCATGCCTCAGGCAGCAGGGTCCCAACAGCATTGCTGTAAATCTGTAGCGTTTGTGTCAGGCTGCCCAGTACACCGATCAAACTTACCTGCTGCTCCTGTGTTACTTGTGCATGTCAATGAAGTCACAAACAATTAACGCCACGGGGCCATGTCCTCCAAGTCCCAGCAACTAGGGGCATTTGTCCTACAGCCAGCTGCAGTGATGTGTTCACAAGCAGGTGCTCCTGACTCTTATCCAGCTAATACAGATGCTGAAGTGCCAGTATCTGAGCTGGTAAGGGA
Organism: Ginglymostoma cirratum; assembly: GCA_024137785.1. NCBI lineage: Eukaryota > Metazoa > Chordata > Chondrichthyes > Orectolobiformes > Ginglymostomatidae > Ginglymostoma > Ginglymostoma cirratum. The sequence goes on from JAHRHZ010000112.1 coordinate 39,549,805, forward strand.
TGTAGGACGAAGCCTTGTCTGAGGCATCCAATCCCTCTTCCTCATAGTTGGAAGAGGAAATATGTTGTGGCATTGCCCTGTTGACCGTGGAGACCATGCTAATGCCATGGTCCTGAATGGAGACAAAAGACAGTGCAGCACAAACAGGGGGTAGCAGTGTGGTATGTTAATAACGCTGGGATTAATGGGAGAGTAATCACAGCGATCAAGCATGCTTCTTACTTGGTTGTAAAGACATAGATGTTTCCAGGTTTCCGCAGAACCAGTCCCAGTCATCGCTGGCAAGGGCCAAGATCCTCATCTTGCGATGAGGAGCCAAATATCAGGCACCCCATCTGTTGTAGCTCTTTCTGCCCCATTATGGGCTGTGTTTTTCCAGAATAAGTAAAAAGGAAGGATTGAGTAAGATGAAAGTGAGTGATGCAGTTGTTAGTGCTGCAGGTTGGGGAAAGATGATGAGGTGTCCCAAGTGAGTGAGTAGAAAGTTCACTGGCCATACAGGGTTAGGAGTGTGGAAGATTGTGAATAAGAGCGAGGGAAGGAAGATACTGCATGTAATAGCGAGAATCATAGTGTGTGAGCCTTGGTTGGAGGTAGGTGCAATAGCAAAGATAGCATGAGGTCGCAAGAGAAAGTGGTGACATTTAGCCTGTGAGCACAGGTGTTGCTCAGACCAGTCTGGCAGGTCTGATGTCATTGTTGGTTCGGAGGGAAGAGGCCTGGCTACCTCTACATTGCCCTGTCTGTCAGAATATCTAGCTCTCTGTCTGTAATGCTAGGTGCACATTTCCCCTTGTCTGCCAGATCTGGGGCAAATGTCGTGAACTGTGCTGAGCAATCCAGACTGTCAGTGCTTATGGAGTGCACAATGGCCTTTCAAATAGGCTAAACATCAATGGGTATGAGCCTAATTTGGCTAACGTTCTTTCATCAGGAATTTCTTCCATGAATGAGGCAAATTAACCTTCTCTGAGCTGCTAATAGAGTTATATGTTTCTTCAAATAAACACAAAATAAAGACAAACTACTCCACATATGGTCTCACCAAAGCCCTGTGCAGCAGCAGTAAAATTTCCCTGTTTTGTATTCCATTCTCCTTGCAAAAAAGACAGAATTTCATTTCTTCTCTTAATCACTGTCTTCATCTGCGTACAATCTTTGATTCATGTACCTAGACACCCAGATCCCTCTGTACCACCAAATTTTGCAATTTATCTGAATTTAAATAGTATGCTGATTTTCTAGTGGTCTTCTCAAAGTGGCCAAGTTCCCATTTTCCAACATACTCCCATCTGCTAATTTTTTTTGGTCATTCTTACAACCCATTCATATTCGTTTGTAGTCTGTCTACCTCCTCTTGACAGCTGCTTTCTAAGTCATGTTGTCAACTACAATGTTGAGATGCAAGCAGTGGTTCCTCTGGTTACTTGCCAACCTGCGAAAAACACTGTTTATTCCTGCTGTCTGCTTTCTGTTAGCTAACCAATCCTTTACTCGTGCAAATATGCTACCCACTACTTCATATGCTGTTGTGTAGTAACCTGTGAAGTGGCATCTTACTGGGTGGCTGATGGATGGAATCGCACCCCACTCCTTAATCCTGGACACCCCGTTTAAGAACTCCCTTATTAATGGAGACTCCTCTCCCAAAACCCTCAATTTCACATGTCTGCATAACTTAAACCAAACACATTTACCTACTGTCAATGAGCATCATCTGAATTTCATGTTAAAGTCCAACTTCTTAAGCTGCAAGGAAGGTTTGACAGCTTATTAGAAAACCGAATAAAAACAGCAACAAGAAGGAGACTAACGACTTAGTTAGTTTCACCCTTAAGAACAAATGTTAATGGTCCTGTGTTCCGTGAATAATGAAAATGCTCATATTAAATACTGCTGTGCGGAGCAGCTCCTTACTGATATAGCACTGATGTGGGTCTGTGTGTATGCAGGCATTGACACAAATGTAACTGTCAATTTGTGTGTAACTATCAATGTGGATTTAATTAAAGCCTTTCCACAGTGCTCCTCACAAAATTTCACGTAAATATATTCATTTAACAAATATTTATTGTTATTGAGGAATGGAGAAAGTAAAGCCCTCAGTGAGCAAAAGAAAACACATGCACACTCTGGACTGAATCTTACATTTATAGGCTGACTTGCATAGTGTTTTCTGTCCCAAGGCCAAGCAAGTTCTCTCAATGTATCTTAAACCAAACTCACCAGGTTAGTTGTTTACCACACCCCTGTGGCATCTCTCAGATCCAATTTCCATCCAGTTGTATCACCTGCTGTTTTTGGATATCTACTGAATGGTTGGTATCCATTCCATTAGCGCCGTTTTTGAAAACCTGAGGTACACCCGGACAAGCCCGGAACTGCCCTGTGAATTTACTCACATTTTGCCTGGACATGATGAAATCAGCGCTCCGCTTTGTCGGCAAGGTTTCGGAGTTCCTACTGTTTGTGGTGGTGCCAATCCCAGGACTTCTCCCCTAAGACTAGCAGTGGAGGCCAAAACACCAGATAATGCCAACCTGGTCTGAGGTTGCCATCCGGAGGAATGCGTAACATGTAGGAAGAAGGTCAATGACCTCCTGCACTCTGCCAACGTAAGTGCTGCCATAGTCCCTGTTATATATCTCACTCACTCCATCTTGGCTACAACAGGCCTCAGTCCCAGGCTACAGCACCCATCTCCAACCAAGGCTAATACTCTACCGCTCTCTATGCATGCAACTTTCTTCCTCACTCACTGTCGCCCACTACAAACCCTGACATCATAAATCCTAGATGCCATCTGTGCTGCCTACTCACTCACTCAAGACATCTTGTTACCTGCATCAGTAGTAATTGCTGTGTCACCCACTTTCATTTCCTGTAATACTGCCAGTCTCTCATTACAGGAAGGGGTGGGAGGTGGGACAGAAATAGTCGGCAGTTTAGCAGAAAGAATTGAGACGAGTTGTGGGCTAACTGACGTTCAACTCCTTAGCCCTTCTTTGACCAGGCCTTGTATTCAAATACAAGGCTCCCCTTGTATTACTATGCTGACTCCTGAGTGAATGCTGTCCCCTTTGAGAGGCCTGCTGACATCCATGATGAGCTTTCTGACTTTGTCTATGCTAAATGGCACAACAAGACAGCAATAATATGACCCTGGCATTTTTGGCTGAGGAAACAAAGTGCAAAAAGGCAATACAGTACAAGGCAGAGATGCTCTGAACATCCAGGTGGACTCATAATGCATGTGTGCTTTGACATTCGAGCAAAGAACCCACAGGTGCAGCCTGGTCCAGTCCATGAGCTGAATGCATTTCCCTGAAGGCCAAGTGTCCATGCTGCAGCACTGCAATGATACTGGCAGTACAGCATTGAAGTGCGGAAGAGAACTGTTAAGTGAATCGAAAATGTGCCACAAGCGTTCTTAGAGGCTGCCACATGTTGAATATCAACGTCTGTGGATGTGGGGTGCATGTGGTTAGTTCCCCTGGCTTGTGCCTCTAATGCCAGTGCCTGGTTTCCAATGTGAAGATCGTACGGAGCAAGCTGTGAGCTGGATCTGCCAGGTGCTCACTCTGATTTCCTTGTCAATTTTTGTGACATCAAGTTTGTTTGTTAAGATGAGAAGCTAAATATTAATGAGGTGAATTTGGGCTATTAACAAGGCTTTTAACAAGCAATAATCACTTGGCAACTGACCGCTGCTTAGTGAGAATCTGATAAAATTTATGCTGCTTGTGAAGAGCATAAAAGTTGATGCGAGTCGCTCACGACACTGAGATGGGCCTTGCTGCACTTGTTGCCTGATTCTGTCATGCATTTCACCATACCCAAGCAGCTCGCGTCCTTATAAGATTCTGCCGTCTGTTATCTGTCTTCTAGACAAATGAAAAATTTGAAACATACATGCTTGAGCAATGTGAGTATGAGTATAGGCTTTCCTCAATAAATCTGCAGTCATGCTGCATAGTACCACTAGTGGCAGTGTGGGAGTCAAAACAATTTCTGGGCCCAGGTATTTTCCCCATCCCCAAAAATAAGGTTAGAAACAAAATAACTATCAACCTGGTTTTGCCTTTCCTAAGGCTTGCTGCTCAATTCGAGTCGAATTGATTGACACCTGAGAAAACGTTTGTCTTTTTTGTCAGCTACAGGAGATGACTACCCTGTGGAGACTTGAAGCATATGGAACATGAATAAGCAAATAATAGGATTATCACTTTTTGAAAACTGTTTATATTGGTATTTTGAAGCATATTGCTTTTTTCAATATTTCATAACTTTGAAAGTTGAAACTAATCCTATGAGGAAATAATTAGAATTAACTGTTTTGAACCATGATAGCTGAATGCAAAAGCAGTCCCAGTTCAACATGTCCTGCAGCCATGATATTTTATAGCAAAACATCCGTGTCATCAACACCAAATGAAATGTTAGATATTTTTTAATAAGGTGATTACCAAACTTATCCTATATGAAATGCTTCTCTGTATTTATCGATTTAATGTGGTGGTTGTTAATTTATTTTTTCTTCTTTTTAGCTTTTACCTGCTAAGAAGTTCTGGGAATCAGATGATTCAACAAAGGAAGGCCAAAAAGGGATATTCCTTGGCGATGAATGGAGAGACACTGCATGGGGAGCAACTCGTAAGTGTCAATAAAAACTGTCTTTTTAAATCTAACATTTATTTTCTTGTAGAAAACATTTTCATATTGTTGCCAAATTCAGTAACTAATAAAGAAAACCTGGCAGTGGAAGGCCTAAGCTTGACTCAGTAGTTTGGATACATTTTCTCAGTGTCAATGTGTTTACAATTTAGGGAGAATGTTGCTGTGTTTCATTACAATTAAAGTCATATATTTCTGGGGTAAATATGCAAAACATTAAAGAAATGTGTAATTTTGACGGGATTATATTCTGTGTTTTATTACGATAAAACTAGTCGTCAGCTTAAAGATTATTGCTTAAGTTTCAAATGTATAACTATTGTCATCTATATGGTTGTTACAGAATAGCCATTGTAAAGACAAACCACATTGGCTCGCTGACCATTATTCTCTTCACCTTTATGATCATTGTATTTAAAAATCATGAGCGTACTTCTTTTCAGAAAGTAGTATCACTCTATTTGCAAAACATGGAGTGCTTAACAGTTGGATGCCAGTTGATCAGCAATTAGTCATAGAGATATACAGCACAGGAACAGACCCTTTGGTCCAACTTATCCAGGCCAGCCAGATATCCTAAATTAATCTAGTCCCATTTGCCAGCATTTGGCCCGTATCCCTTTAAACTCTTCTTATCCATGTACTCATCTAGGCGCCTTTTAAATGTTGTAATTGCACCAGCCTCCACTTCTTCCGGCAGCTCATTCCATACACATACCACCCTTTGCATGAAGAAGTTGCTCCTTCGGTCCCCTTTAAAACTTTGCCCTCTCACCTTAAACCTATGCTGTCTAGTTTTGGACTCCCCTACCCTGGGGAAAAGACCTTGACTATTCACCCTATCCGTGCCCCTCATGATTTTATAAACCTGTATAAGGTCACACCTATATAGCCTTGTATAACAAGATCCAAAAGTTTACGTTTATTATCTCCCACCCTCGAGATTTGCACTGAAATACAATGTATACCATGAACTCTGATAAAATTGGTTGATTTCAGCTCTAGGAGCATGCCATTTACCAAATTGTTTGCTATGTTGGACAGATGTCTCCATTTAAGCAGAAATCAACCCTTTCTCATCGAAATCTTAATGCTATAAATCCAGCTCGCTTTAACGTTTAATATTCACTATACAGTTCCCAGTAGCTTCCAGCATGCAGTAAATAGTTTAACTCCAGTGGATTTTTGAAAGCATATATTAATTTTTTTTAAAAAGAAGTCAAACAGATCTTTTTATTTACTAGATTAAACACATTGCAAACTTGTATAGACCATTTGGACCTTTTTCATCAATATTTTTCTCATTTACTATTTGTGTTACTACCACACTAAGTTGTGATCTGGCCTTATTAAAGACTTTCCAAGGTTTGTTTTTCTCAGTTCAGAGAGAAACAGGAGGAGTTCAATTTATTTGAAGTTAATAACTGCCAGCTTTGGATTTTAAAAAATTGTAATTTCAATAAATTGTAATTCTTACTAATGAGTGTAGAAATATTTATATGTTGCATATTGTAAATGTTGCATACTTTCTGGAGTTATCAATACTAATTTAGTAGCTATACAAGTTACAAATACAGGCAAAATGTTTGATTCTGTGTTATAAATGAAGAAGCAGTCCTATCCCAATATATATTTTTAAGCTACTATCTATTTTATTTTAGAGGAGGTCTTTTTCCTTTTGCAACAAATCTGCCATATATCTCATCATAGCCCATGCCACACATGGTAATGGTGGAAAGATTATTTTCCCTCATGGGAAGATCTAGGGCCAGAGGCTTAAACTCAGAATAAACTCACCAGACAGTCCACTTCTGAACAGGGTTTCCTCTAAATTGTTTTGGTGCATGGGAGCATAGCAATCCAGAAGGTATCATGCAAATGACAAGCAAGGCACACATAACAAATAGAAATTCAAGGAAACATGCTGTGGAGCCTTTTGTCTTTGAAAACTGAAGTTATTCTTTTTTGATATTACATCACAGCCTTGTTCTTCACTTTTAAGTTAAAATAATGTTAATAAATTATTATTCCAACATCATAACTAGGTGCTTGCTCATATGCACATTATCTATACTGAAACCTTAGAAAATATCTTTTTCCATACCTGCCTAAAAGAATTGTGGTCAATTAAACAGTTTTTACTCTCAATAGTAATTGCCAAATCATGCACAGTATCTCAAAATTTCACCAGATTGTTTCGTACCAGACATTCAAATTCAGTACAACAGGTGATGGAGATTTTACAGAGCTTCAAAGACTCAGTTCTTATACTATCAGTAATACAGGCTTATAGTGGGATCTGATTTACTGGGAATTTTCTCAATATTGACTTTGAGTTCTGGAAGTACAGCTCTTTAATGCATCTTCTAAGTATTGAAGCACCCTTTACAAAACTCTATCACTTCTAATATCGTTGATTCCACATTAATTATTATTGCTGCTTTTGCTTTTCCCACTTGAAATCTGTAGCATTCTGCATTGCAGATCTTCCTTGTAAATGCATAGGTACTTGCCTATTTCTTGATTATGAATTCCTGTATAGATTTCTGCACTTCATGCTTTGCTCCTTGATAACTGCTCATTCGACAGTACTGTGGTTTTGTTTATTTAGCGCTAACTTCTCCTCATATACAAGTTGTCACTAAGCTGTGATATGACTTCTGTTTCATCGTTTAATCAAATGAAAGGGAAGACATTGGTTTCATTTTAATCCAGTTCCACTTTTTGGTCATTCATGTGGAACAAGCGTTATTTTCTGGGGTAGCATTTAATGCACGTTCTTAATTCTCTTTGAGATACTGATGGTGAGTTGCCTTCTTGAACTTTTGCAGTGCTTTAGATATAGTTACATAGCTGTTTGGAAGTGAGTTCCAGGATTTGACCCAGCAACAGTAAAGGAATGACCGATGTGGTTCTAATTCAGGAAGGTGTTTGCAGGTGTTGCCATGCATCTGTTAGCCTTGTCCTTCCAGGTGGTAGAGTTCATGGATTTGGAAGCTGCTGTTGAAGATTGAGCGTTATGCAGTGCATCATGTGCATTGTACACATACTGCCACACTGCATCAATATTTGGGGGAATAAATGTTGAAGGTAGTGGATAGAACATCAATCAGGTGGGCTGCTTTGTGCTGAATAATGTTAAGCTGCTTGAGTGTGCACTCATTCAGGCAATGGAGAGTAATCTGTGGCAATCCTGACATGTGCCTTGTAGGTGGTGAAGACATGGTGGGTAGTTGCTCGCTGTGCAATTCCTCACTCCTGACCGCATTTTTAGCCAAAGTGTTTATATGTCTGACCCACTTCAATTTCTGGTCAAGGGTAACCCCAAGATGTGAATAGTGGGAGATTTAGTGTTGATAGTGCCATTGAACAGCAAGGAGGGATGGTTAGATTCTCTCTTGGAGATGGTCAGTACCTGGCACTTGCACAAATGTTACTTGCCACTTATGAACCCAAGTCCAGATCTTGCTGTATGTGAATAAGCATTGGTTCAGTCATGAATAGTGTTGAACATTATGCAGTCATCAGCAACTATCCCAACTTCTAACTTTATAATGAAGCAGCTGAACATGGTTGGTGCTGGGGCATTACCATGAAGAACTCCTGCAGCAATGTCCCTGGTCTAAGATGATTGACCACAATAATCTTCCTTTTATGTTAGGTATAAGTCCAACCAGTGAAGAGTTTTCTCCCAGATTCCCATTTACTACAGTTTTGCTGGAGCATCTGGATGCCATTTTCAGTCAAATGTTGCTTTGATTTCAGGGGTGGTCACTCTCACCTGACCTCTTCAGTTCAGCTTTCTTTTTTCCATATTTGCATCAAATATGGAATGATATCAGGGTTTCATGACTCTGACATAACCCAGGCTGAGCATCTGTAAGCAGGTTATTACTGATCACATGCCTTTTTGACCATGCTTTCTATTGCTTTGCTGGTGATTAGAATAGACTCTTGGTGCAGTAATCAACTGGGTTTAATTTGTCCTGCTTTTCATGACAGAATATACCAGGCCACTTTTCCATACTGCTGGATAGATGCCAGAGTTACAGCTTGGCTGGGTTTTGACTAATTATCAAGCACAAGAATTTAAACTATTGCCAATATATTGTCAGGGTGCATAGCTTTTACACTGTCCAGTGCCTTTAGCCATTTTCTAATGTCATGCGAAGTGAATCAGATTGGCTGAAGTTAGCAGTTGGAGTGCTGGGGACTTCAGGAGGCGACTGAGATGAATCATCCATTCAGCACTTTTGGCTAATGTATGCACATACATCAGACTTGTCTTTTGCACTGAGGTGCTGGGCTCTCCCATCTTGAGATTGTGATATTTGTGGAGCTGCCGCCTCATGTTGTTTAATTGTCCATCATCATTTGTGGTTAGATGTGGCAGGCCTTCAGGGTTTAGGTCTGATCCAGTGAAGGTGACTTCTAGGCTCAACTGTTTTTAAAGTTAGCATTCCGCTGTGGCTGATGTCCACATTCGCTTAATCTTCCACTCTTCACTTCTTTTTCTCAGTTTGAGAGTAAGCTGTTGCAAGTCAGGTCTAATTTGCACTGTTTACACTGTCATAGAAAACAGAAGCAACTAATCTCCAGGATAGCCTGTCATTGTTGTGCACTTAGGATATGTGTCATCCAAGGCTTTTTAAAGACTAAGCTGTGGTGGTAGAATGACTTTTTCTTTATATGTTATTTCTGAGAAAATCTTAAGTGAATGAAATTTCAGTTTTTCATTCACATATTTCCCAACTTCACCCCACATGCCCCCTTCTGCTTTCCCTTCTTCAGGGCTATAATTTAAGTAGCTGTTAGTTTCCTAATGAAAAGTTGAAAAATGCCACTTCTTTTCCAATCTGAGGCACGGTGCCAGGTCTCAATTCAGCTGTCTACCATGAAGCCTTGATTGTGATCAGGATTGTATTCTAGTAAGTAGTGGGTGCAGAGTAGCATCACAGCAATTTGTAACTCACCTGATGCCAAGTTCAGAGCAAGTTCTGCTTGGGCTTAGAGGCCAACATACAAACAAAAGGAAATAATTGCTGTAAAATAAAGCAAAGAAATCTGGAGGCAGGAAATCTGAAACAAAAAAAGTGCTGGAGAAACTCATCAGGTCTGGCAGCATCTGTGGAGAGAAAGCAGAGTCAAAGTTTCTTCCCTGTCCCAGCTCCTGTGCTCCCTCGCCCCTCCCCTCTCCCTTCCCTCTCCCTTAGATCATATATAAAATGAATTGGAGATGGACACTGTTAGGATGTAGATTTTTTAATCAACCTGTTCAGACACGTTAAGATACATGATACACCTCTGGAGCAAGTAGGACTTAAACTCGGACCTTCTGTGCTTTAGAAAGTATACCCGATTTTAAGTGTCTGAAGGGATAACTTCACAAGAACCTCTGCAATTTTTATTTGAAGAATTGAACTAAGAATTAAAAACTCTTCATAAATCCACTAGAAATGCAGATGTTTTCATCTGTCAAATGACTTGGATTAATCTGCCTTTAGTAATTCTGTGAAACCAGCTGTAATGCACTAATTAGAACAGTGATAGTAACTGGCGCAAATGGTGTCATGAATGGTTAAGAACTTAATGAGTATTTTCTGATGAAGGGTTTAGGCCCGAAACGTCAAGTTTTCCTGCTCCTGTGATGCTGCTTGACCTGCTGTGTTCATCCAGCCCCATGCTTAATAACTTTCTAACCCTTTCTACTTAACCCCAGCTTGCCAAAGCCCACCTTCAGCTGTCCACCATGTCTCTTTTGCAATCCTCCACTTACTGCCTCTCTCACTTTTAAATTCTCCTTGTAAGCAAGAGCATGAAGGGCAGTGAGCAGGAGGGAGATGGAAGCAGCAACTGATAGATTGGGGAAGAAAACCGTGAGTGAGAGGGTCGGGACACGGAGGCAGGTGGCTCAGTGTCGGGGAAACTGTGATCTGGAGGGATGGCAGCTTGAAATGGCAAGCTGGAGATTCAGAACAGGGAAGTGGAGTGATCGCTTATTTGAGGGAGTTAGTGAACAGGAGAGAGCCAGTGATTGTAAAAGTCGATGAGCCAGACATAGGAAATACAATTATTAACACAACTTTGGATTCCAGGAGCTGGCATTAGCAAATTATGTTTGTTAATTCTATCTGATTAATCATGCCAGGCCTGGCTGTCATTCATGAATTTTCTGTCATGGAAGACCCTACCAATTTTTCACTTGTTGGCTACAGCAACAATAAGTCTCATTTAACAATCAGGATGGTAGTGGGACTAGATACATTATTGCACAGGTGCGCAATTTAGTGGGAATACTGCTTTGCATTTTTTAGATATTTCTATCTAAAATACTGTTCATGAAAACTTATTTTCACTTAACAGGTTTTGACTGCTTTCTGAACTTTACTAATGTATTTTCTACTTGGTGTTCTGTAAAGCACCATTTAATACTTTGAAGCTTAAAAGCATTATGTAGCTGAAAATTGTAATATTTTGACATTTCAGTTTTGTGAAGTACTTAACAGCTTTTGAATTCAAATAAAGCAAAGGGTCTAGAGATTTATTTTTAATATGTTTGTTACTCTATAAACTAAGTAAGGAAAATGAAGACAATTTGGTGCATTCGGATTGCTCCTAATACACATTATTATAAAGATTTAGGTTCCTGCATTTAATTTTTTGAAGGAATTCTGCATGTTTATTCAGTCAATTCAAGCCAGAATTCTAGAACATGGACATTCGCTCATATCATTCATCAATTTGGGGGAAAAAACAACTTTCTGGAGTCACACTCCAATTTCTAGCCTGTCTATCTCTTTCAAAGCTTAATTACATATGCTTTTTCAGGTTTACTTCAGAATTTTACCAATGGTGTACTTAGTGCTTTTAATGGTCCTGGCCTCCACGAGTATTATTCACCCTTCCTCCATCTCTAACATAGCGCATGATGTTCTGTACAGTACAATGTGATCATTTCTGTGCACAACCTTTCACGGTTACTTTCCAACTCATTTCTACCTCGACTGTACGCCTAGATTCATTTCGTTCTGAATTTCTGCCTCTCTAAGAAAGGCAAAGCTTCATTTTGCCTTGTACTTTTTTTTCTCTTGTGCTTTTAGTTCACATTAAGAAGCTGCTGGAATCTCTATTATCAGTTCCCCTTGGACTCAAAATCTGTATCAATGTTTTATAAATGATGGTTGTTGCCTGTACAAATAAACCTCTGTATTAATTAATTTTCATGATTTTATTCCATCAAACATTAGCTCAAAATTTGATCAAATATTTCAATTTATTCTGCTTCCCAGACCACACTGTGTCACAGCCTATCATGGTACAGAGAAGGCCTGGTCAAGGTTTTCATGGAAACAATGAAGTTAGCTCTGTTCTATCTCCCCGTTCAGAAAGTGGTGGCCTTGGAGTAAGCATGGTGGAATATGTGTTGAGATCATCACCTGGGGATAAACTGGACTCTCGTTTTAGAAAAGGACCATTTGTAAGTAACTGTAATTACTTTGGTTTGACTGAAAGTACGCACATTGTGACATTAATTTTAATGGTCTGATTGTCAAACTTCACTTTACTAAACTTGATCTGTGATCTTGAACAGTAGTTTTCCTTCCTTTATAAGCTGCAGCTTATAATTTCTAAGACATAGAGAAATAAGCTTCCTTATACTCTTACTATGCTAGGTTTTACATGTAGATATCCAAAATGTCCTAGAGAGTGTCCATTGTAACATCTTGAATCTGAAAATAAATATGCAAGTGCTTGTATGTACAGGGTGCTTCATCCACCATCTTCTGCTTTGACCGCCCCCCGCAACAGTCAATATGATTGTCACTTCCTTTATCCCCTCTGTCATTCACCTTAGTAGAATTTCATTTGATGTAGCTATTCTTAGCTACCTAAAACATTCTTCTTGATCTGCATTTTCACTGCACATGTCTTGCAGCCATCTATTCTCTGCCATTTCACTTAACCTGTTGCTCTTTTGGACAGTATCATTTCTAGACCTGGGATCGATTTTACACTAATGGTATCCAACTCTGGGCATCTTCCTCAATTAATTAGTTGCTGTCACCCTGTGTTGAATGAGCCATAATTTCTTCAGATCAGCTAAAATTGAAACTACCAATTTGTCCCAAATCTGATTTCTCTGCCTAGCCACTAATTCTTTTTGCCTACAGTTGTCATGATATGAACTTGTTTATTTTCAAACTTGTCTTATGTTACCTTGAGTTAAATTTCAAACCTCATGTTTTCCATGGTAATGCTGTTTCCACAGTATTGCTTACCTCAGCCCTCCACTATTACAATGGAGATCTCCTTGCAAATTTCCATCCTTTTAAAAGTGTGTCATATTTGAGCCATGTGGTTTGTGTCCTGCACAGATGCCTGTTTGGTAATCCACATTGGCTCCCTGCGTGCTAGCACTTTCAATTTAATTTAAGTTCCTAGATGGCCTAATGTATCTCCAAAAATTGTCTACAGCCCTACCTTCACTGTCTTCCCCCACCTTCAGCACAGCCATCATACATTTGTACGAACAGTGAATCCTGATGGTGCTGGAAATATTGATCGTGTAACTACAGCTTGAATCAATAGGTTAGAACCCATCCTGCTATCAGTGATAGAGTGAGACTGCCCAAAGGAGGTCTGCTGTGCTTCAGAATCAAATTATTCTGTAACACACTAGATAAATATTAGACAAGGGTAACATTAACCTTATCTCTGGATGTTATATAGAATTAACACAGAAACAGGGATTTGATCTGAGCAGCCTGTGCAGCTATTTATCCTTCGGGTAAACAGTTGTCTTTAATCGCTTCTGCTGTCTCCCATTCACCTTAATTTCAGTCATCGGTATAACCTAGCCTTAAATGTTGAATTATGCTTTAATTACTAACAGTCTCATAATTCTCTGGGTTTAAAAAGAAAACAGCTTCTTCTTGCTATCTGTTCATCACACCCTTTTTATAACTTCAAGCAGCTCTATCAAATCACTCTTTAATCTCTGATCTAAAGGATGATCAAATCTTTTCATATTTTTCAATTGTGTACCTTGTTCCTCATCAGATAATATACCAGTGAATTAGCATTGCGTGCATTTACCACTCTTCCTATAGGGTAGAGCCCAAAACAGCATACAGTACTTCTGCTGTGGTCTTAGAAATTTTAAAAACATTCATAATTACATCTCAACTTTAGTATTATTTTTAATTTTCCTTGCCCTAACATTTATCACCACATTTCTGCTGCCATATGGCTTTGATTAAAAGCAGCTTTATTAGAAATCAGTTAGCAGTAGCTTATTTTTTCAAACAAAATAACGTACCTATTGTATTTACAGTAAAATTTTTTTAGCCATGTGCAAGAGAAGCCATGCCAAAGTCTGGAGGAAGAACAATCAAGTCTCAGTAATATTGATATGGTTCACTGCTTGTAAATGAATTGATTCTTCATGCATGAGAAATGCCAAATAAAGTGAATTGGATGTTAAATTTGGCTATGAGCTACTGATGGATGATGGGAGAGTTTGCAATTGAGTATGACATACTTGTTCCTCCCATTTTGTGTTCAGTTATTCTTTCACTTAATTACTTTGGCACCATGCAAAACTTCAAAATGCTTTGATTTTTGACAGTTGTGCATTCATCCTGTCCATTCACATGCATGTTTTGGTTGCCACCCTACATTAAAGCCCATTACTTTGCATCCTGTTTCTCAGGCTCCTCTCCTTCCTGCCACACTTGACTTGTCACCTTTCATTTTTCCACTTATACTTTCTGCTCTCAGTCAATTAATGCTCTTGCACCTAAAAAAATGTCCCTGGCTATTCTTTGTGCCACTCTTGGCACTTTGCAAAGCCCCATCACTGTCTTTTTACAATCACTGACTTTGGCCTTATCTTCCTGCTTGGTTGGAGTGTCCATTTAGAGAAGTTCTAAAGGTTAACCACTCATCATACCCACCATTGACTCTGTCACTGAATCAACAATTGCTGCTTCTATTGATGTTTCACTCCAGGCTATCTATTCACTTTTGATTTGGTTACACTTTTACAGCATCAGCTCTACTCACTTAGTCATAGTGGCCATATGACCTAGATACGCTTTGATCTCATGGCCCCACCTCCAATACCATCTTTTGCCTTTTGAGCACAATAGTCTGTTCTCTGCTGTTTGGCTTCAACCTGTTGCGTTCCTTATTGTTCTGTGTTCCTAGGTTCTACCTACATTTATTCACAAGATGTCATCTTTCCTTTTCTTCCTGATCCCCTCCACAAAATGCTTTACTTGCTTCTGAAGAACATAACTCGCAAAACATTCGGATACCTGTGTTAATTTCTGCTCCTTCAATGTGGTATCTAATTATTGAACTATATTACTGTGCCAAGATGTCTTGGTGTGTTTTCCTATATTAAAACCACTATGTAAATGTAGGTTGCTCTTGATCTTGAGAGGGTCAGTAATAATTAATTTTGTTGCTCTGCTTGATGAGACTGTGAATCAGTACTGCTGTGTGCTTCAGATAGTTTTGCTATAAATAGAAAGCTTTACCGAAAACAATAAAAAAAACCAGTATTGGTATCTGAGATAAAAGGTACCGCAGATGCTGGAGAATCCGAGATAACAAGCATGGGGCTGGATGAGCACAGCAGGTCAAGCAGCATCATAGGAGCAGGAAAACTTGACGTTTCGGGCCTAAACCCTTCATCAGAAATG
>JAHRHZ010000112.1:39570187-39600310 GCA_024137785.1 Ginglymostoma cirratum
CAGCTCTACACCTTGTTATCTCAAAATGAGGACGGTACTGGTTCTGTCAGTATTTCCACGCAGGTTTTCTGGAAGGATGGTTTGGTTGTGATGAAATGCTAAACCTAACTTTTTAAGCAAGGTTGATAGTAGGCACACTTAAATTGGCCTCTATTGTTCCCAACTGAAATCTTGGGCAGCACAGACTGAGGATTGAACCTGCATGGTTCAACTGCTAGTTATACGTCAATACTAGAGGCTTTTGAGATTACACACAAAGACTTGATACAAACATTCCTGTTAGGCACTTTTAAATATTTTAGTAACTTCTATATAGAACGATGCAGTTAACAGACTCATCGATGCATTGCTATTGAGGATGCTGAATAGTTTATTTGTATAGTATGTCTGCCTTAGTGGCTTTGTTTCATTAGGGTACTGGAGACACTGAGCCTGATGAGAATGAGAAGGCTGATCAGAAAGGGAAATCATCACCATTCGAGGAAGATAAAAATAGAGATCTGAAACAAGGAGATGATGATATTTCCAAAACTAATGGGCTAGTTTTGCAGAATGGAATAGATGCAGACTGCAAGGACTTCAAGTAAGTGCCCTATTTTGGTATTTGTAAATTTTGTAACGATTGCTAAATTGCTAGATTTACTTTCCAAAATGAAGTGATACCTATGGTCCAACAACACCAGTTTGTTCCCAGCCTTTATAGTAATTGTACTCTGGAGGATTCATCAAGGTTTGTACAAGATTGACTTTGAGATCACCCCTCTAAGGCAAAGTTATTGTCATAGTCCAGCGATACAAGCTGTTGTCTACATTTGGAGCTTTTTGAAGTTTCAAAATCTGCTGCTGAGATGGCAAATTTGAGTTAAGGTCTAGTGAGATAAAGAAATTCTGAAAATTCAAGCAAAACAATATTTTTCATGCAATCAATTCAGTTCATTATAAACAAGTTGTCTACATTTGCTAGCTAATGCTAATTGTAAGAATTACAGTTTACCATTAGATAATTACCTTTGTGAAAATTAAATGTTTTGGCTTTTTTTTTCTCCCCCTCTCCATTATTTGGATCATGCCTTGATGGTCATTTCCAAAGGGGATGCTCACTTGCGACTTTAAAGGCATGTCGAGTTATATTGTCATTAATGATTTTTGTCTTCTGTTACACAACTTAACCATCTTGATTTATAAATAGTATTGCCATGTTTGGGCTTAAGATTTAAAATAATTTTTAATGTTTTAATACCTCAGTGCACACACCATAAGTTTCATCTGTCATATTGGTCGTGGGATAATTGTTCTGACAAGTCTGGGTTTTGAAACTTGCATTCTTACTGAACAGTTATCCAGCTCTATTTGCTACCTTTCTCTTCTAATTGATGGTTTCCCATTGAGTTTAGGGGAAATTGGAAAAGAAAAGGCTAATAAGAATTCAGCATTGCAACGCAAGATATCCTGAGCTAGGGGAATGATACTGATACATTCAAGCAAATAGTGTGGATGTAGCCTTTGAGAGTAGGAATGTCTGGAAAAGAACTGCTTTACTAATACAAAATGAAAACTTGCGAACCCTGTGCTTAACGTCTTTATAATCAGGCATTGTAGTGTAGGGAGCCATCAGACGGCACTTTCAGTAAGTATAGAGCTACATTTGCTCATGGGAAATTTTTAGCATTCCCTTCCATTTAACTTGAGCTAAGGAAGGCTATAGGAAAAGATTAATTGCCCTTAATTTAAATGAGGTAATGTCACTTCAACAGTAAATTCATTGTCTTGGTGTGATGCCAAAGCCAGAGAGAATATTTTTGTTGGATTTGTTGAATCACAGCAGTATGTACGCATTTTGAACTTATTGTCAGACTACTCAGCTGCCAATGCCACCCAATTTGTAGCAAATAATTGGTGGTGAAAATTTAGTTGGGTACTGCTTTATGCAAGTAGTTTGATTTCAGAAGTTTGGTCTCCTAACCCAACTAATAAGGGGTGTAATTACTGAATGACTGCTTAAGATCTAAAACCAGCTGCTGTTTGAGGTACTAATTAGTTGGAAGAAAAATAAAAGATGCATTTCAGCAATGAGTACTAAAGTATCTGATAGATGCCCTGATTATATAAGGGTAAAATTTTTTCATTATCTTTCTCTGCCATGTCTAAATCAGAAATAGTTTGAGTTATGGTTCAATGATCTGGCCATTGATACCTTTTTCATGAAGATAGAAGTAGAAAGCAGTAGGGCCAGGAAGTTCATTCTTCGGAGGGGTGCACAGTTGGGAGAATTTTGGCTACATGAGACTGACCTTTAAAAGTTGCTGCTCGCACTTCTCATTTTTGGTTTGGGTAGGTTCCTGGTTAGATTAGGAATTAGGCTAATCTCAGAAGGACTATTGAGCTGTAAGGTTCAGAGGAAGACTGTGTAGACAGTTTGTCTTGGGCATCGGATGCTATGTCTAAAATAGAATAGTAAAAATTAAAACATGTAATCCCTCTAGCTTTCACTCTACACCCACTCCCCATCTCCCATTGATGGCACCTCATGCCATCATGGCTCACCACATGGCTCCTTATAGTTGCCATGCCAACTTTATGAACAATCCTTGCTTATCCATCCCTTCCACCCACCACCATTGGTCCTTATAATGCTATGTTAGCTCACCAAGTATGTATTTCATATACATATAGAAAGACCTCAGGGTCCCAAGCAGAGATAACACTAAATCAAGTTCTAATTATTCAGTGAAGGCTTCACTGTGTTGTGAAACACACTCTCATTGGGGGAGAAAAGACCTATTTACTATATTTACATCTCTTCATCAATTTAAAGTCTTATGATGACAAACATTTCTTCAAGAGCAACAAATATTGAAATTCATTGTCACACATCAGAATCCTCACTACTTGTAGCTATCAAGCAAACTGAATGGAAAGAAGCCCACAGTGTTAATGGATGGTTGTGAAATCAGTTAGGCTGCAGGAATGAAACAAAGGAAGTTCTCAGGCTTACATCAACTGCCAGAGTTAAATAGCAGGTTGTCCTTTTTATCATTCCAGATTTTTTGTTTAAAGATTCAAAAATATTATTTTTAAATGTCTTGGTACGTTTGATAGGTCCCTTATGATATAGATTCTTTGACAGTTTTGACAAGTGCTTTTGACTGTTGATTTTGACAGGTCTGTTGATAGCTGACAACAAGCTTGACAGCAGTGCATTTGCATATGTTTCATGCATGCTTATTCCTAACCTTAAGAAATTCAAAGGGAAGTCGACCTCCACCAAAGGACTAGCTTTTCAGAATTGATTGGATAAAGCTATCGCAGGTCCAGATCGAAATGTATGCCTTGCCTCTCCAAAGGATTGCTCTGGCCCTCTGAACAAATCTGCAGATTTTAAGCATAGCTCGAGCCGATTTAACCTACACATTCTGGGTTTGACCCTGAAGAGCTGCCAAAATCAGATTTGAATGGGGTAACATTATTTAAATGGCTAGCTGCCTTCAAGAATCACAGCTTGCCTCCAGTCTTATCCCTGAGAAAATAGGAAGTGCAATTTTTGGGTTCAAGAGTTTGGACTTCTAGTTGCTTCCACTGTTTTCTTCTCCACAGAAAGTCCCTCTGATGTGGCAAAACTCTGGCCCAGTATTTGCACACTCCGGTGGTTATTTGATTACTGCTATTACTGACATCAAGAATTTCCCAACAGACATGAGAAATTGTTAAGACTTGAAAGCATCACAATGCTCTTCGATAACTAAATAGGATAAAAGTTTTAACAGAGCTTTAGTGATCTCTTGAATGATGGTGATAACTGCAATTGCAGCCAAGTAAATGAAGAGGGTTCAATGAATTGAATCCTATGCGTAACACATCCACTGTCCTGCCTAGCTTCCTTCAAGGTCTTTTCTGATTGGATTAAAATATGCAGCAAATGAGATTCACGGTATGTCCAAAGGAATGAAATTCCTAGCTTTGGATGGAAGATTTTGTTTAGAGGAGTGAAGGGAGAAGGAGGTGAAGAGGATGAGGTCTTGACCCAATGTGAGTAGGTGTACAAATCATCCTTGAACTTGAGATTTACTGATGTCAGGGCATGATTCATGTGATATGTGAAAGATATCATCCAAGGGAAACACACTCTAATAACGTGTTTGTTTCATCAGTTCTTTTGTCACTGTAAATAAGTAAACACAGTTATATATTCCCAGATAACAAGGCGTGGGGCTGGATGAACACAGCAGGCCAAGCGGCATCATAGGAGCAGGAAAACTTGACGTTTCGGGCCTAGACCCTTCATCAGAAATGGGGGAGGGGAAGAGGGTTCTGGAATAAATAGGGAGAGAGGGGGAGGCGGATAGAGGAGAGGATAGGTGGAGAGGAGGCAGTAATTTGAATTTAACAGGGTAAAGTGAAAAACACATGGAAACCCCTTTTATGTACAAAAACATTTGAAATGATATTTATCTGTTGCTGAAGTATTGACACCATGACCATTAAATAATATTCTAAGGAACTTTTGTAATTCTTATTGTTGATTATTTTTTAAAAATGTATACAAGTGTATGTGCTTAACAAAAGGCTATAAACCCACATCTGTATTTTTATGCTGCACAGCCGTACTCCTGGAAGTCGTCAAGCCTCTCCCACTGAAGTGGCTGAACGCCTGGGTCCTAACCAGAACACTTCAGAAGGTTTAGGCCAGTTGGCCAATGCCACAGCAAGTAAGCCACCTGGAGAAGAGTTTCATAATTCTGACACTCAGACTTTAGACACCATTGAGGCCGCAGTTAGCCTAAATCACTTGCAGTTTGACTATTCGGGCAATCAAGTATCCATGGACTCATCAGCAGCAGCTGTAGGTCTTTTTGACTACAGCTCCCAACATCAGGTTAGTCTTTATAGATGATTGATTTGGTGTTTGCATCCCCGTGAGGTTAAGCATCATGCGCAGAATTAAACACAATTGAAAAATGAATCAAAATGTTCCTGGGACCTTTACAGCAGCCTGGTAAAGACTGGTGCTACAGCTAAGCAAATAGATTTAGCTAAAGCAAAGTATCTTGCTATTTAAAGATTTTCATCAGTTCTGAATTTTAGTGCCTCTTCTCCCACCGATTGCTCTGCTTGAAAAAGAGCAAACACTAACTGGGATATAAAATTATGTCAGGCTTCCAAGAACCCTAATTGGAATCATAAACGTTATCGCCATTTGAAAATCTTTCAGCTCCATAGGTGTACTACATTCCTTGGTTTAGCCATATGGTGAGTACTTGCCTTCTTGCTATGAAATTGACAAGCAGCCTTTCCAGCCTCAAATAAATCAGAAAATGCCATTGGTCAGTATTCCAGAGTTGTGATGTTGACAGAATGCAAGATTGAGTTTTAAAAAGAAAAATTCTGTACTTTTTGTTGAGTTTTAATTATATTTTTAACTTGCAGACAGAGAAGTTATTTGAATTGAATCTTGTCTTGTAAATTAACTTTGCAGGCAATTCCTTGGCGCATTGCAACAAGTATTTTTTTGTACTGAAAACAAAAAATGCTGAAAATCACTGCGGGTCAAGCAGTAGCTATGAAATGAGAGCAGGCTAACATTTCAAGTCTAAGTAAAGTTATCTCTTAAAAAAAAGTCTTAACCAAATTGGGAGAGAGCAAGTAAAAGCGTTCATTTATTCTTTTCCTGTATCAATCATAAGCAACCTAAGAAGGATGAGACTTATAATAACCCATCCACAATGTACGTTTATCTTCCTTTTTATGCTTCAGATTATGTGCTAGGAATAGCACAAGATTATCTTGGATTTTTTTATTCCTTCCTTCAATAGTGACTTGGCACAGTTTGACCTCTCCCGTTGCCAATCATTTAATGAAATCTGGCAGAAACTACTTGCTGCTTCACCTTTCCTTGAAGGTTGACTTGGTAGTGTTTTGCATTTCCCTTTACCAATCAGTTGAGGAAAGGTGGCAGAAAAAAAATACTACTTACTTGGGTTAGCACTGTTTGCCCCCAAACTGCTTTTCCCATTTGATGCATTCCTCCTCCTTCAAGTATATATCAGGTTTTGCCTTCTAAAGTTTTGATCTCTCATCATCATTTCAGCTTTCACACTTAAGATCTTGCAGTCTAGGTAGATAAATGAAAAATGTCTTTTGAGTATTGGCAAATTTAAACGAAAAGGTATGTATCTCTGATTAAGTTTCAGCAAGAAGAACGCTTAAATTTTGATTTATGGCAGCATTTCTCAACGTAAGTAGTGTTCATATGTGTAAATAGTGTAAGGGTGTGAAAGCAAATGCATAGTGTGTGGTGGGTAGAGTAAGAAGTAGTAATATCTCTCAAAAACACTACTGATATTAAGAAAAGAGTTTGAAAAAGTGCACCGAGGGTCATACTGGTGAGATATACTGGAGTAAGCTGCATAAAATAAACTGGATGGAGTACTGTGCCAAGCGATGGCAAGTAGAAAAATAGGATTTTATTTCAAAAGCCTATACGCAAAGCTCAAACAAAAATAGAGGTTGCTGGAAATGCTCAGCTGGCCTGGCAACATATGTGAAGAGAAATCAGATTTCATGTTTTCAGTCTGGTGACCCTTCGTCAGAACTATGCAAAGGAGATCTCATTCAAAATGTTTGTGTAGCCAGACTGCCTTCAAGTTATATTATGGTTTATATTGTCGTCAATCACAGTAATTCCTAGTTCAGAAGTGAATAAAAATTAGTTATGGTTTTGTATTAGTGTAGGTGAAAGCAGTTGTGTGGATCTAGGACCAAACATTGAGTGGAATTCCTTGCATTCGGTACTTAATTTAGTTGATCAATACACGTGACATCAGCAAAGTTTTTAAATATAGACACACTTTCAAATAAATATCAAATAATTAATAATCACCGCAAGGAAGGTTGTCAAAGTAAAAGTTATTTGCTGGTTTGATATCAGGAATGGGGACCTTTATTTATGTGGGAGACAAGAGAACCAAGTGGCATTCTCCTTATAGCAGAGAACGTAAAGAAGAGATTTGACGGTAGAATCATACTTTGATGAAAATATGACTTTTTTCCCCCACTGGCAATAGTTGTAAGCAGAGGATCCAGGTTTAAGGTGATTGGTTAAAGAAATGTGATGTGAGTACATGGTTTCATGCAGCAAGTTGTTGTGATCATGGAGGGATAATGTAAACAGATTCAGCAGTAACTTTCAAAGAACATTTGGACAAACACTTGAAGGGAAACATTTACAGAAGGGTGGGGTGAGAGCCTGGGAGTGAGCTTCAGTGAATTATTTGTTAAAAGAACAGTCATCATTTAGATGTTCACCCATGTTATAATTCATAAGTCAATCCTATTAAGAGCAAAACAACTCTAGTGCTCCTGACAGTTTTGTTCTTTAATGCCATTTCAACTGCACTTCCTGGTTTGTTTCGTGATGTTGCCCAGTATGTACTCTGTCTTTCGGGATAGAACATAGCAATTTAGTTTGCAAAAAGTGGAGTAGGAAATGGCTTAGAAATTGTGGTGTTCATGGACACTTCTTAACACTTTTGGTGTGTTGCATGTTTTCTTGCTAGGCACATGCTATTTTCTGATTTGTACCTCTCTTACGTAAGCATATTCACTCTTTATCATTCTGTTGTTTGTTCCTGGGAATCTCAATTTTGGACATCATGCTACATCATCCCCATTTTAATCATTGTGTCCAGTAATTGTAGATCAAGCTCCTTCAGTTACTTGACTGTAGAAGACTTCTTTTCTAAGATTCTAGAGTAGATTTGTAGCTCGGGTTGTGTGAATATTGTGGTTGGTCGGCTCGTCGAGCTGGTTCATTGTTCCGCAGACATTTCATTACCTTGCTGGGTAACATCATCAGTGCAGCCTCCAACGAAGTGCTGTTATGTTTTCCTGCCTGTTGTTTAAGCTCAAATGTCCTTTGAGCTGGATTACCTCACTTCTGGTTTTCCTTCGCAGTGGAGTGTATATGGGGTCTAGCTCTGTGTTTATTGATGGCTTTCTTAGTGGAGTACCAGGCTTCTAGGAATTCCCGTACTTGTCTCGGAGATGTTACCCGGCAGGGTAATGAAACGCCTGCGGAACAACGAACCAGCTTGGCGAGCCAGCCAACCAACCGCAAGATTTCTTTTATTAATTCACAAGATATGACCATGACTGGTTAGGCCAGCTTTAGTCATCAATATTATTTTGACGTAAATGGAAAATACAAAACAATGGGAAACTAAGTATCAAGTACCAACTTTTACAGTTTCTGGAGGTGGTGACATAGCAGTAAAGTCACTGGACTAGTTAATTCTTAACTGCCTTCTGAGCAGTTGGAGTTGGGGAGAAATGCTGACCTGACCAGTAACACCCACATCTCATGAACAAATTTTTAAAAAATATATAGGTTGCACACAAGAATAGTTGTTGTGGCTTGCAAAAAGGCACTAAACTAACTGGGTTAGCATCACTCACAAGCAGAAAGCACCACAGCAAGCTCATCATCTCTCAAGTTAAAAGACTGTATAACGTTTCAGATCTAACCTGTTAGAATGCAATGGGTTAATACAAAACATTGCCATTCCTCTTTACAGATAAACTTGAACCTTTTTTTAGCATTTTCTCTATCTTACTGGTTTTCTGCATTTACAATATTTTTCAGTTTGTTTTCGTGATTAGTTTTATCCTTTAAAATTGCTGTTACTTGAAACATCCATGATGCAACCTTGATATAAAATTCATTTAAGGATTGTGACAAAAATACTATTTGAAGGTTTTATAAATTATGTATGTTGGCTATACTACTTCTTGATCAAGTTTACTTCACAGTAACTTTCAAGGATTGATTTAACGTAAGGTGACTTGATCTGGCAGTCGGCATTTTGGATTTGTAATTGCCAAAGCCACAGAATAAACATGTTGATTTAGGTAAGGATTGAAACAAATATTTGCAACTAATATTTGAAAATTATTTTTCCAGGAAAAGGGACCTCCTCTCTTAAAAGAAAATAAGATATTGTTACTGATTTTTTAACATATTTAAAAGGATAATTGTGCAGAGCTGTTTTCCGAAAGCATTTTTCTTTTTCTTGTGAATCCATGGGAAGAATTTTACTTGCCTGAGTTACAGTAATTTTACTTCCCAGAGGTGGGGCAAGATAATAACATGCTGGACACGTTTTCCATTAATGAATTGGTAGTCTTGTGGTTCCACACCCTGCCTGCACGGTCCATGTAAAAGTATATTTATTGCTCATTCTTCCAAAAATGCTTTAAAATGTTGTCCCTGCTGCCTCAGCTTAGGCTGTCTTTCCATTTTCCATGTTTTAATTGCCGTGTGTCAGTATCATGAGGCAAATCCTTTACCTTTCCCGAGCATGTCAGTCACATGAAAGCCACATCACATGAAGTGATGGGAGTTTCTCCACTTGGCAAAACCTCCACTTTTGACTGCACATTCAGCATATAAAATTAACTCTGCAGTTAATGCAATTAGCTCATGGGTTAATTCTGCAACTTTCACCTTGAACCATGTGAATTTGAATTATTACCTTAAAATATTTTTGAACTTTAAATTGAATTTGGCAGAAGAAGAGAGTAATTGAGCATTAAAATGTGGAAATAGAGGGATCGTCTGAAACTGATTATATTTCCTGTACAATCTAATTTTTAATGTGTTAAATTGCTGTTAAATATTAAGTTTAGCAAGGAATTTAAAACTATGGAAAAAAATAGGTAAAAATAGAAACTGGCTCTCAAAGTCTGTTTCTGAAAGTCATCCATTCTTGGATGCTTTCAAATGAATGACTGCAGTCCAACTATGATTGAGCTGTAATAAAGCTAAGATTTCTCTTTCTCACCTGTCTTGCCATCTACTGAATACTGACATATTCACTATGTTTCACCCTCGCTGAATTGTTCCTATATGCTACTTGTGACTAACTTGTACTTTTCTATTCAGCTATATTCCAGTGCTGTCTTATTAGATACTTGCACTGCAGTGTGTTTTGGATGGATAGTTTCACACTTTCCTTCCACTGTAGTTCAGTGGCATGCAATTCTTGAAGAAGGAGTAAGGGAAGATGTTGGAATATTTTGCAGTGGATCTGTACATTGTTTATAATTGTGCATTGCAGCTCTTCCAACGGCAAAATGCAGTGACAGTACAACAGCTAACTGCAGCCCAACAGCAACAGTACGCATTGGCGGCAGCCCAGCAGCCACATATAGGTAAGGAGCAAGGATAAGTTGTTTTAGTCCGTGTTTGGTCAAGTAAAGCAAAATGAAAATACTTCTCCCATAACAAAACTAGCTCTGGAGGAAAAAAAATGTTCCTTTTGATTATATGTCTTGTGATTCTAACAGTTTTATCAACTTGGGTATATAGTATGCGTATAATGTTCTTGAATGAAAACACTAATTTGCTCAAGTGCAATAGAATGCCTTTCTGTTTATTTTAGAAGCTTACTGATTTCTTTGACGTATCTTTGGAAGATTAAAAGTAGTATTTATTGATAAACTCCTCTATTTGAAAATAACTAACAATAGCAGTAACCAGGATGTCTTTGGAAGATTAAAAGTAGTGTTTGTTTACTGACAAACTGAGAGCAAAAAGCAGTAACCAGGATGAGATATTAACCTGCTTGTATATTTGCACTATAAAACCACAATTTAATTCATATATCACCCATGTAATGTATTAAACATGCCAAGTAAGTATTGGTAATAAATACTATGTTGGTTTATGCCCATAACTATTAAATGCAAGCATAATGTAGTTTGTTTGGCTAAATCATCATCATGTAAATAAAAGCATGACAGAAGCTTGTAGTAAGTAAACAAAATGGTTGTTTTGTTGCTCAAACTTTGCACTAACAATTTAGACTCTGGAATATGCAGTACAATTTCAGTATTTACAGATGACTCCAAATCAGAAGGTGTAGTTAATGCAAATGAAAAACATAGCAGCATATATGATCTGAATAAACTCGCAGAATGGCATATATTTGGCAAACTAATTTCAACGTAGTTAAGGATGAAGTGGTACATTTGAGTAGAACAAATAATGAAGCTGCATATCATTTGGATAATTAGAACAAGATGGAGGAACAAAGAGATCCAGAGGAAAAGTTGAGATAGAGGTTATCAAGGCTACCTTAACAAAAAGTAAAGCAATGATGTTAATTTCTGAATGAATAGAAATGAAAAGCAGAGGAGTGAAAGGTAACTTGTATAAAACTTTTGGTTACACTGCACTAATATTGAGACCATCTGTCCAGTTGCCTATCCAGTTCTGTCTCTTCGCTCATCAGTCCCCTGATCCCCTGCAGTTGCTCTGAACTTTCTTCTTTTTCTAGATTTTATCTTCCATCATGCCTTCCAAGCTGATCTTGTCCATGGAATTTACTTGTTGCTTCCTTGAACTCGTTCACACTGAGACAGGTAGCAGAGTTGCATCTAAATGGAAGCTAAGTTAGCACATGAGAAAGGAATAAAAGTTTGCTTTGATAGGGTTATATGAAAAATGGAAAAAGGCTTTTATGAAACATAAATGTCAGCATGGGCCATTTAGGCTAAATACCCTGGTTATGTATTGTGGACCGTTCATGAAAATCAGAGGAAACAAGCAGTTTGAGAGCTGTGGATAAAAGCTGACCACCATGCAACATCTTCAGTACTAATTGTTTCCTTGTTTGGAATAAAATGTCACTATGGCAAAACAGTTATATTAAGGCTATGCAATGTCTTTGCTTATTTGCGCAACCTCCACACAACAAATATTGATTTTGCTGTGGGTCTGAGATAGTTGAAAGGGAGTGGGGCAAAATGGTGGTTGCTCTTTCAAGGTGATTTTGTCTGAATTGTTAAATAGTCCATTGTGAAGATTCTGCTGCAGATGTTTCTTCTCTTGTCCTTTTTCCCAATCTTCTCACCCTCATCAACAGCATTTCTGTTCCATCCCACACAAAGAAAAGCAGTGTTTATACTTGTTTTTATAAAGTAATTACTTTTGTTTTCCTGGTGAGACCATTGGCTCAAACAGAAGATACTATCGAACTTCATTTGATTTCTCTTTGATTTAGTAAGTCATTAGTGCCTGTTAAAGTTCTATTTGTTTTCACCAATCCAATATTATTGTTTTTCCAGGAGTCATGCTGCAATTCACCCACACCACTCTGTTATGATGCCTGATGATTTCAAATTGAATTCCATTTATTGAGGTCCTTTTTTACCCATAACTCTACATAAATATTGTCACTGTAAACCTGTTGTCTGGAGATTGGAAAGCTCAGTAGACTTTCTCACTCCATTTTCTTCCTTTCTAATTTCTGCTATACATGCTGTCTCTTGTTAAACATATTCAAATTTGAAATAAAGCCCAAAGAATATGGTGCTGTGTCATTTTTAAGATCAAAATTTTTCATAATTCTGGCAATTGGAGAATATTGAATGCAGACTTTAAATTGCTTTTCAAAATTATGTTTATTTTTTGAGGGGTGAAGATGTTCAGAGGACAGGGAAAATAAACAAATTATGTTCATGAATGTTAATTTATAGATACTTTGCAGCAGAAAGAAATATTAATACTTCTTATCTTAAACAGCAGGTGTGTTTTCTGCAGGCCTTGCTCCAGCTGCCTTTATGCCAAACCCATACATTATCAGTACAGCTCCACCAGGCACAGATCCGTACACTGCAGCAGGACTGGCTGCAGCAGCTACTTTAGCAGGTAATCAACAAGATGCTGTATATTTTAAAAAGTGTAAAAGAAAAGCTGCACATACCTACTAGATAAGGGTTTGACTTTAAAGCGTAGAGACCAGAAGACATTGGATTCAATTCATTATCTCTTTTCATTTACTTGATCTGAGCCGCAACAGTGCATTAGACAAAAAGTTAGAATTGATCTCAGTAGCCTAGGCTAAGGTGAGAAGAATAATGAACGATTTTCTAATCGTTGTTCAGAGAGGAAAAGAGCGAATGAAGATCAGCAGAGCCTGCTTGATACAGGGAGGGAGCAGAGGGATAATGGCAAGTTTTAAAGAGCCACCGCGTCGTGTGTGTGTGGTAGGCAATAGTACTGACACATGCTCTTAAATACAGAGTGCACCTCCGAGACTCAGAACTTTTATAAAAATCAGCAATATCGATTGCACCACCTGACCCCATGTTATAAAATAGGTTTTAAAACTTTGACTTTTGTGATACTTTGACAGCTTCATTTAATGTTTGTATAGGCTCAGAAGTGCTAATTAGCATGCATCCAGAGCCATATCCTTTTACCATCAATATGAGGATGGTCTTTCACACTTAACATTTCATCTGGCTCCTTTTTGAATGCTTGCAGCAAATTATTGCTCTCTCCACGAGCCAACAACTTCTTTCAAAGGTTCACAACTCTCCCTAAGGAAAGTCTAACACAAGAGCTAGGTCAGTCTGCTAACACACTGTTAGTCTTAGCCCTGTTAATCACTAACCTGTTTTGTTAAAATAGCGTTATAGGCTCAATACAATTTGATGTTTAAAACACTCAGTCTCTTTTTGAAATCTCTGCTCCTCCAGATTACTTTAAAGAAACATACATTCTCACAATTGAGCAACTTTATATTAGTGTTAATCTGATGGCCCTTCTCTCAACTTTTTCCAAGGCCTCCATATCATTCACCACATGATAGGATCAAGCGTATGACATTGTGTTCTGATTTGATTTGATTTATTGTCCCATGTACTTTGTTTACAAGCAGTACAGACAGATC
This sequence comes from Ginglymostoma cirratum, assembly GCA_024137785.1. Classification (NCBI taxonomy): domain Eukaryota; kingdom Metazoa; phylum Chordata; class Chondrichthyes; order Orectolobiformes; family Ginglymostomatidae; genus Ginglymostoma; species Ginglymostoma cirratum. Next base: position 39,583,921 of record JAHRHZ010000112.1, read on the forward strand.
GTAGTAAACAAGGACATACAGATCATAGGATGAAAAGAAACTTGGACAGAAGCATACAGGTTACATCACACAGAGCTTGCGTTAGGCAAGATCAGCATTATTTGAAGTTAGAGAGTCTATTCATCAGTCTAATTAACTGAAGGGAAGAGCTGTTCTTGAACCTGCTGGTGCAGGTTCGCCTTTCTGTATCTTCTGCTTGACGGAAGAGGTTGTAGGAGGGCATTGCCGGGTGGGATGGCTGTTTGATGCTGTAAGCAGCCTTACCACGGCACCGAGACATGTAAATGGAGTCCCTGGATGGAAGGTTGGCTTCCATGATGGTCTGGGCTGTGCACACCACCTTCAGTAGTTTCTTACAGTCCTGGGCAGGGCAGTTGTCATACCAGGCCATTTCGTACCTGGACAGTATGGTTTCATGGTACACCTGTAAAGGTTGGTGAATGCCCTTATGGATGTACCAGATTTCCTGAGCCTGAGCCATCTGGGAAAGAAGAGGCATTGTTGTGCCTTCTTGACCATCCCATCTATGTGAGAAGTCCAGGACAGGTTGTTTATCATCACTCCAAGGAACTTGATATTCCCATCCCCCTCAACCTCCGCTCCATTGATGTCGATGGGGGTGTGCATTCTCGTCCTTTCTTTCTGAAGTCGATGATCAGTTCTTTAGTTTTGCCACTGTTGAGAGAGATTGTTATCATTGCACCATGTCACCAAGCCCTCTATCCCCTTTCTGTATTCTGCCTAGTCATTGTTTGACATCTGTCCTACTACAGTGGTGTCGTCAGTGAATTTGTAGATGGCATTCATTCGGAATTTGGCAACAGTCATTGGGTGTACAGGGAGTATAGTAGGGGGCGGAGAACACATCGTTGGGGGCTCCAGTGTTGAGTATTATCGTGGAGGATGTGCAGTTGTCTATCTTCACTGATTGCAGTCTGTGGGTCAGGAAGCTGAGCACCCAGTTGCAGAGGGCGAAGCCGAAACCTAGGTCTGAGTTTTGAGATCAGTTTGGTGGGGATAATGGTCTTGAAGGCGGAGCTGTAGTCAATGAGCAGGAGTCTGACGTAGGTGTCCTTGTCTCAATGCTCCAGGGATGAGTGCAGGGCTAGGGAAATGGCATCCACTGTGGACCTGTTCTGGATGAAGTCTGACAAAAGCCTTGCCCAGAAAGGTAGAATAATACTTGTTATTTTGAAGTTAAATGTCCTGGCAATACCTTATAATTTACTTTTTAACCAATCTAATACTGCTGCTGCAATGTTCATGGATTTTTAATGCCTGATACGCTATAGGATCTGGGTCTTTCTCCCATTTTGAAACCTTCTTCGACAAATTTTCATTGTTTACAAATATGTGACATTGTCCTCGGCTTAAAAAACACTTGCATTTATAAATCTTCCACAATTTTTAGGAGTCCCAGATCAATTTGCAGTGAGTTATGTACTTTGGAAGTGTAGATACTGTTGCAGTAAGGGAAACAGGATGGCCAATTTGTGCTTATCAAGGCCTTTCACACAGTCATGGGATAAATAACACTGGAAGCACTTACCCACCCTTGGACGAGTAGTATTTTGTAGTCTTTCAGAGAGTAGGCTGAAATTTGGTTTAAAGAACATACCTTTAGCTGTGCAATTCTGTATAAGCACGATTGTGTTCAAATCTTTAGATCAGGACTTAAATCCATAACCTTCTAGTTTTAAGACATAAATGAATAAAAGGTACCTTAATCTGTATTAAAAATTACATCTGTCAGATGCAGATCTAGCTGTATTCTGTTTTTCTCCATTAATATCTACTTCTCAAATTTTGAAATCTTGTTTTGTTGCTTTTTACTGTAGGCAGGGAAACACAGCCCAACATTTCAAAAGATGTGTAACTGACCAATTTTTGAGTGTGATTCAAGTAATAATGGGAAATATAAGGATATGCTGAGGTAGATAACAGAGACAGCAAGGTCAGTGCTTATGTTGTAGCAACTGCCGGTTCAGAGAAATGGCAAGGATCAGTGGCAGAATATTGAAAGGAGGAGATTGAAGGTTGAGTGTTTCAGGAAAAAGTGGTTGCAGCAAGCAACTTGGAGAAACAGTGGCTATGGCAGAGGCTGTTGAAGGGGATGGTGTAGAGTAGTTGCCATATCAAGAAAGGAAAATTCTTCTCTGTCCTGGTTGGTAAGTACAGGGGGTAAAAACGCCCCTTGTATTTTAAAACCATAGGGAAGACATGCATAGGGTACATGAAATGATAGGTGGAACTGTGTGTCTAACTCCACTTGGTTATCTAATGGCCAAAGACAGTGACTATTGAAAATGTTGAAACCTGTCAAAGTATTTCACATAATTATTTTTAGAAGTTTAATGACTCGTGCAGAAATGTATGGTATCTGTAGGTTCTTGGATCACATTGGAGCTAGATCTGTTCCTCATCTGAACTTCAGCCAGAGTTTTTTGCATAGTGATCAGGAGTGGCAAATCAAAAATTATTTTCTCTCCTTCACACAGGACACTGAAGATCTGCGCTACCTTATCTGAAGTTTGTTAAGCGATCAGATCTGGATTTCTATGGTACCGTTACTTAATGGACAAGTTCATCAAGTTTAGTTAGGAGGCTTCCATTGGCATATATAAAGAACGTAATTCTAGTAAAGCTATTAAGCCAAGCAAAGATCAGTGACTGTTGCTGATTCACCACTGTATGCTTTTGTGATAGGCCCTACAGTTGTCCCACCTCAGTATTATGGAGTTCCATGGAGCGTGTATCCAGCCAATCTGTTCCAACAGCAAACAGCTGCACCATCTGCAAATAATACTGCCAACCAGCAAGCTGCAACACAGGCACAGCAAGGGCAACAACAAGTATGTAATTCTAATTATTATTTCATGCTAGTTTGTCCTTCAGTTAATATAATGACTTTAAAAAGACCTGTACAAACATTGTATTGAATTTTCCATGCTGCTGTCAAGTTTACTTTGATTTTGGGTGACTTGTTTATTGTTAATTTTTGGGTGTTGGCCATGTATCGGGCAGTATTTTCTCTCATGTCCTGCTGTAATATTTGTATAAAATAAAGGTGAGGAACCGGTTATCTGTAGGCTTGGTTAACTGATGTGTATCACAATGTGGTAAACCTTTTCTTGTTCCTTGCTGTTAGGTGCTGCGTGGCGGAAGTCAGCGTCCACTAACGCCAAGTCAGAGTCAGCAAAGCCAACAAGCTGATTCACTGGCAGCAGCTGCTGCTGGCAATCCAGCACTAGCTTTCAGCCAAGGTCTCGCTACAGGAATGCCAGGTACATAAATTTAGGTTGTTTACTTTTCAACAGTCCAGCCATTTGATACATTGTAATATTTTTCTTCCACTCCTCTATTATGCAGTAACCCACTCAGGAGTATAATTTCTTGGACCCTGAGAGATCTCCACTGGTTAATGATTAATGTTTGAAAGCTACTTAGCTGTGGAAGGCATTGCGGTTGTCCTCCTTTGAAATTTACACCCTCTACTTAAAAAATAGGATCAAGAATTAGACGCTTCAAATACCTTGACTTTTTCAGTGTGTCCTTGCAGCCTCATCATGGCTCTGGTTGAGATTGGCCAGACCAAGAGAATTGGCCTTTGCTGGCTTACTTGGCTCAAGAGTATGATAGTTTTCTATCTGAACATGAAGCAAACCCAGAAAAGGCTGTTCAGCCCATCAAGCTTCGTCTTTCACATTGTGTGGGTAATCTAATCATTTCATGAACTCTTATTAGTGGAAACATATTCTCAACATTTTTCTTGTCAAATCCCTGCAGAATATCGTATGTTTCAATAGGACCACCCCCATTTTTCTAAACTCTTAATAAATGGAAGCCTAACCAGTTGAACCATTCTTAATAAGTCAAACACTGCATCCCAGGAATCAACCTAGTGAATCTCTTTTGAACTGCCACCAATGGTGGCATGTCCTTTTTGGGGACCAAAGCTGTACACCATAGTCCAGCTGGGCCTCACTAACCCACTATATGGTTATAACAAGTCTTCCCAATTTTAAAACTCTAGCCCCCTAGCAGTGAAGGCCAAAATTCCATTTGTCTTTGTTATTTGCCACACCTGCCTACAAACGTTTTGTGTTTCATGCACAAAAAAACCCAGATCCTTAATTCTGTGCTGCACTTCTTTTTTTTGGAGTCTGTCCACTTAAATAATAGTGTATCTTTTGATTCTTCCTGCCAAAGTGCACCATCTTTCACTTTCCTATGTTAGATTCCAGTTGTTGAGTTTTTGCCCATTCACTCCATCTCTGTTCCCTTGCAGATTCCTTATATCCTCATCACAACATGCCCTCCAACCTATTTTTGTATCCTCAGCATAGTTGGATACATTACAATGTGCTCCGACTCCAAATCATTAATTTAGATGGTAAATAATTGAGGCCATAGGACTGATTCTGTTGCACTCCACTAGTTATGTCTTTCCACCCTGAAAAAGACCAGTTAATTCTGACTTTATCTTCTGTGTTAACCATTCCTTGATCCATGCTAATACCTTACCCCTAATATCACCCAGTTTGCTCGATCTCTATTCATAAGACGATTCCACTGTCCAAAGAACAAATCCGGTGAACCTTTGTTGCTCCAACTGTATGGCAATAATATCTTCCTTGAGATAAGGAGACCAAAACTGTACACACTCAAAAATGTAAGCAAGACTTCACTATTCCTGTACTCAAATCCTTTTTCAGTAAAGGCTAATATTCCAATAGTTTGTGGTACCTGCATTTTAGCCTGCAGTGACTAATCGACAGAGAAACCTAGGTCCCTTTGCACATCCACACTTCCAACTTCTTACCATTTACGGAATACAACACTTGTCCATTTCTCCTATCAGTATGGATAACCTCACATTTTTACACATTATATTCCATCTCCCATATTCTTGGCCATTCATTAAGCGTGTTCAAATCTTCCTAAAGCCGCTTTCCATCTTCCTGACAGCATACGTTTCCATTTAACTTCGCATCGTTCGCAAATTTGGGAATCTTCCATTTGGTTCCTGACCTCCACGGTATTGGCCTATATTATGACTAGTTGGACCCAAGTACTGATCCTTGTGCTACCTCATTAGTCTTAGCCAGCCACATAAGAATGACCCACTTATTCAATGTATTATTATGTTTTCTGTCTCATGGCAAATCATTCATCCATGGCCATACATTACCATCTATCCCATGTGCTTTAATCATTCTAACTGGCCTCGTGCTGGAGTCTTTGTCAAAAGCATTCTAAAAATCTACGTATACACTCCTTTATCAAGTTTGTTAGTAACATCCGAAAAACAAATACGTAAATCATGATTTCCCATTTGCAAATCCATGCTGACTATGCCCAATCATATTATTAACCAAGTGTCTATTTCTCCCATCCTTTATAGTGCATTCTGGTATTTTCCCTACTACTGACGTAAGGCTATCAAGTCCATGATTCCTTGTTTCTCTCTATTGCTACCTTCTTAAATAATGGGGTGACAGTAGCTACCTTCCAAAATTCTGTCAAATATGGAGCAATTCCTGTGGATTGGAAGATGATCACCAATGCCCTGACCATCTCTATATGCACTTTCTTCGACATTCTGGGATAGAGACCACCAAGTTCTGGGAATTTATCAAGTTTCAGCCCTGTTAATTTCTCCACTACAATCTGCTGATTTCTTTCAACTCATTATTCCTCTTCTGTACATTTGCTAATTTACTCTCAATCAATTTTCTCCTACTTTGTTAGTTTTTATGCCCATTTACTGCTGGTTTCTTTTTGTAAAAAAAGGTTCTCAATCCTTTAGTTTACTGCTGCCTTAATTTTTGATTAGATATGCTGCTTATATATTTCAATCAGATCCCCTCTCATTCTTCTAAGCTGTTATGAATGCAGGCCCAGTCAAACAAATTATTCCTCATTGAACAGTTTTGCCGTTCCCCGTATCAGCCTGGTGAACCTCCAGTCTTTCTTAACGAGGGAGACCAAATCAGCAGGCAGTACTCCAGTTCTCACCAAGGCCTTGTAACTCTCAACTGTCTCCTTCAAACTGTTTTTGGAATTCTACTGTGTTGTGATCACTACCTTTTAGAGATTGCTTATTAATCTTAAAAACTGAAAGAACCGCTGATGCTGAAAATCAGAAACAGGATAAAATTTCTGGAAAATCTCAGCAGGTCTGGCATCTGTGGAGAGGAATCAGAGTTAACGTTTTGGGTTCAGTTACCCTTCCTCAGAACTAATGATAGCTAGGAAAGAGTTTTTTTTAAAGGCAGAAGGTAGGCTGCAGGGAGGGGTAAGGAGTAAATGGTAGGTGGAGATAGAGCCCAACGAGAGAGAAGAAAAGTTGGACACACAAAGGAGTGGATAACGATCAGCCTAAGAGCAAGAATAGTTACTAATGAGGATTGTTTAGTAGAATTAGGTTTATTGTGGCTAACAGTGGGTGTGTGTAATAGTAGACCATGTGATAACAAGGCCTAAAATGTGGGGATTGGGGTAAGAAAATGGAAGAAGGTGCCTCCAGCCCTAAAACTGTTGAACTCAATAGAGTCCAGAAGGCTGTAGAGCTCCCAAGCAGAAAATGAGGTGCTGTCCAGTTGTACCATCACTGCCTACAATCAGCTCTGAGGTAGGGTCACTGGACTAGAAATGTTAATTCTATGATTTCTGTCAATAGATGCAGCCAGACATGTTGTGGTTTTCTGTTTTTATTGCTTATTAATCTTAGTTCATTATATAATGCAAGATCTAAAATAGCCTGTTACTGTGTGGATTCTGTACTGTACCGTTCTAAGAAATAATTCCTCTACAAATTAACCTTCATGTAACCTTTGCCTGTCTGATTTGACCAAAATGCAGATTAAAGTCACCCTTGTAGAGCCCTTTTTATATGCCTCTATTATTTCCTGATTTCCAAGTTGCCCTACAATGAGTCAATGCTTTGGAGGCCTACAGACTACTCCCACCCATGACTCACTTCTCTTGCTATTCCTTATTTCCACCCAAACTAATTTTTCATCATGATCTATTGCACCTGTATCATGACTTGCCAGCGCACTGATATCTCCTCTTATTAGCAATGCTCCCCATTTTCTGCAGTGTTGAATACCTTTGACTATTGAGTTTTCAGTCTTCGTCACCTGGCAACTTGTCTCTCTAATAGCTATGAAGTCATATTCATTTATTTCTATCTGTGCCATCAGTTCCTTTATCTTGTTACAAATGCTGACAGCATCAAGAAAAAGTGCCTTAAGCATTTGCAGTTATTACTTTGTCCAGTTCTAGTTTCTGCTGTACTCTTTTGCTCATAGTTTCTACCCTTTCCTGTCACACTTTGAATAGTAGTTGCCTTTTCACTACCCTGTAGCTCTGCTGTCCCATTTCTGTTTGAAATTTTTAACTTCAATTGAAGCCTACACACCCCACGCATTATTTTGAAGCCCTTTCTACAATGCTAGATATGCATTTTCCCAGGACCCTAATAATAGGACCATTGATGATAAAAACATGAACGTAATAGCATGTTTTTAGAAATTGTATTTTATGCTCCTAGTAGCACATTGTAATTTTTATTTCCTGTGATTCTCTAATTTGATACTTGTACTATTTAAATTTTCATTTAGTTATTCCTCAGCAGTTTAAAATCTTTTATCGAACTAGTTCAGCCCTGAGAATCCCTTCCAGATCAAAGCCTTCCAATTTACATGGTTTTGTTTTGCCTGACCTCCATATGACTTGTCAAACGGTCACATTAAGCATAAAAGGAGGCCGTTCAACACATTGTCTATTCTGACTCTTTGCAAGAACAATTGCCCAGCTCCCCTATCCCTTTCCCTGTGGTCTTGCAGTATTTTTATTTAAGCTGCATTTCTATTCCCTTTGTGCAAGTTACAGTTCAATCTGTTTCCATAACCACCTCAGCATTCCAATTCCGAACTCTTTGCTGTATGAAAAAAAAGTTTTCCTTCTACCCTGCTTCATTTTTTTGAACTATTCTCAAGTCTTTCCCAGACCCTTACTAAGCCCTTTTCAATTAAATGGATGCTGTTAATAAAAATATTTAATTACTCAGTTTTGTAGGTACAGGGCATCAATCAGACAAGGAAAAGCCTACATCTGCCTACAGTCAGACAGGGAAAGACTACATCGTTATCACGTTGAGTCAGCACTGAGACATGCACTCTACTGAGTGACCCCTGCACTTGCCTTACTCTGTGTTCTTTTTACTTGAAAGGGATGGGTTAGTTCTGCATAATATCATTCTACAAATTAACCTCCGTTTACCTCTTTTGTTAGGTTATCAAGTCTTAGCCCCAGCTGCCTACTATGATCAAACTGGTGCCTTAGTGGTGGGCCCTGGAGCAAGGACTGGATTGGGGACACCAGTTAGGCTGGTGGCATCAACACCTGTTATCATCAGCTCTGCAGCAGCACAAGCTGGTAAGTTCCAACACAGACATTGAGCACTGTTCATTCATTGTTTGAAAATGGAACTTTCATTTCCATCAGATAAAATCCCACTGGATGGCTTTTAATAAGGTCCCACAACGAGATCAGCATGTAAAATTAAAATGCATGGGATTGAGGATAGCGTACTGACATAGAGAACTGAAACAGAATTTGCTGGAAAAACTCAGCAGATCTGGCAGCAGTGTCGGGGAGAACAGAGTTAATGTTTTGATCCAGAGATTTTTCATCAGAGCTACTCAAAATGTTAACTCTGTTTTCTCCCCACAGATGCCTCAGTGTGATTTGGGCAAGTTGAGTCAGTGGGCAAATGCCCGGTAGATAGAGTATAATGTGGATTAATGTGAGATTATTCACTTTCGTAGCAAAAACAGGAGGGCAGATTGTTATCTGAATGGTGATAGATTGGGAAAAGGGGAGGTGCAATGAGACCTGGAGATCATTGTACACCAGTCACTGAATGTAAGCATGACGGTGTAGCAGGTGGTGAAGAAGGCAAATTGTATGTTGGCCTTTGTAGCGAGAAAATTTGAGTACAGGGCAGGAATATTTTGCCACAGTTGTACAGGGCCTTGGTGAGACCACACTTGGAGTATTGTGTGCAGTTTTGATCTATTCTGGCTATGGAAGGAGTGCAACAAAAGTTTATCAATTTGATTCCTGAGGTGGTAGGACTGATGTATGAAGAGACACTGGATCAGTTAAGACTATGTTCATTGGAATTTAGAAGAATGAGGGGAGGGATGTCAGATACTTGTAAAATTCTAACAGGGCTGGACAGGGTACACACAGGAAGGTTGTCCCAATGACCGGGAGAGTCCAGAACCAGGGATCACAGTCTAAGGTAGGCCACTTAAGATCGCGATGACGATAAACTCTTCACCCATAGAGTGGTGGGCCTGTGGAATTCCCTGCCACAAAAAGTAGTTGAAGCCTTAACATTGAATGTATTCAAGAAGGAGTTGGATATACTTCTTGCGGCCGAAGGAATCAAAGAGAATGGCAAGAAAGTGGGAACAGGGTACTGAGTTGCATTATCATGAGGGCGGCACAGCAGCTCAGTGGTTAGTACTGCTGCCTCACAGTGCCAGGGACCTGAGTTCAAGTCCACCCTCAGTCAACTGTTTCTGTGGAGTTTGCACATTTTCTCTGTGTCTCTGTGGATTTCCTCTGGGTGCTGCAGCTTCCTCCCTCAGTCCAAAGATGTGCAAGTTAGGTGGACTGGCCATGGTAAATTGCCTATGGTGTTCAGGGATGTGTAAGATAGGTGCGTTAGCCATGGGAAAGAATAGGGGCTTGGATCTAGGTGGGATGCCCTTCAAAGAGTTGGTGTGGGCCAGTTGGGCCAAATAGCCTATTTCCATACTGTAGGGATTCTCTTCTGTCAGCCATGTTCATACTAACATGGGGAACAGGCTCGAAGGGCTGACTGATCAACTCCTGCTCCTACTTTTTAAGTAAGAGAATCACCTAAGGGCACAATCCAGCAAAATTCCTGCAACTTTTGATATAAAATGTGGTTTTCAGTGCTCCATATTAATAGTGAGCATTTTCAGGAATTCCCCATAACATTTATTGGTTGCTGTAAGTACACAGAATTAACCATCATTACTAATAAATCCATTTAACCTTTGTCTTCTCCCAGCAGCTTGGTGCTAGTTTTAACTGACAGCAGCCAGAATATTTAAGTCTCCAAATGCTGCATCGAGTTTCCATTGACAGGACCTTTATTATGATCTGTAGCAGTTGCTGTGGCTTTCTCTGACCTGGTAGCCGAATTTTATTACACTGGTGTAAAAACAATCAAGTCGACAATCGACAGCACTTGATTTCTTGTGAGGGAAGGCTGAAGTATCACTCCTTGGGACACAGAAAATTATTCTTTTAACAAGACGCTGAATATAAATAATGTGACCTAAATCATGCTGAACTTGAAGTGGCAACTGTGTAGGACTCCATTTTCAGTATCGATGATAGAACCTACAGAACCACTAGTGTTGCATGCTAAATGAGGATACCCTTTTGCCCTTTTATACTGTATTTGATGCCAGTAATGACCCCAAACACCTTACGGCCAGTGAAGTACTTGCAGATTATAGTCACTGTCATAATGTGGGAAGCATGGCAACCAAGCTATGCACAGCACAAGTTCACAAATGCTCACGTGATATTAACTAAGATGTGGAGGTGCTGGTGTTGGACTGAGGTGGACAAAGTCAGAAGTCGCACATACCAGATTATAGTCCAAAAGGTTTATTTGAAATTTCAAGCTTTTGGAGCGTAGCTCCTTCTTCAGGTGCATTGAGATAGAAGGCCGCAGACATGGAATTTGTAGGCAGGAGGGATATTAACTAACTAATATCTTCTTTTGATGTTGTTTGGAAGATGAGTATTGGCCAAGACATTGGGGAAAGTTTGAAATTTTGCCAGGGAATCTTTAATGTCTGCCCTTGTAGACAGTTGATGTCTCATGTGACTGATTGCACCTACAACAGTGTACCACTGGAGTGTCAGCCTAGATTTTGTATTAATGTCCTGGATGAACAACATTTTGATTCAGTCAAGAGTGCTAGCAATTGAGTTACTGCTGAGATCATTAGGGCAGTTGAAGAACTATCATTGAGGTACGAGAAATTTGTAAGCGATTTCCATCACATTTGATACATTAATATGCTGCAGCCTCATTGGCGGTGTCCTCCTGGATCTAGCCACAGCCCATCCTCATAGATGCCACTATTAACTAACTTGTTACCTGCCAGAATATTTTCAGATTCTCAGTAATTGCCTTCTGTGTATATACTGCAATGATTAGCCTGTTTCATAAAATTGTTTTGACTTGTAGACTTTTGGCTTTCCAGGATCTTTCACGCAGTGCTTATCTAACTAAATTTATTGTTATCTGAGGCTGGATAGATGGATCAAATTTATTTCTGCTGGTGTTTGGAAAGTTTTCCTTATGCTTTAAAGTTATTTTTACTTATCTCACAAGATAGAACACCTCCATCTGAGCAGTTAGCAATGAGGGAATGTCGAGGCCTCTTGGTTGATAAGTAGCAATATCTGAAAATATGAGATTTTAACTTTAAAAGTAAATGGAAGGTGCTGTCTGTGGTATATGATGTTAAATTTTCAATTAGTGCTGCAGTGAAAAAAAAATCAAATTTTTAAGAGTAGTAGTTTCTTACTGCTTGTCCGATGTTTACATTTTTGATGGCACAAAATGCAGATTCAACTTAATCTTTCTGATACAGTACAGAGGTCAAAATAGCACATATTTAAAATACCCTGATTAATAAGCATTTGTGCCAATGTTAATTCATCTTATTTTTTATATGAGAGCAGTGATTCCTTGCAAGTCAGAATCTGTAGCATTACTAGCAGTTGTTACTTTAATTATTTATTTTGATTATATATTCACAAAGCCTCAGATTTGAAATACAGATTGTATGTTTTCCCACACCTTGTAAAATCAGCAATGGTCTGGAGCGATTGAACCACAAAACACATTATTGTTATATAATTGACTTATGGAAGATAACATCTTCAGTAGTTTTACATATTGAATGCCAACAACTGTTAACAATGAGGAATGATCAGCCATGTTTGAGTGGTATAAAAACAGAATGATTTTAACTAAGCAATCCTAAAACATAGATTCCTAAGCAGTATGAATCCAGTCCCCTTGCTTATTTGCAATCATTGAACATTTTCTAATGTTGAAATTATTTTTTCACTGATGTATTAAGAAAAATGTCAAACAAATGTCTTTTACCACTTCCTCATTACCTGCATACTGACAGGAATAAACCCAGGGTTACTATCAACACAAGTCCTTTGACAGTATGGTGTTACCATCAATCACTTCCAAGGCACTTACAACTCTTCCTTAAATAAGGAGGTCAAAACTGCACACCATATTCAAGATGTGGTCTCACCAATGCCTCGTGTAATGAAAGCATAACATCCTTACTTTTATGTTCAGTCAATCTCCTAATAAACTGTAGCATCCCATTTACTTTCTTGTGTTGTACCTGCATACTAAGTTCTTGTGACTTAAGCAACAGAATGCCTGAATCTCTCTACACTTCATAATTCTGCAGTCACTTATTTATTTTTCTTACCAATGTAAACAACTTCACATTTTCCCACATTAAACTCTGTGTGCCAGATTTTTGCCCAGTCACTTAAAATATCTATATCCACGTGCACATTCCTTAAATCTTCTGTGCAGTTTGCTTTCCTATCTATCTTACTGTCATCTGTGAATTCAGCAATCATGCCTTCACTCCTTCATACAAATCATTAATGTAAACTATAAAATGTTGAGGCCCCAGCAGTACTCCATTTGTTTCATCCTGCCAGTCAAACGCTGACTTATGCATACTCTCCTTTCTGTCAGCCAGCCAGTTTCCTATTGATGCTAATGTGTTATCCGTTGCATCATGTTTTGGAGGCTCCCCTTCATCAATAGCAGCTGTGATGCCTTCAGTAAATTGGTTAAACATTACTTCTGTTTTTCAAAACCGAGCTGTCTCTTGCCTTTCTCACTGCACAGCTATAATCTCTTTAATGGTCAAAACTGACACCTTCCCCACAGCAAACACCACGTTAACTGACCTATAGTTGCCTGCTTTCTGCCTCATTCCCTTTTGTTGAACAGAAGGGTTATTTTTGCCACTTCCTAACCTGATGAAACCTTTTCTAAACATAAACTATTTTGAAAAATTAACTCTCACATCCACTGCATCATTAAGAACTTATTTCAAGAAGTAGAGAGGGTGTTCCCACTGGCAGGTGAAGCTAGGACAAGGGGGCATAGCCTCAAGATTAGAGAGAGCATATTTAGGACTGAATTGAGGAGGAACTTCTTCACCCAGAGGGTTGTTAATCTATGGAATTCCTTGCCCAGTGAAGTAGTTGAAGCTACTTCAGTAAATGTTTTTAAAGCTAAGGTAGATATTTTTTTGAACAATAAAAGAATTAAGGGATACGGTGAGAGCGCGGGTAAGTGGATCTGAGTCCACTAAAAGATCAGCCATGATCTCATTGAATGGCGGAGCAGGCTCGAAGGGCTGGACGGCCTACTCCTGCTCCTAGTTCTAATGTTCTTAAGACCCAAGGATGAAATCTATAAGGATCCATGGCTTGTCAGCCCACAGCTCCATAGATTGCTTGCTACGACTTCATTTGTGATTGTAATTTCACTATGTACCTCTCTTACTTCCAACTCCTGATTTAAAGCCGTTGCTGTTCTGTGTTCATGAGAGTGAAAATTTTAGCAAAATAATTGTTCATTTCATCCACCATTTCCTTATTATCTACTAGTAACCCCATTTTCACTCTCCAGATAACCAACTCTTGTTTCACTGGCTTTCTTTTTAAATACCTGTAGAAACTCTTGCTCTCATTTCATTCTGCTATAGGACCATGAGATATAGGAGCAAAATTAAGCTATTTGACCCATTGAGTCTGCTTCACCATTCAGTCATGGCTAATATATTTCTCAACCCCATTCTCTTGCCTTCGCACAACATTTGATCCCATTACTAATCAAGGACCTATCTATCTTTGTAAAAACTGGAAGAACTGTGGATGCTGTAAGTCAGGACCTATCTATCTTTGTTTTAAATGGACTCAATGACTTGGCGTCTGCAGCCCTCTGCGTTAATGATGTTCATAGAATTGCCATGTTCTGACTGAAGAAATTCCTCCTTATTTCAGTTCTAAAGGGTTGTCCCTTCACCTGGGTCCGAGTCTGTTCTGCTAGTGGAAACATCATCTCCACATCCGCTTTATCCAGACCCCTCAGTATCCTGTAAGTTTCAATCACATCACCCCTCATCCTTCTGAATTCCATTGAGTACAGACCCAGAGTCCTGAACCGCTTCTTGGAAGACAAGCCCTTCATCCCCAGGATCATTCTCGTAATCTGCTTGTGGTCCCCCTCCAATGCCAGGACATCTTTCCTTAGGTACAGGGCCCAAAACTGCTCTCAATATTCCAAATGTGGTCTAATCAGTGCCTTATAGAGCCTCAGCAGTATATCTCTGCTGTTGTTTTCTAGCCCTTTTGAAATGAACACCAACATTGTATTTGCCTTCTTGACTGCCAAATGAACCTGCATGTTAACTTTAAGTGAATCCCGAATTATGACTCCTAACTAGGACTGCCACTTCTGATTAGCCTTTTTGTCATCTTCTGTCATTCTTCATATTCTGACCAATCATTTGATGTGTGATCTTTATAAAATATGCTTTTTTTTCCCTTAAGTTTGCTCCTTTCCCTAACTTTGTATCCAATACAGTTTTTCTTTATGTAAGGAATATATTTATTCTGACTATTCTGAAATATTCCCTTAAATGGTCCCTTATTGTGTATCTATCGCTGTATTCCTTAGTATGCCAGTTCATGTCAGCTAGCTCAGCTTTCATGGTCACTTAGTGGTCCTTAATCAGGCTTAACAGAAGCCTTGGACTCACTCTTATCCCTTTCAAACTGGATACAAAATTCAATCATATTTTAGTTGTTGCTGTCTAGGGGTATCTTAACTTGGAGGTTGTTAATTTATTCACGCCAATTTGCTTATGACCCAAGTCTAATATAACCTGCTGTCTGGATGGTTCCAGAACATGCTACTCCAGGAAGTTATCTTGAAAGCACTTTGTGAACTCCTTATCCAGGCTACTTCTGCCAAACGGATTTTCCAGTTTATATGTATAGTAAAGTTACCCATGATTATTGCTATCTCTTTATCACAAGCACCCAATACTTTCATATTGTACATGTTGTCGCACGTAGTGATTACAGTTTCTGGGCTTGTGGACCGCTCCCACCAGTGGCTTATTTCCATCCTATTCGTTATCGCCACCCAAACTGATTCTACATTCAGATCTCCGAATCATGGTCATTAATATTATTGCACAAATACCATCCTCAATTAACAGTGCTATCTCTCTACCTTTACCCAGCTTTCTGTTTTTCGTGAGCATTATATACCTGAACAGTTCTGTCATCCTGAAGCCATGCCTTTGTACTAGCTATCAGATCATATTTATTTACTTCAGTGTGGCTACCAATTCATTTACTTTGTTATGAATGCAGATATAGAGTCTTTAGTTTTTATTTTTATTATCATTATAACATCTAGATTTGATTTTTGGTGTATTCCTCGGTTTTGTCCCTCTGCCTCCACCTGTCATCCTCTGACCGTCATTCCCATGTTATTATTTTCTTCTATTACATGACCTCTACTCTTTTTGATATACCACATCTTTCCACATACGATTGTTTACCCTATCCATTATTTAGTTTAGTACCCTATCTACCTCATTAGCTATGTGATTCACAAGAACACTGGCCCTTCCTGGTTCAGGTGTAGACTGTCCCAAAGGTAAAGCCCCCACTTTCCCCAATAGTGGTGCCAATGACCCATGAGCTAGAACCCACTTCTTCCACATCAATCTTTAAACCATGTATTCGTCTCTGATTTTATGTTCCCTATGCTAACTTGCATGCGGCTCAGGTAATCTAGCGATTTATAACCTTTGAGGCTCTGTTTTTTAATTTTAATGCCTAACTCATTGTACTATCTATGCAGAACCTCTGTCCTTTTTCTACCTATGTCATTGGTGCCCATAAGGACCAGTATCATTAGAACCCCTCCCACTGCAAGTTCCTCTGTAACACTGAGCAGATGTCCTAAACTCTGGCACGAGGCAGAGAACGCAGCTACCTGGACACTCTCTCTCTCTCTCTCTCTCTCACTCTCACTCTCTCTCTGTCTCTCTCACTCTCTGTCTCTCTCTCACTCTCTGTCTCTCTCACTGTCTGTCTCTCTCACTCTCTGTCTCTCTCACTCTCTGTCTCTCTCACTCTCTGTCTCTCTCACTCTCTGTCTCTCTCACTCTCTGTCTCTCTC